>JALGQZ010000005.1:52332518-52932518 GCA_023105745.1 Austropuccinia psidii
GAATTCCTTGCTTACAGGAATAAGATGTCAAAATTCACACAAAAAATTTATCTCTTTTGGCCTAGCATGGAGTCACAGGGCCTGAAACCCACAAAGCATAGCTATTCAAAGAACTCGATTTTCACAAATTAAAATTAATTCAAATTAATTAAAATTAATTAAAATTAATTCAAATTAATTAAAATAATTGAAATTAATTAAAACTAATTAAAATTAATTAAAATTAATTAAAATTAATTAAAACTAATTAAATTAATTAAAATTAATTAAAATTAATTAAAACTAATTAAAATTAATTAAAATTAATTAAAAATTAATTAAAATTAATTAAAATTAATTAAAATTAATTAAAATTAATTAAAATTAATTAAAATTAATTTAAAATTAATTAAAATTAATTAAAATTAATTAAAATTAATTAAAATTAATTAAAATTAATTAAATTAATTAAAATTAATTAAAATTAATTAAAATTAATTAAAATTAATTAAAATTAATTAAAATTAATTAAAATTAATTAAAATTAATTAAAATTAATTAAAATTAATTAAAATTAATTAAAATTAATTAAAATTAATTAAAATTAATTAAAATTAATTAAAATTATTAAAATGAATTAAAATTAATAAAATTAATTAAAATTATTAAAATTAATTAAAATGAATTAAAATTAATTAAAATTAATTAAAATGAATTAAAAATTAATGAAATTAATTAAAATGAATTAAAATTAATTAAAATTATTAAAATTAATTAAAATGAATTAAAATTAATTAAAATTAATTAAAATTAATTAAAATGAATTAAAATTAATTAAAATTAATTAAAATTAATTAAAATTAATTAAAATGAATTAAAATTAATTAAAATTAATTAAAATTAATTAAAATGAATTAAAATGAATTAAAATTAATTAAAATTAATTAAAATTAATTAAAATGAATTAAAATTAATTTAAAATGAATTAAAATTAATTAAAATGAATTAAAATTAATTAAAATGAATTAAAATTAATTAAATTAATTAAAATTAATTAAAATTAATTAAAATGAATTAAAATGAATTAAAATTAATTAAAATTAATTAAAATGAATTAAAATTAATTAAAATTAATTAAAATTAATTAAAATTAATTTAAAATTAATTAAAATTAATTAAAATTAATTAAAATTAATTAAAATTAATTAAAATTAATTAAAATTAATTAAAATTAATTAAAATTAATTAAAATTAATTAAAATTAATTAAAATTAATTAAAATTAATTAAAATTAATTAAAATTAATTAAAATTAATTAAAATTAATTAAAATTAATTAAAATTAATTAAAATTAATTAAAATTAATTAAAATTAATTAAAATTAATTAAAATTAATTAAAATTAATTAAAATTAATTAAAATTAATTAAAATTAATTAAAAATTAATTAAAATTAATTAAAATTAATTAAAATTAATTAAAATTAATTAAAATTAATTAAAATTAATTAAAATTAATTAAAATTAATTAAAATTAATTAAAATTAATTAAAATTAATTAAAATTAATTAAAATAATTAAAATAATTAAAATTAATTAAAATTAATGAAAAATTAATTAAAATTAATGAAAATTAATTAAAATTAATTAAAATTAATTAAAATTAATTAAAATTAATTAAAATTAATTAGAATTAATTAAAATTTAATTAAAATTAATTAAAATTAATTAAAATTAATTAAAATTAATTAAAATTAATTAAAATTAATTAAAATTAATTAAAATTAATTAAAATTAATTAAAATTAATTAAAATTAATTAAAATTAATTAAAATTAATTAAAATTAATTAAAATTAATTAAAATTAATTAAAATTATTAAAATTAATTAAAATTAATTAAAATTAAATTAAAATTAATTAAAATTAAATTAAAATTAATTAAAATTAATTAAAATTAATTAAAATTAATTAAAATTAATTAAAATTAATTAAAATTAATTAAAATTAATTAAAATTAATTAAAATTAATTGAAATTAATTAAAATTAATTAAAATTAATTAAAATTAATTAAAATTAATTAAAATTAATTAAAATTAATTAAATTAATTAAAATTAATTAAAATTAATTAAAATTAATTAAAATTAATTAAAATTAATTAAAATTAATTAAAATTAATTAAAATTAATTAAAATTAATTTAAATAAATTAAAATTAATTAAAATTAATTAAAATTAATTAAAATTAATTAAAATTAATTAAAATTAATTAAAATTAATTAAAATTAATTAAAATTAATTAAAATTAATTAAAATTAATTAAAATTAATTAAAATTAATTAAAATTAATTAAAATTAATTAAAATTAATTAAAATTAATTAAAATTAATTAAAATTAATTAAAATTAATTAAAATTAATTAAAATTAATTAAAATTAATTAAAATTAATTAAAATTAATTAAAATTAATTAAAATTAATTAAAATTAATTAAAATTAATTAAAATTAATTAAAATTAATTAAAATTAATTAAAATTAATTAAAATTAATTAAAATTAATTAAAATTAATTAAAATTAATTAAATTAATTAAAATTAATTAAAATTAATTAAAATTAATTAAAATTAATTAAAATTAATTAAAATTAATTAAAATTAATTAAAATTAATTAAAATTAATTAAAATTAATTAAAATTAATTAAAATTAATTAAAATTAATTAAAATTAATTAAAATTAATTAAAATTAATTAAAATTAATTAAAATTAATTAAAATTAATTAAAATTAATTAAAATTAATTAAAATTAATTAAAATTAATTAAAATTAATTAAAATTAATTAAAATTAATTAAAATTAATTAAAATTAATTAAAATTAATTAAAATTAATTAAAATTAATTAAAATTAATTAAAATTAATTAAAATTAATTAAAATTAATTAAAATTAATTAAAATTAATTAAAATTAATTAAAATTAATTAAAATTAATTAAAATTAATTAAAATTAATTAAAATTAATTAAAATTAATTAAAATTAATTAAAATTAATTAAAATTAATTAAAATTAATTAAAATTAATTAAAATTAATTAAAATTAATTAAAATTAATTAAAATTAATTAAAATTAATTAAAATTAATTAAAATTAATTAAAATTAATTAAAATTAATTAAAATTAATTAAAATTAATTAAAATTAATTAAAATTAATTAAAATTAATTAAAATTAATTAAAATTAATTAAAATTAATTAAAATTAATTAAAATTAATTAAAATTAATTAAAATTAATTAAAATTAATTAAAATTAATTAAAATTAATTAAAATTAATTAAAATTAATTAAAATTAATTAAAATTAATTAAAATTAATTAAAATTAATTAAAATTAATTAAAATTAATTAAAATTAATTAAAATTAATTAAAATTAATTAAAATTAATTAAAATTAATTAAAATTAATTAAAATTAATTAAAATTAATTAAAATTAATTAAAATTAATTAAAATTAATTAAAATTAATTAAAATTAATTAAAATTAATTAAAATTAATTAAAATTAATTAAAATTAATTAAAATTAATTAAAATTAATTAAAATTAATTAAAATTAATTAAAATTAATTAAAATTAATTAAAATTAATTAAAATTAATTAAAATTAATTAAAATTAATTAAAATTAATTAAAATTAATTAAAATTAATTAAAATTAATTAAAATTAATTAAAATTAATTAAAATTAATTAAAATTAATTAAAATTAATTAAAATTAATTAAAATTAATTAAAATTAATTAAAATTAATTAAAATTAATTAAAATTAATTAAAATTAATTAAAATTAATTAAAATTAATTAAAATTAATTAAAATTAATTAAAATTAATTAAAATTAATTAAAATTAATTAAAATTAATTAAAATTAATTAAAATTAATTAAAATTAATTAAAATTAATTAAAATTAATTAAAATTAATTAAAATTAATTAAAATTAATTAAAATTAATTAAAATTAATTAAAATTAATTAAAATTAATTAAAATTAATTAAAATTAATTAAAATTAATTAAAATTAATTAAAATTAATTAAAAATTGAATCTCCAAGTCAGGCCTATGCAGTGGTACTAGCCAAACTGTTCTAGAATCACCATTACAGAAGGTATGGCCAAAATAAGGTCAAATGAAGGTGACTAAAATATTCACCTCCCATCTAACTTCTATAATTTTAGTTTTAGATACTTAAAGTGGGGTCTTTTTGGAAAGAGCATAATGAGGGCTATCTGATGGTGCCATCCATTTCCCCATACCCCATCTAGAACAGAAGGTATGAAGCAAACAACCTTCATACAGCTTTTTGCCATACCACACATATGTACAAAAACTCTTGTACATGGCTTAACTCTGCCATACTTTATGATAGCCATATCAAGTGTGGTACCATTGTGTAGAGCACATCCAGGCCTACACACTGAACCAAAGCTTATGTTGATATCTCAAAAATTGACAAACCTATAGCAGTTTCAAGGTCAAAATCCCACAGTTTCACCCATACAGCCTCAATATGGGATAATATCCCACAACCATGATTATGAGGTGTCAAAAAGACAAAGAATCTTGTTTATGTTTCAATAACTCATAATTAATTCAATAATGGGGTCCCATACAGCTTCTGTACAGCATTCTATGGGTCATACACGTCAGAAGGAGCCTATGTGCTCCCCAGATGAAAATCTTCAATCTGTATTGGTGAAAATAGCCCAGATGTGGTTTCAAAATCACATCTGGGCTCAATACAGAGTCTACAGGCTTTGTGAAAACCACAAGCCAGTACTCTGAATTAAAAAATGTTTCACTTTCTCTATTTGGATGGTCTAGAGGACCATTCCACCCCATTTTAGGATAAAAGGAAGCCTTTTCTCCACCAGAAAAGGTTTCCTCATCCTGTTCTTAAGTTCTCATGTCAAAACATTTCAAGTATTTTATAAAATAATTACATTAATAATCTCAATGGATAATAGAAATAATTCTGAATCACATAGAAATAACTACTTAATTCAAAAAATATTGAAAGATAGACAAAGAAACAATAAAAGCATTACCAATATTATTGATAATGTTATGTCAAGTCGACAAGATTATTGTTACCATGAAGTCAGAGACCTTAAATTACCAATAATATTTAGCCATGATTTTCTTACTAGTCAAAATCAATTAGCTTTTCATAATTTCAAACTTTTTGGTGGAAATAATGTTATTTTTGTTGACTCTTCCACGAAACACAATATTGTTGCCATTGTTACATTCAACCCCTTTGAAGAAGAATCCAGTTTGGACTTGATTGAAGATTTTCAGAAGGTAGCTCATTGGCTGAAGAAGGTCTCTAGTGTGTATGGGAATATAACTGGTCATGGAACTCAAGATGGCAAAATGAGCTGATGGATGGAGGAAATCTCAAGACAAAGAGGCATTTGGAAGATACAAACCCATAAAAATTGACCTCAAAGTCCCAGAGAATAGAGTCAAATATAATGAAATGAATGAGGAGGTAAAATACATAGATTTATTTGTAGGGAACAGGTTTCAATTAATTGCAAACAAGGCTTTTGAAGAATCCCACAGACAATTGAAATCCATTGGGGCTACTAGCTTTGGAGAAATGACGCATCAAGAGTCCATCAAGTGTCATCAATTTTCAAGCAATATGACATTTACCTTTGGGGACTTTCATAATAGTTATCACAAGGCTGAAGATTTCTCAAATTATTCCTATGGAATATGGATGCCAGTAGAATTAGAAAAATTTGATTTAGTCAAAACCAAAGAATCATATGGGGTTAAAGGAGGGCCTTTTGTGTTTCCAAGCTACAAATGTGGAATAGATTTCTCAAAGGTACATGGGGTTTATGACATTATTTGGCAACCAAGGGAGCATGGACACCAAACATTGAGGAATTTTGTGGAAAAGGGATTTGAAAACAATACTAGGCTGGCATTATCATGCCAGATTGCAAATAAATTAGCTTTGGCTTATCACAAGTATAATCAGGGCTTGGAAAAGTTCAAAAATGTTACTGATAAATGTGTTCATTTGGAAGATAGTAGTAATTGATATGACTGAAGCTCATTTGTCTAGAGCTTCTTATTATTTCACCTAGTAAAAAAAATCATAATTCTATGTGGTTTATTCTCATTATTTCACCTACCAAACAAACTAAATAATTAGTATCAATTGAAATAATTAAAACCTGTTGAAGTTAATAAAAATTAAACAAAATTAATCTGAATTAATTCAAAATAATTCAAAGTAATTGCAATGAATGAAATAAATGGAAAATAAGCCAAAATGAAAGAAATTAAAAATAATCAAAATAAATTAGAATAAATTAGAATTAAATAAAATTAATTAAAACTCATTAAAGTTCATGAAAATTAATTAAAATTAATTAATATTAATTAATATTAAATAAAATTAATCAAATTTAATCAAAATTATTTACAACTAAGTAAAATTAAATAACATTACTTAATTCAATTAAAATTAATAATTTAAATAAAACTGATTGCAATTACTTGCAATTCATCAAAATTACTTGCAATTAATCAAAATTAATTGGAATTAATTAAAATTAATTTTAAAATTAATCAAAATTCATTAAAATTAATTAAAATCAGTCAAAATTAATCTGAAAATGAATGCAAATTCATGACAATTAATTAAAATTAATTCAATTTAATTAAAATTCATTAAAATTCATTAAAGTCACTCAAAATTAATTAATATCAATCAATATTAATCAGAATTAAATAAAATTAATTACAATTACTTAAAATGAATTGAATTTAATCAAAATCAATTACAATTAATCAAAATGCATTAAATTTAATTATAATTAATTAAGATTAATTAAAATTAAATAAACTTAAGAAAAATCAATTACAATTAAATAAATTCAATAAAAATTAATGAAAATTATTTCAAATTAATTAAAATTCTTCATTACTTATTTATTTCCATTAATCATGTTTTATATCTTATATAGTCTTATTATTTATATATTCTCTGTTTTTATTATTCATTATTATTCAGTATGATTTATATTTTAAATATTAGTTATTTTTATTAAATTAATCTTATATTCTTTATAGTAAAAATAACTGAGAAATAAAATATTCAATATATATATTCCATAATTATTTATTTTTATTGATTTTATTTTTTATTTCATATTTGAATTAGTGAAATTTAATATGAAATATAAGTATTCACTAAGAAAACTGACTAATAAATATCACATATTATATCTATATATTTCTCATTATTTATTTTGATTAATTATATTTGATATTTTATTTATTATTTATAATTTTTTTATTAATCATATTTTATATTTTATATATTTATTATTCTTCTTATTTATTGTTTTTAATTATTTGTTTTATATCATATTTATTCATTTTTGCGTTATTTTTATATATATCTCTTATTATTTATTTTTATGAATCACATTTGTTATTCTATTTATTATTTATTCTTTTTTTTATTAATTATATTTTATATTTTATTTATTTATTCTTTCTATTTATTTGTCTTATATTTTATTTATTCATTTTTGCGGTTTTCTTAGTTTATTATTATTATTCATTATCGTATACATAACCAAGAATTTACCTGATTATGTATCACTAAATTAGGGTATGTGATCTTTGCTATACAGGAACTCGCCCATTGTTGAAACGTGGCCAGCAAATCATTAAAACATGCTTTCTTCCAATTCCTATTGGCCTCACAATCTCAACCATTTTATTTCTTGCCTATTGCTCCTCCGTCAATGTTACTATATCACATAAACCTCACTTTCGATCAGCCATCCTTTTTTATTACCTTGCTACCTTGTGCAAGCTTCTGTCGGAGCCACCCTACATATACCTGCTTCTCACCGCACAGACAACTCGACGCGTCAAAGTTGAAGGCACTGCAACAGTATTCAGGACGGTTGCGACCTTGACAGTGGTTCTTTTTGGCTATTATAACAATTACGATTGGGCGTTACTCGGCTTTTCCGTCGGTCAGTTAGCCTACGCCTCGTCGTTACTCGTAGGATTCTGGGGTATCCCTTTGGCGACCTGTCTTGATGCGTCTTCCACTGTAAACCTGTCCTTCGGCGCTGTTAGCCAGTCTCAGTAAGTTGCAAACCATTCAAGATTCTCCATTTATTTCATCATCAGTACCTGACCTCCATTTCAGAAATAATCCAGTTGGAGCTTATTCAATTTCACCTTGGATTGATTCTTTGGACCTGAGCCTTTGTTATGCCCTCACCCATCAATCAATTGTTAGACAATTCCTTTCGGAAGGTGACAAAATGATTATTGCTAGAATTTGTCCCATTGCTCACCAAGGTGGTTATGCCTTAGCAATGAATTATGGTAGGCCCTCATTTTTCTTTAAAGGTCTG
This sequence comes from Austropuccinia psidii, assembly GCA_023105745.1. Classification (NCBI taxonomy): domain Eukaryota; kingdom Fungi; phylum Basidiomycota; class Pucciniomycetes; order Pucciniales; family Sphaerophragmiaceae; genus Austropuccinia; species Austropuccinia psidii. Next base: position 52,340,944 of record JALGQZ010000005.1, read on the forward strand.
ATTCTACCTTATTCTACTATCCTGTTTCTATTCCGAATTTTGCTTTTCCTAATCTCACATTTGATTGATTGACATGACATGTTGTGCATTTGGTTTTGTATAGGAATTGTGTTTGATGTTTCGGCAAAGAGAGAAGTTTATGGACTGGGGGGAAGTTACCACATATTTGCCAGGAGGGATGGAAGTAAGGGATTAGGAAAGAGCAGTTTGAAGCCAGAAGATGCCACATCAGACTACTCTTCACTTGATGAAAATGAATCAAAAGTCTTAGCCAACTGGGTCTCTTTGTCAGTTTAAACTCTTTCCATCTTCATGTATCTATGTGATCATTTAATTCTTCTCTTAAATTATATTCCATTTTTTGACGTAATCAATTTGTAACTTACACAGTGCTGACATCATAACAACTTCTACTCAAACTCAATTACCTTCCAAGAAGACCATCCCCAAACCAACTCTTTGTAAGATGCGCAACGTTTCTGAAGCTGAGCTATACAAACCTTTTGCTGTCTTACAACTATTTCTATCATCTCCTTCGATTGCAAGGAGGGATGCAAGTTTTTGTCAAGGTGTTAGCTATTTATAGAGCGCCATATACTGCTGAGATGTCTTGCTAACCTCCCTACTGTCTACGCAGATTAACTGGCAAGACAATCATCCTCAAAGTTGAATCCTCCAATACAATTGACAATGTCAACTGTTCAAAACTTCTGGAAGCCCTCAGTGGACTTGGTCAAAGCAGGGTGTTGCTTAAGGCTTTGCCTCTCTATTTGGGTGCACATGCGTAGAGGTGGCTTGAGGCTGTAACACCATGTGGTGACTGATAAACTGAGGGCTTGGGTCATCTGATCCACAAAAGAGGAGCTGTCCAGGCCAATAGGGCCGGTGCCTCTTTTGAAAGTGCCCTGCACAATAAATAGTGAAATAACACTATAAAATTAGATGAATTACACATCTTTGAAAAATATTTTTTTTATTATTATAATTAGAATGAGCTCTGGTCATGGTGGGGGCCCACACCATGACCAGTATTTGTATTTCCTTTTAATAGCCAACATGGGGGAATTTCTGCCCAAAATTCTTAGTAAAATTTATTCTATTCAAATTCGATGATTTTTAATTTTTTTTATAATTCTTGGCTTCAATAATTAATTGGTTATAACAGTATAAATAAATAATCAAATGTAATAAAACACGTCTAATCCATTAAGGATATATAAGAAATCCAAACAAAAAACACATAATTAATAAAGGAATGAATCCCAAAAGATTATTTCACGAATAAAAATAAGCACTCTCAAACTAAATAAATAATAAAATAAGATAAACAAAAATTGACCCATTAATAATACAAATCAAACAATTTTCTAATTATCAAATTACAATTGTGATTCATATAATATAGAATAGATAATTAAATGAGTTAATCAATCAAAAATAGATAAATCATACTTCAAGAATCCAGAGATAATAAATTATGAATGAATAAACTACAAATGATCATTAAATCATCAAATGAATAAGTTAATGAATCATAAGGAATATTTTTAATACAAAGAAATCATGAATTATAATTGCAAAATAAGTATAGAAATCCCAAAAGAAAAAATTAATCAATAAAGATTAAAAATATACAAAAAATCCAAAAAATCCAAAAAGTAAAAATTAAGTACTAAACAAATAATAAAAGCTCAAAAAAAATCATGGTAATCAATTTTAAAAGTTCTAATTAGTTATAATTACTCTCAATTTATTTCAATTTCATTAAATTTAATTAAAAGTGTAGTTTTGTCATTTTATTTTATTGAAGTGTATGCATTTTTATTGAACAAAATCTTAATTAAGACTAATTGATTTTCTAAAATGCTTAATGAATGTCAATTTTTAAAACTAGTTTTAACAGATCTTAGAAAATTTTCTTCAAATTCAATGAGTTTGGTTTTTTGTTTTGTAATTTGAATTATTTTTAATCCTTTATGATGATAGAAATGCATAAATAATAAATAAATAAAATGGGTTATATTCAAATTAATGATTTACTTATAATTCTTGGCTTCAATAACTAATTAATTATAAAAATATAAATAAATAATCAAATGTAATAAAAAACATTTAATCCAAAAAGCATATATAATAAATCCAAACAAAAAACACATGGTTAACAAAGGAATACATGATAAATCCCAAAAGATTATTTCAAGAATAAAAAGAACCACTACAAATATACATAAATAATAAAATGAGATAGTCCAAAATTAACCCATAAATAATAAAAATCAAACAATAAAAACCACCCAAAAAAGGAAGGAAATAATCAATAAATGAATATATAATAACCAAACACTAATTTCTTACAACACATAATTTTTTGTAAAAGCATATAAGTGACATCTTTTTTTAAAAAAATCCTTAGGAAATAAAATGTTTTAAGGAATTTGTAAATTTTGTTTAACCATATTTATTGCATTGTGTTTTTTAGTATTTTTTTGGCTGATAATTTCTTTCAAAAAAATGCCCCTTATGAATTTCATCATTATTTTTAAAAAATGAATTCAATCTTGAGAATCAAAAACAACAAGCCTATATTTTTTTGAAACTTATTGGGTTGAATGATTGTTAAAATGCCATAGATCACATGAATTTCATTAAAAATGGCATAAATGGTATGAATAGCATCAATAATTCCATAAGTATCATGAATAGCATCAAAAATTTCATAGTTAATATCATTGGTATCATCAAAAATATAAATGAAATTAATGGAATCAAAAATGCATACATAAAATTAATGGCTTGAAGGGAATTAACAATACCATAAATTGGATTCACAGAACCATTTGTGGAATAAGAATTTTATTTATTTCATGAACAAGGAGCCCATAGTGGTTTTTATGTGTATTTAATAATTTATGGCAAAAAAACTTAAGGGCTAATGGGTTTTTATGACTTTACCAAAGGCCCAAAAGGGTTAAAATTCACTTTTGAATATTCGAAATTTCGAACATTCAATTTCAAATATTTGAAGGTAGGTGAAATTTTATTCTGAATATTTGATCATGATGGAAATTCAATATTGAATATTCAATGACCCTTAAAATTCAAAAAATTTTCAAAAAGCTATGCTTTGTAACCCAATTGATGATGAGGGTTTGACACCAACAAGGGAAGGTTTAACTATTTCCAAGGAGGTGAAACTATTGTTAAGTTTGAAACAATGCTTGGAAAAGGGTTTTAACTGGATTTAAGGTCTCTTAAACATATTCTGAGATGTCTCAAATGCTATAAACCAACTATTACTGTAGCAATGGCTGACTTAAGGGGCTAGAATGGCTAACACTAGCCCTTTTATGGTCCAAAACAGGGTACAATGCTACCATAATTGGCTTTTCTCATTTCATTTTCTTCACACTAATTATTAGAATAAACTTTACTTTTGGAGTAAGAGAATTGGTATCTATAAAAGAATATCTTCTTTGCCTCACTTTTCTCTTAATGTTGGAATATTTTCCTTCTATAATTAGTGCAAACACTTTTGAACTAATCAATAAGAGAGTACAACCACCACTCTTGAAAAATCTCTAACATTCTAACCACATGAAAAATTATTATAATGAGTTTTTGCAACTTTCATATTCATTTTTCCCTTGAACCCTTTAAAAGTGAATTAAAGAATCTTTCATCAGTGTTAGCTTTTTTTCTGTGTTCCAAGTTCACTGTGGTCACTTTTGCATGTGTTTTCTCTTTAATACTCTCTTTAGTGACTCTGTTCTCATATTAATTTCCTGCAGTTCTTTTCTCAATGAACTTAATTGAAACTGCTCTTGAAGAGCTTTCTTTTGTAGCCTTAATTATCTCTTTCAGAGTATTTTTTGATGCATTGTTATTGTTGGTAACATAATAAGTCTTCATAATACTATTGTTTTTTATTAAAATATTTAAAAAAAGATACATTTTGGTATTTTCTCTCTTAAAACTATTTAAATTACTATTTTCCTGAATTTCAAATTCAACAAATTTTTGAGGACAGGCAAAGTAAATGATTTTCAATCAAATTTTTATATCCACACCTTATGGAGTCAAGGAGATAGAAAGCTGATAAATTAAAACAGCTATGATGGGTTGAACATGTATTTTTTGTATTATTAGTTTAAGTAATTCAAGAGTATCCAATATTTCACAATGACTCCAACTTCAAGCAACATGATATCTCAATTCTGGTAGCCATCAATTTATAACTATTGGGCTCAAATGGAAATTGTGTATCATCTGGAAAGATTTTAATCCTTCTTGGTGTTAGGAAAGGGGCTATTTTATAATATACTCATTGTATCATTTTATGCTTGATAAATCTAAAACAAAGATTTATGAAGTGACCGGCTTTGAATGAAAGAGCTGAATCCTCATGTTCCATGAAAGAAGAAAGGATCCCTGGATAGATTCTATTTAAAGATTGTAGTTTGATAGACTTGTCACAAATATCAGAAAAGGTGGTGAAGCATCTTTTGATCACAAAAAGGTGTGTCATTGTGAGCCTTAGAGGTATTTTAGTATACCCAAAAGACCACAAATAACAAAATAAAATACAAATATAAATAAAATAAATTTATTTATATTACAAAAATAAAAATTAAAATATAAATACAAATTTATATACAAAAATAAAAATTTAATTATAATTTAAAATAAAAATTACTAAAAATTTTAAAATTATGAAAAAGCATTTTTACTTGAAAAAATCAAGTAAAAATTGCATTCTTATTAAAATTAATGAAATTAAAAGATTTTTGGTAAAAATGTACATAAAACATATTAGAAATTTTTATCCAATAAATAAACCTAAGGGAATTACTTCACCAATGGATTCCTCATAAAAATAGGGTGGGGTCACCTCTGGGTAAAATTTCTGTAACTCAACTCTAAATAAGCTTAAATTAAGTTTTTAGTATTTTCTGTAAAAAAGTTGAAAATCCTCAAAACTTTAATTTAATTCACAACACATGTGGTGTTAGCCATCAATTTTTGTGTTAAAATTGAGGTGTTGTGTGTAGCTTAGAAGCTATGAGGAATTGAAGTATTTTCAATTGAAATGTCTAAATGTGCATGTGTATTACATACGTGAACTGTAATTTAAATATGAGGTATCAATTATTACAGTTGTGTACTGTAAAGCTCAATTGAATTGTATGTGTAAATTACAAGTGTATTACATGATGATTAATTAAAGGAAAAAATAAATTGGAAAGATTAATTCTGGGGGGAAAAGTTACTCTAGCTCCAAGGCAGAGCCAGACCCCCAAACTCCTTTCTGACAGGCATGGGATGTCAAAATCCACACAAAGGTTCATCACTTTTGGCCCACAGGGTCTATGACTCAATTGATGATGGGGTTTTGATACCAACCAGGGCAGTTTTACCTGTTGCCAAGAGGGTAAAACTACCATTAAGTTGAAACAATATTAGTAAAAACAGCTTTGACTGGTTTCTAGGTCTCTTACACACATTCTGGCCTGTTTTGAAGGCTCTAGACCAGGTATTACTATAGTAATGGCTGATTTAAGGGTCTAAAATGGCTGAAACCAGCCCTTTTTTGGTCTAAACCAGGGTTCATTGACACCATAATTGGCTTTTCTGTTGTCATAGTGTTTTCCCCTACAGAAAGGAGTAAATTTTACTCTTGGAGTAAGAAAATTGATGGCTATAAAAGAATGTCTCCTTTGCCCCACTTTTCTCTTCATGTTAGAATCTTTTCCTTTTATAATTAGTTCAAAAACTTTTAAACCAATTAATAAAAGATTTCAACCACCCATTTCATCTCATTTTAAAGCTTTTAACCACGTGAAAAATCATTATAATCATTTTTTGTAACTCTTATAATCATTTTTACCCCTTGAACCACCCCATAAGTGAATTAAAGCATCTTCCATCACTGTTAGCTTTGTCAATTTGTTTCCAAATTCACTCTGGTCACTTTTGGGTGTGTTTTCTCTTTAATTATCTTTTTTAAGAATTTTTTTTGTTAATCAATTGCTTGCAGTTCTTTTCTCAATTAATTACAATTGAAATTGCTCTTGAAGAAATTCCTTTTGTAGCCTTAAATATCTGTAGTAGAGTATTTTTAGATAAATTTGTATTGTTGGTAAAACAATAAATCTTTATGATATTACTGTTTTATACCTATAAATTCAAAAAAAATAAAATTGGTGTGTTTCCTCTTAAAAATCCTATTTCATACTATTTTACCTTATACAAATTTGGGGACAGGAAAAGTACTTGATTTTTAATCAAATTTTCATATCCAAGCCTTACAGTCATGACCAATTTTAGTAAAAACAGTAAGACGTTTTTGTTGATATATGTAATTAAGCATTATAATAGATACTAAATTTCACTTTTTCTTTTTTTTAAGATAAGAGACACATTTTGTGGCATTGAATTTTGGCTTTGCTGGATCTTTAAATGAATCAAATTTGTATCAGCATGTTAAAATAGCAAGATCATCCCAAATTTATATTTAAACAATAAATAATTTCTTGCTTATTATTCTTGTTCCAGATCTAAATGTATTTTAACAGAATATAAAGAGGCTATTTATAATGAAGATCAAAACAAAACTTCACGCTTTTCCTTTCACAATCAAGAGTTGAAATTGAGAATGCAATTGTTATCTTGAAAGGAAAATGGTCTCCCCTTACCAAAATGCCCAATGATCAAGAGGTGTGGTTTTTTTCAATTGCTAAGCTTCCTGTGTGATTTGAAATAACTAATGTGCCCGAATTGGTTATCAGTGGGGATATCTGTTTGACAACAAGGATCCCCTGGAACTACAGAATATTAAAAAATGGCAATTTGAGGGCAATTTCAAATAGGAAGGAGGGGTTGGAGCCTTTTAAATTACCTTGGTTTGACTTACAGACGCTATAATCATCAACATAAACCCAAAAATTGGAAAAAAATTATATTTAGTCTTCAGGTCTTTGATCAAATAAAGATTAGCATTTGGAGGTTAGTTTACTGAAATTTCTGCAAGTAATTATTTTCTGAAATTTTCATATGTTTGAGAGTCAAAATTTATCAAAATATTCACAATCAATAAGAAATGGACAGAGGAGTTTCAAAAATACTTTTTTATATCATTGACATTGTTTTTTTAATAAGTGTTGTTTTTTAAAAGTCAAAATGTGTGAACATGTAACTATGATATTAAAAAGAACTCTTTACAATTTTTATTTTCCGTAAGTAAGTGTAACTTTTGTTAAGCTTTAATTTATTTATCAGATAATTTGAGAAATCTGTTACCAACATTGAGAATTTTCCTTAATTTGAAATGAACCACAAAAAATAGTCATGGAGCTGTAGTTGACATTTTGAGTGATGATGTTGTGGTTTGATGTATTATTAAGGAGTTTTTCCAAAGAAAATCCATCATTCCAGGCTGTTTTGAGAAATCGAATTCCATTTGGACACCACAAAAGTAAAGGCCATTTTCCCTAGTGGCCAAAAAGGGGTTGGAATTGGTAAAAAATAATATCCTTTAATAAATGAAAATAATTTATATGTCTAAGGCTTATAATTATTTCCATAAACATAGAAATTCTTATGAAATCAATTTTGGAAATCATCACATTTGAAAAAATTTTGAATTTTTTCTGGTCATCATATCTTTTTGACTAAAGTTTGTAGGGTTTGATTCATTATTCAGGCAGGAATTATCTCTACCGGCTGATTTTGAGTGAAATGGTATTCTTGACTTAATCGAATAATCAAAGCTTGAGAGGTTCTTCCATTCATTATTTTATTTTTAAGTTTCTTTCATAGTAAATCCTCAGCATCTTACATATGAGTATGCAGATTTTCTTGAGTAATATCCCTGCCTAAATCCAATGCCCCTCACGATCTCCCCAAAAGGGGTTTTGTTTATACTAGTATCTTTTCTATTACTGGCTAATTTTTTTAGTGAAATGATAGGAGTTTGGGGTTTTAAAAATAAATAAGAATAACTATTGAAAGACTTTCTTTTATAATTAAGGATGGATAGTTTTTTGGGAGTTTTTTCATAAATGATGATATAGGGATGACTGTGAATATTATATGGTGGCACTTTCAGACAAGAGTCGTGCTCCTTTTTTGGTTGTAGATTCATAACAGAGTTATTGATTATTTTCTTGTTTAATTTTTATCCAATATTTTCAATATCATCTCTTTTTTTCTTGATGAATATTTTTTGTTTTTTTCAATTGAGGAGAATTATGATTTTGAAGATTAATTTATCATGGAATCATAATGATTTTTTTGATGATGGAGTAACATTGGTTTAGTCCAAATCATTCCATAATAAGATCTATTAATGAGAGTCATTTTCTTCAAATAAGACACAGATGTGCCAGGCTTATAAGTATATATGAGTATTTGATGATGGACTAACATTGGTTTTTAAGAACCATTAAATAATCAAAAAACGTTAAAGTATTGGAAGGATTGGTAGGGGCATAAATGGAAATATGTGGAGGATTTTTCCAATTGAAACGGAAAAACAAGTGATGGAAACAATAAAATAACAAAATCCCAAAAATTCAATCCACCCCTTCAAAAAGAAGAAAACATAACATAACAATAATCATTAGTTGTGGTATTGCAAACATGGTAAAAACAGAGATAAGTTTTGTGTAGCTCTTAGAAGCAGTGAGAAATTAATAATATTGAGGGTGAATGTAAATTTATAATTAACAAATAATTTCTTTGGGAATTATTTTTCAAATGATGAAAAAATATCATAAATTATCTTAATGATAATGAATCATTTCATTGGGAAATTTTGTAGGAGGTTACTGATATGGTATTTCATGGGTTAGGGGTGGGTTATTGAAGGTTGAATTTAATTAATAATAGTGATGATGATTCAGCCAAAATTGATAAAAGCTGAGCCTTAAGAATTAATGATTAAAATTGATTATGATAGTCAGCTAGAAAAATTTCCCAACAAAGAACAGAGGAAAGAGTTGGTGAAGAGAATTATTTAAAAAAATCATAAATGCTTTAATAAAGTTATGGTCATTTGACGAGATTTAAAACAAAGGAATAATATAAAAAATGAATTTTCGAGTAATAATGGAAGGTTTGAAAAGAGAATTAAAAAACACACCTGAAATGATAATTTAAGTACAAGAGAGAACAATTTGGAAATGAGCATAGCGGTTGATTTTGAAATGAAACCGTTAACCAAATAAATAGACCAAAGATAACTAAAATTTAAATGGAGTAGAAACCTCGAAAAATGTAAATTCAACAAAATATTTTTCTTGACTTAGAAAGAAACCAAATTGAGTTTGTGTTAACTTTTTGAAAAAAATTCAACATGTAATTTTTATTTATCTTGAAAAAGTTTCTTTGAAAAAAACCAAATTAAATTTATGTTTAGTTTTTCCTTGAAAAAAGAATTAAACACATAATTTCTACTGATTTTGAAATAATTGATTTGAAAAGGAATCAAATTAAATTTGTGTTGAATCTTTGAAAAAAAATAATTAAACAAACTTTTTTTTATTTTAAAAAGATTAATTAAAAAGATGAAATTAAATTTGTGTTGAATTTCTAAAAGGAAAGGAAAAATTTATCACAAAATATTTTTTGATTTAAAAAAGAAACAAAATTAAATTTGTGTCAAATTTTTAAGAAAACTAACAAATGCAACACAAAATTCTTCTTGATTTAAACAAAATTTATTGAAAAAGAATAAATTTTTGTTTAGTCTTTGAAAAAAGGAACAAATCAAAAACACAAAGCTTTTGTTGGTTTAAATAAAACTGATCAAAAAAACAGAATCAAATTTGAGTTGAGTTTTTCAAAAACAATTAAATTCAACACCAAAGGAATTTTTTTCAACAACCATTTGATTCAAGCATTTAAAATTGGAGAAGCAAAAAAAATCAGGGATTCTGTTTGTACTGCAACAAAAATAGAAGACCAAATTCAAATTTTCCACTGGATATCAATAATAAGATAGCCTGAAGAACAGCAGGGATTGTTGGATTGTTTTCTTGGGAAAAAAAAGAGACCGTATAACAAATGGCATTGTTTTGTTCGCCACGATAATTTATAATTGAACCTTTTTCGGATGATTGTAGCCAAAAAAGCAATCCCATTTGTTTTGTGCGATATGGTGTAAATTTCAATATTCCAAATAATTTGATTTTTTACTTTTTAACAAAAAATGAGATGAATCAAAACACAAGATGCTGTTTTTTCTTTATTCCAAAATAACTGAAATTGGAAATATTCAATATTTTAATCTGGAACATTATCATACACAAAGCTTTGTTGTGATTATCTGTTGTATTTAATTTTTGTTACAAATTATTTCAAGATAATTCTGTTTAACAAATAGAGTTTTATTTCCAAATAAAGCACCCATCATTTTTATCTTCAAATAAGAAACAAAAGTGAAATCCATAATTTAAGTTTGAATATAAAAACACACCAAAAAATGAAATTGTGTTGTGATTAGCTTCTCAAACTGGAACCAATAACTAATTATTCAAAAAATGCCAACAAGTCAAAGAAAATCCCTTTTTTTGAAAATTTAAAGCTTTTTTTTCAAAAAACGAAGTATGTTAACTTGAACTTGAATTAAATTAAGAAAATGAAATTATAAATGGATATGGGCTGTAATCAGAAAGAAACCTTCCATTATTTAACAATTGGTTTGAATAAAATCATCACTTATGAATTAAATGAAAGCATCTTTCCATCTCTAACAATGGCCTGGTTGAGCTTAACACGGCTATTGTGAGGTCATTTTATTTCTGGGTACCTTTCAGCCCTATTTTTGTTCTTGATTTTTCTTTCTCAAACTTATTTTTTATTTCTTCAGTATGCTGTTGGAAACTCATCTGGTAATTTGATTTCTTCTCCTGAAAAACTTTATTGTCTCCTTTTCTATCCCTTTTGTAATCGAATTTTTTCTCCTCCAATACCCTTCCTGTTCAGTTTTCTTGATTTAACTCCTTTTTTTGATAATTCTATTTCTCCAGATACCATTCTAAATTTCTTCTTTCACTTGATTAAGGCGATTCAAAAAAAATCAGAACTTTTCATTAAACAAAGAATCAGATTTTCCTACCATTTTTCCAGTTTTCTAATAAGTGGGTGTAGGAAGGTGAAAATACACTTATGCTTTTTTTCCATCAACCAATATGCTCATTGAGATTGATATTTCAAGGACTGTTATTTATTTCAATAGGGTAAGTGGAAGGACTCTTATGACTTTCAATTGTGTCTGTATTATAGTTTTTATTCCAAATACGTATGCTAATCATAAGATAAAGCTTAAATAGAACAAAACAAAACTCACATTATGATAAACCAGATTTGTAATATCCACTGTATTTTAAAAACTATTTGGACCCTCATTATTTTTTGGTGTAATTGATTTCTGAATTTCAATAGGAATTGATGGATGAAAACTTGTATGAACTGATAAATCTATATATTTGGATTTAGATACATGTTTGGATTTAATTTTTCATCACCATCATGAAATTAGCCATATTCTTGAAAATAAAAATTTGTTATTTGGATCATGTTTGATTAATTCACAAACAACACATCCATATCATTAGAACATAGTCCAATCTTTTCTAGCTTGTTGACTATTGTCTTGATACCAATTTTCTCATTATCTCTGGTGATGCAAGCTCCAGTGGCATTTGAAAATTCCTTGTCCAATGTGTATTTACTCTTAGAGCTTTTCAACCAGCACCGAATTATTTTCGATGTAAGAATAAACCAGTTTTTTGACCTTATAGTTACCTTGAGAGCAATCAGTTGGAAGCCATTCTGTTTTCTTGAAGGAGACCACCTAAAGTAGTCGTATCACTGATCTGAAAAAATGAATTATATTTCTTTTATATTCAACCTATTAATTATGAATAAGAATCTAGCCTGATTCAAATTCCATGAATGATGTGAATTAGAGCTGATTAATTTGTGAAATTTAAAATTTTGGTGAATGTTTGGACATGGAATTTCAAACCATATGGGTGTGAAGGAAAAAACAATAATTAAAGATGATCGACTATGATATGGGTCAAGAATAAAGTTGGATTTAAGCTTGGGTAATCATCGTGAGAATAATGAATTGAAGAAAAACAAAATATTTGGAAACACATGGGATTAGGGTTTAAATGCAAAAACCTGTGTTTTCTGCATGAATATAAATAATGGGAAATACAGCCAAAAGAAAAGATGTATTTTGTTTATAAAACCACACTTTTTTACGGTTTCCTTTCTCCAAAAACAGCATTGTCTCAAGGTGTAATTTGGTAGATTTGAGACCCCCTCATTGCTACAATCTATTTTAATTGAGTACACGCATCATTTGGCACCTTTATGGAAAATGTTCAATTAATTCATTAAATAAACAATACTATTCTCAGCTAAGATAGACATGGTATAGCTTAAAATTTATATTTAAAGTAACAATATAAAAATTTCACCAAGATTTCTCAAGTTTTTGAAGGGATTAATAACTCTTCTAAGATTAGAAACATCCGATTTTGGGTATAAAACCCTAAGGGGTCACCCCAGGAAATCTTGGTGTAAAGCCCAAATTTGGCCTAATATTTCTAAGCTTGTTTATTCAATTGAAAGCTAAAACAAAGTTAAATTTAATTTTGTAGTAATTAACCTATTTATTCATTTAATTAATAGATACATTGGATAAAGAAATTATTTCTGGCCTTATGAGTATGGTTTACATACTTCACAGGCTCTCATAAATCTTTCAGGTTAGTATCAACGCCACATAGCTGAATTAACTCATAGAAAAAATTATTAATTACTTTCAAAATATCTATCAGAGTTTGCCTCAATTTCAATAATAGGTGCATTGACCAAAGGAGTTTTGGTTAGTATGAAACCCTTGGAGACAATAATATCCTTCTTACCACAAAGTTAAGATATTATCTTACTCTAATACATTTAATTTTATTATATTTTGATTTCAAATATTTAATTAATTCTGAAATTTAGGATTGAAATCGTAAATTTAATTTTCTCATATGGAAATTGAAATCCATTCATGTAACATGCATTCAAAGTGAGAAGTAATTATTTGTTTCCTCAGCGTTTTTTTGGCCAATGAAATGCAGATAGTTTCTCTAAAAAAGTATCATTTTTGAAGCCTTATTGAATTTTAATGAGCCAATTATGTTTCTTTCTAACATTCATAATTAAAATTATTTATTTCAAATTTAAGATTGAATTGTTTGAGTGGAAGAAGGTTTACCCAGATGGACCCAATGAAATTGAAGAGGGCCAAAATACCAATATTGTTTGATGGTTCTAATTAAAGAATTGATTAAGAATAGGTAAGTGATAAGAGTCACTTTATAAAAATATTTATTCTTTTCACAATCATCTTTGGAGTTATTGTATTATAATAAGCTTCCTTATATCAACTTTTAATACAATTTGAACTATTAAACTTCATATTTGAATAAGCATTATCTCATTTAATTGGAATTAGTCTTACTTTCTTTATTAAAAAGATCTGTAGTTGTTTGAGAACATGGAAATATCTCCAAGGGTCACCTTGGTATTTTTAAGTTATATATTTAACAATTCAATGCAAAAATATCATGTTTGGTATTGAGATATGGTTTCTTATTAACTACCTTTCCTGATACTATATATTATCATCATTTTTGAATGAAATATTTGTGGAAAACTGTCTCAACTACAATAATTGCTTCATACAAAAATACACTTTTGAATATGGAATTTCACAGGAGTGAATCAATAAATTACTGTAAGAAAACTTGAATTATTGTATAAAGTTATAAAACTAAATTTCAAAATTATCTCAGTTAATTTTTAATAAAAAAACTTTCTCATGGTTGAGAGTGAGTATCAATAGATAGAACTCAAAGTATTTTCTAATTACTTCAAGATAAATTGTAGGTAGAAAAATTATAATAAGTAATGATGGAATGATAACCATATTTTCTTAGCTAAGTATACTTATATCTATACACTGATTTGAAATATAATAAAAGCTAAATCTTTCCCTAAATCCATCTTCAGAAATGGGATGAATCTCAGAGGGATTTAGATTTTAGAATCATAGGCACAGTAAAAAGATATAAATATGAATAAATATGACTTCATGATTCAAAGCTGAATCATGAAATCATGAGATAAACTCTGAGAATATCACTTCTTACAATGTGCAAGTTAAATGAAAATCAATTAGTCCATCTCCTTCACTGTAAGGTTTGAATATGAAACAATAAGTAAATATTACTAATATTTTACTTATTATACTCTGAATGTCCTCATTAACATAATAAATAAAGTAAAGAATAATTATAATAATAAATGAAAGTATTATAATTATGGGGTAAAAGTATTTACATTATTTAAATAAATAATATAATATAAAGTATATTTTAAAAATGATAACATAAAAATAAATGTATGAATATTTGATAATTGATATGTTTATGGTGATTTCCTATTTTTACAAACAAATAATGAATGTGTAAAAAAGCTTTATTCAATAATGAAGAACAATTTATAACAATAATATTACCAATATCAAATTTATATGTTAATATAAATACTATTTATATTAATAAAATAATTATTCAAAATGATAATAAAGAGAAATTATTAAAGAAGGAGAAAATAACCTAATTTTGATACTTAATATAATAATTTTATTTCAAATACTGTAAATAAAACTTATTTAGATTGTATTTACAAATAAGAAATGAGGATATTAAAAATATTCTTAATTTTACATTTAATTCAAATTTTTTGGAGAGATATTTAACAAAAACAACTATATAATGGTTTAATAATTTCAATATTGATTATTATAATAAAGATGAACCTGACTCTTTGATGATATAATATATTATATATAGATAATAAAGGCATTACATTTTTATTTGTTAATATAATGTTTTTTATGCATCTGGGGGGAAATAGAGGTAAAAAAGAGCTCTATATAAAGTAAAATCCTCCCTCCTAGAGTCTGGAAGGCTTCTAGTACATGTTTACCAATGGTATCCACTCAAATTCATCGGTATTTTAAGTTAAGTGATGATTACATCATCATTAAACCATCTTATCTCATTATTACACCATTATTTAGAGTTATCACTGTAGCTCTAAGTATGCTGACATCATAGGCTTGGAAGAAGTACAAAATTTGTGGATTTTACTATTCTTTACCAGTTCTATCACTTATATAACTGTTAAGCTTAAAATAAGATTACAGTGAGTAATCATAAATGATCAAATTTAAGCTTAAGCTTTGATTATGGAATTTTGACTCATTTCAAGATAATAATTTCAATTATTATTATTGAAATAAGTTTTTTCAAATGCTTTTGTGACCTTTTTGGATATTAGGTCATATCTCAAAGGCTCACATTCATTTCCATTTCCTTTTTTGTTAAGTCATTATCATTATTTTGTTATTTTTCCCTAGACTCTTATAGATTCTTATTTGATTATTTAGATAGTTCACACTGTGCTATCTTCTTCCTCATGTGTTACATTTTACCTTCTTTCCTTTTCTCACAAAAAAAATTACTGACCATTCTGTTATATAAATCTGACTTCATCAGATGTAAATCTATTAAGTAGATCTCTATTAATTGTGTTATTTTATCTTGCATTGGAAGATTCTGTAGGCTATTCTGTCTATTGCTTTGAAGAATTATTACTTAAAATTAACACATTAGTTCCTATGGCGACTATACTATTCTATGCTCTCCTTCTCTGAGAGAACTATAAGAGTTAGATTTATTCGAAATCTATTATTATTGTTTTGTTTGTAATCATTGTTCATTTATGGTTTTCTTACATAATACTAACCTTATTGTTACTAAAATATATATAAAAAGTCCTCTGACCCTTTTGTATCACAGGAATTATTTAGCATGGTTAAAGGTCCTCGTTCACGAAAACAATATTCAAATGGGGTCAGAAGAAAATTCAAATTTCAGACAATAATCAATAGAAATCGGTCATCAAAACCATGCCACTAATTAATGAAGAGAACTTCTCCGTATGGAATGGCAAATTTGAAGGACTGCTAGAACTTATGGCGTAGACTTAAAGAAAGGGCCACATCCTACTCTAGAAACCAAAAGAAGATCCATAATATTAGATGAGCTTGCAACTAAAACGTTTAATAATGTTTTAACGTCTTCCGACAGAATCATTGGACACGCTCTGTACAAATCAATTAAAGGATACTTTGCTCCTACGCAGCCACATAACAGAGGAAGGGTTTCCCACAAATTGCTTTATCTTAAATTTGATGAGGATATCATTGAGGCATTCATAAATGGCGTCACGAGTACACTAACCAAATTAAATTAAATAGTTCTTCAACTAGCAGAAGATACCATTGTGTATCATCTATTGTTCAAATTTCGAGAGAGTATGGTGACACTTAAAAAGAACTTAATTCATAATGGTAAAGACTTGACACTATATCTTGTCCTTTATCATCTGAAAATATCCAATGAAATAAAATACCAATCAAGCCAGTCCTTAGATCTCACAGAATTAGTTGCTAAAGATGACTTCAATTGTCGAAAGGCTTGGCACAATTCTAATTTACGCCATCCCAGAAACAAATTCTGGTCCCTGTTCCCTGACCTACGGCCAAAAAAGGAACAGCGAAAGAGAACGAAAAGAGCCTAAATACGCTCACTTAATCAAAATGTTCAAAATCTGGAGTAATGAATGGTATCTCATTGCCGCAGAGACAACTTCAAACAGAGAGAGAGTCCTGTTAGACTCAGTGTCCTCTTAAAATTTCTTCAACGACAAGAAATACTTCAAAACACTCACAAGAGGTGATTATGGAAATTTAAGAACAGGGAAATGTTCTGAAATACCTGTTCTGGGAAGGGGAATAGCAGAATTTCCCAAAATAGAGCTTGAAGATGCCTTCTATGTTCCGGAGCTGGTAGAAAACCTCATTTAATTTGGTTTTCTGTTGAAAAATAATTTCAATCAGAACCTAAGCTCAAAAAGGAGATAAATAAAGTTGAGATAGAAACAATAAAACAGTGTTAAAAGGGTCAATTACAAACAAAATTCTACTAATAAATAAATGCACCAACCCAACAACTGTCAAAGATCTAATGCAGATACATCAAAATTATGGTCACATGAATGTGAAATACTTAAAGCTCATTTCACAATGGAAGTAATGAAATCTCAAAGACTTCAGGACTTTCTGATGCATTTATTACATAAAATTAAAAATCATAACTTTTTCTTTTTCTAACTCATCAAGTCTTAATTCAACAAAGACCTTCGAAGTTCTTCACCTGGATGTCTGGGGATAAATTCAACCAGCTTCACTTAACAACAACAGTTATTTTCTAACTATTGTGGATAACTACTCTTCTTCTAAAGCAGGAATACTTTTTTTTAAATAATTAATATTTCAAAACAATCATCAAATATGTTTTACTAAATGAGGAGAAGAAAATGGGTTACTCAGCCACAATAATTGTCTCTGATGGAAGCGTAGAATCCGTCTCTAATGAGCTAAAATACTTCTATTATGAAAAGGGGATTAAGCATCTGATCAGTGAACCCGATCATATGAAACATAACAGGAAGGCTGAAAGATCTAATTTAACATAAACTTAGGCAAAAAGAGCTGTTATGTCGATAGCGAAATTACCAAAGTACCTGTGGGATGAGGGTCTAAAATCAGCCTTGCTAGGTGTAAACCTGGTTCAAAAGAAAGGCCTCACTGCATTGCCTTGGGAAATCTATCATGGATCGGAATTAGTCACTGATTTGCTTTGTAAAATAGGGTTTCCGGTGGTATACATTTTAAATTCTTCAGTGGAAAAATTCGGCGAAAAAGGGGCTGAAGGGGTATTGGTTGGCCACAGCGTCAAATTGAAAAGCTATAGAGTTTAGGATGAAATCAAACGGAAAATCATATGCACTAAACATGCGAAACAGATAAATAATGACACCCATCAAGAAACGCAGACAATCACAAACCTAGATGATTAAAATGCAATGGAAGAAATTAAAGATGAAACTTCCTCTCAAAGCAAAAGTCTATCTGAAAAGGTTGACCCATCTGGGATGGAAGAAGAAATTTAAGATAGGTAAAAAAGGAGCGGCGTTTCTCTAAAAAATAGGCAACCCCTATCAAAGCCCAATATAACTGGGTTTGTGACGATGAAAACTCAAAATACGTACAAAAAAGCATTAGAAAGTAATGACAAGTTTCACTGGATAGATTCTATAAAAGAGATCTTGATGGCATTGAGAGAATGGGTGTCTGGGACAGTTATGTTGGTCCTATTCCACCGAATCCGTTGAGAAAAGTGTGGGTGTTCAGAGTTAAATGAGCTCTAAAATGGAACCTGATTTCGTCAAAGCCAGACTTTGCGTCCAAGGCTTTAACCAAAAATACGGCGTTGACTATGAAGAGACATATTCCCCCACAGGTAATATGACTTCGTCAAGACTACTAATCTTATATACGCTAGAAAACAAACTCAAGTTTCGGAAATCAGACGTAAAGGCGGTGTTCCTGCACTCACCCCTGGAGGAAAAAGTATACATCTTTGTACCACAAGGAGTAACATCTAAGACAAAACTTCTAATTTTTGGTAAATCACTGTACCGTTTAAAGAAAGAACTGTTGAATTGGTATAAAATTCTCACTAGCTGGTTAAAAAATGAAGGATATCAAGAAACTACCTTTGATAAATGCCTGTTCCTAAATAAAAGGCTGGGAACATACTTATACTTTCACATAGATCATCTTATTTTAGTGTGGAACTGAGAGATTTTCAAGTGGAATTTAGAAAATAAATTCAGTTTATCTAAGTTGACGAATCCAGAAATAATCCTAGGAATGAAAATAAGTATCAAAATTTATGCAGAAACACTGAATCAAGAAAAGCACATCAAGAAGGCCTTGAAATATTTCCAAGTAATGAACACAAAATCAATAGAAACTCTCTGGATCCCTTGAGTGAAGCTAAAAGACAGTTTTGAAGATCAAATCAAGCTTCAACACCTAAAGCTCAGCTTTAATTAGCAATTGGAATGCTAAACTACATAGCCACAATGACTAGGATGGAAATCATGTATGAAGTGTCCACATTAGCAAGATTTATTAACTCACCTGAAATGAATATATGCGGTTTTTTTTGATATCTTGGAAATAGAATTGACCTGCCTCTGACAATAACCTTTACCTCAAAACTTGATGAAATAGTGGTTTTCAGTGAAAGCTCATGGGACAATGATCCAATGACCAGAAACTCTCAAAACGGCTAGGTGAGGCTTGTGGTATATTTTACATACCCAAATACGACACAATAAATATAAAAATAAATTTTGAGCTATGCATAACCCATAAGTCATGCATATAACCAGAATTCATCATTTTTATTTAAGAAAATATGAATAACTTTTTTGTTTACAAGGAAACATATTGATTTAAGGCTAGATTTTGATTCTACACAAAGTCTCACCTAGGTTGATTTCATAGATTAAATGAGCTGAAATTAACTCTATTATGTGGTAATATGGAAAATAATTTAACATCATATCATAAATACAACATAAAAAACTGTGAAAGGTTTTTTTTTTTCAATTTCTTGCCTAACTAATGGGAACATGAGAAATTCCATGTTACATACATGCTATAAATAGTGCTATTCATTTTTGTGGCACTTAACTTAACTGTATTATTAAATACATTTTTTGATAAAAACATTGCGGATATCAGTCTTTAAGCCTGAATTACTATTTTTGACGTGAAAATAGCTAAGGAGGACAAAAGCCATCAAAGAGAGCCAGGGTACCCAAGTTCTGAGGCCTCTGAGGCTTGGTAAGGTACAAATCTTGGAGCTATGGCTGATCTTAACCCAATTTATCTTCTTAAAACTTCTTGTAACCTGGTTAACAAGTTAAAATCCCATTAAGCCATGAGAAAATAGAAAATAAGCTGCTATTTTGACATGAAAAGGGGGTAATGAGCAGCCCTGAATCATGTACCATGACCATTATTATGAATTTTGCATTTCTAAACTCAAAAGGAGTGATTCCCACCCTTTTTGGTACTATTATCCATGGATTTACCTCCTGGAGACCAGCTATTACTATGCTATTTGCTTTTCTACATAGAAATAAGGTAAAATCTTCAGAAATTGATTAAAAGCACAATTCTTAATTAATCTTTCTGAAAGCTTCAGGGCCAATGGGGAAGGGGAAAAAAATATAAAAGCCAAAAAATAATTATTACTTCATATTTCAAATTAAATGTTTTAGTTACAGTCTATTTTTGATAATTCTGTGACAAACATTGAATCTTCAAAAATTGACAGAAAATGAATCCTGTGATGAAATTTCAAGTAACATTGATAACTTTGAGAAAAAAATTATTTTGAAATAAAAGAAGATTTAAATCTTTTAATATTTTATTTCTTAACCATAAATGGGCTTGTAGTCACATAAAATTACCCAATCAAGTGATTATGATAATCTCACATGACAACATTTCCTTTATGGAATTTGTATTTGAGCTCTTTTTGACTTGAAAGAAGCCTCCTATTGCTTTTTTCCCCCTCAATAATCTTATTGTTCCATCTTATCATTAGTACCACCAAGTGATTATTAGTTGAAATGCTTTCTTAAGTGTTTTAAAGCTTTCAAATAAATCAAAAGTAATTAAATAAAAGAAATATACTACTTTAAATAGTATATAGCTTTTATCTTTTTGTATTACTTTTCTGAATCTATTTTTGATCTCTCAAATTAACAAATAATCTATAAAATCACTCTGCCAATTATTTTCAAGGTATTTTTGGAGTATGAGTTAGTGTTTTGTTATAATTCCTAAGGTTTTTCTCTAGTATATAGTTTTCTTCAAAAATCTTGATTATAGTTATTATTTCAAAAGCTTATTGTAAATTAAAATAATTTTATATTATTTTAATAAGAATTTTTATTAATAATAATTCTTGTAATTGATTGTAGTAGAAAATTACTTCTTACTGTAATCATCACTAGTAATGTATAACAATTAAAAGAAATGATCAAGAAATTGATTAATTATTTGTGGTTATAATAAATTTACTTATTGTTTTCTATAAGAACAGACACAGTACTCTTTATCAATGGCAATATTTTTAAAGAGTTTCATAGAAAAATCTTACATTTGGGGGCCTGGCCACTTTTTTGAACCTTGAACCCTTAATTAATATACCTTTAAGCTTTGAAATATTTTATTTCATCTTGAAAGTATTTTTTTTATTTTTGAAATCTTCTTGAAAATCCTTTTCATTGAGGAGCTTGGATTGATTTGATCTTTTTTACATGGTACTTTTTCACATCCAAAAAATTATTAAATTCTTCTTTGAGTCACTCTGAATTAAATTTTGATTCAAATATGAATTTTTCTTTCTTCAAAAAGAAGAATTGTTTTAATTTGCCAAATAATAGAACTTAAAAAATATCAACAAAATCTCAAAGTATAAGATATAATTTTTCTTTTATCATTTTTCTCTAATTCCTTGAATCAAATGTTCTGCAGCTTGTAATAAGCTCAGTAAAGGATATAATAACAGTCCAGAATCTTCATGGGCAGAGTCTCAAGAGAGCATTCAAGTGTAAATTTCCAAAAGAGGCACTGTATTTGAAGCAAAATTTATCAAAATTCAAATGATTTGTGTTCTATGTCTTTATTATCAAATTGTTTTCTTCAATTGATGTTAAAATGGTGAATATGTCAGGATGAGTCCATCATAAAGCAGTAATGATAGTATTGAGAGCTATGAATATGACTTTGAAATGGATAATTATAATAAAAATTGTTTTAAATAATGATAAAATGGCTTCACTATTGTAAAATAGTGGTGGTGAGCACTGCTGAAAGCCCTGGGTACAGTCTTACCATTTGGATTACTATAATAAGAGCTACCATACTCAATATTTAATATATAAATGATTATTTTCCAAGGGTATAGCTGTTTTGGAAGCTTTACCATGTAGGAATTCAAGAGAAGAATGGGGATTCCTTTTCTGGGAGAGAAAAGGCCTCCTTTTATCCTGAAATTGGGTTGAAAGGTCATCTAGACCATCCATGTAGAGGAAGTGTAGAATTTTTCACTTCAGAGTACTGGCTTGTGGCTTTCACAAGGCCTGTATACTCTGTATTGGGCTCAAATGCAGTTTTGAAACCACATCTGGCTGTTTTTCCCAATACAGGATGAAAACGTTCATCTGGGGAACACACAGCACTCTTCTGACATGTATGACAGGTAGAAAGCTGTACAGAACCTGTATAAGACCCCAGCATTGAATGAAATATGAGGTATTGAAGCATAAACAAGCTTCTTCTTCTATTTGACACCTCATAATCATAATTATGAGATAGTATCCCACAATAAAGGTGCATTGGCCAAACTGTGGGATTTTGACCTTAAAGCTACTATATCTTTGTCAGTTTTGAAGATATTGACCTCAAAGTTGGCTCATTGTGTAGTGCTGGATGCAATCTACAAAATTATACCTCATTTGCTATGGTTACCATTAAATATTGCAAAGTTATGCCATGTTCAATTTTTGTTATCTAGATATATCATTTTCTCAAAATCCGTATGGGAGTTGTTTTCCCCATAAATTTTATACTAGATAAGATATGGGGAGATGGTTGGCACAATCAGATATCCCTGATTATTCTTTTTACTAAATTACCCCACTTTAGATATCTCACAATAAAACTGTAGAAGTTAGATGAGAGGGGAAAGTTTTATTCGCCCTTATTTGACCTTATTTTGGCCATAGCTTATGTAGTTTTGGCTCTAGCTCAGTTTGGCCAGTACCATTGGATATCCCTGACTTGGAGCTTCAACTTTAATACCCATTTGCTGGGGTTAAGCCTCTTCCTTTGGATTTCAGATGTTAGGTGAAAATTAAGGTTTATGCTTAGCAACTTTGTTGTTCTTTTTACTATGATTATGGGACTTGTATATTTGGAAACAGGTGATTTTCCTCCTTCTTTTGTTACCTTTCAAGCTGGTTTGGCTCTGCTCCATGTTACGGTGGTATTTTGCTTTACCATTAGTTTATGGTATTTGGCTGTCATGCTTGTGATCTAGTTTTGATACACAGCCTGACATACCCTCCCTCCAGAAAAGGCTCATCATTGATGAGACTGTTCAGCCCTCATAAAGGCTCTGAATCCTCTCAGATGATGGTTACCATCTGTTATGGAATCTTCTTCCAACCATTTATCCTTGTCTTCTGTTTGGTTCTTGAATCTGACAAAATATTATATATTGTCATTACCATTCAGTCTAATCTTCCTGGCCTTGATGATCTTTTTTACAGGGCTAGGGGAGTCTTCCACCTCCACTATGCCTTTTGAGGTGCAGGTCTTGTTCCTGAATAGGAACTTATCCTCTCCTGTCTGGAAGTAGGGTTTTACCAAGCGCACTGGTAATACTGGGTGTTTCCTAAAGAATTACTCTGTAATTCTAACCTCTACTGCATTTTTCTCTCTCAATTTGATGATAGTAAAGGGTCTCATAAATGAATCTCTCATTTCCTTTGGTCTCTTGAGATTATTAAAGTTAAGTGTAGATACTAACACTTGGTCCCCTTCTTTGATGTCTGGTTCCATTTTTGTTCTGTCATACCTCTGTTTGTTGGACTCTTTAGCCTCATCTATGCACTTAGCATCTGTATCACATGCTTTCTTCCACATTTCATGGAAGTCTTTGGCTTTGGGGTGGATATTCAAAAGATTTTGCTTCAAGTGATCCACAGGCAATAGGGTATTCTACCCTTTTTCTACCAGTGAGGGTGATTTCCCTGTGGTAGAGTTCTTTCTGGTGTTGTAAGCCAGTTAGAATTCTGGTAGAAGTGTGACCCAGTCATGGGTGTATCCTTGAAGTTTGTTATATTCCATGCCATATGCACAGAATCTTCTGATCATGATGTCCTCCATTTTCTGGATCATCCTTTCAGCTAAGCTATCTGTCTGTTTATGATAATCTGTGTAAAATGCAAGTTTTGTTGCAAGAATGTCATAGAGGTTGGTCCAGAATTCTGATATGAATTTTTGGTCCCTATCACTAATGATGATTTTAGGGACTCCACATGTGGATATGATGTTTTTCCATAATAAAAGGGCTTTATCCATAGCTGTGTCTTCCTTGTGACATGGTAGGCACCTTACACTTTCACTATACCTATCAACTATGGCCAGGAAAGCATTGAAGTTTTTCTTGCTTCCTGGGACTAGTCCTGTGACCCAGTCCATGTTGATGGTTTCCCATGGTTTTTTGGGTTCTTCCATATGTTGAAGAAGCCCATATCTCTTCCCATGTTTTCTGTTTGCCTTCTGGCATCTTTCAAAAGTTCTGATGTATTCACTAAACTCTTGTTCCCATTGGGACCACTAAGCTGTGCTTGCTACCCTCTCTTTGGTCCTGTCTTCACTCATGTGTCCCATGTAGGGGCAGTCATAGCATTCTTGCAGGATCAAGGAGATGTGGTCCCTATCTATCACTGTGAGGGCACTAGTATGCTTCTTTCAGTGATAGGGTAGTCCATCTATAAGGAAGAATTTATTATCCTTATAGTCCCCAACCAGGGCTCCTCTAACTTTAATTCTAGTTCTGGGCTCCTGTACTTCTGTTGAAGAAGTTGTAACATTAAGCTACACTGTTTGTGCTTGGAATAAGTTTGAGTGACTGAAATAAAAAATTCATTCAATATGGGAGTTTCTGTCCCTTCTGGTTCAGCTTTATCACTTTCTGATTCCCATTCAGAAAATTTGAAGGTTTTTCTCCTGTCTATTTCCATGAAATGGATGGGAATCTTGGAAGCTACTTCAGAGTCATAAGCTGGGTTGCTTTTTGACATTTCCCAGTGGCCATCTGCATTTGTGTGGCTTTTTCCTTCTTGTTGTATGATGTTAATATTACCTTGAAACTCTTAGATTGCTATTTGCCCCCTCAACATGTGTCTATGTGTAGTCTTCATGTTAAGTAAAGACTTCGAGGCTTTGTAGTCTGTGTGGACTTCAAAAACTTCACCCTACAAGTAATAATGGGGTTTTTCTAGATCCCATACTAAAAATACGCATTCAGTCTGAGTGTCTCCATACCTGGCCTCTGAATCTTTCAATTTGATGGAGATGTGGCATATTACTCCTTCCCTTTGTTCACCATCCACAATTTGTCTTTTGGAAGGGCTGCTCCTAGGCCTTGACTACAAGCTAAATCTATGAATAGCTTGAATGGCAGTTCAAAGTCAGATTATATGAGGACAGGTGCATCAGTGAGTTCATATTTGATCCTCTCATATATATCCCTCCTTTCATTGGTAATTTCAAAAACTACATATTTTGAACATAACTTGTATAGGCTACTGGCTATGTGGGAAAGGTTTTTGATGTGTTTTCTATAGTAGGTATAAAATTCAAGAAAAGATTGCATCTCCTTGATGCTCTTTGGTACTGGTTTTTGCAGTACTTCTGCTAATTTGTTCTGATCTATGTCCTGGCTAAGGCCTGAGAATTTATGTCCTAGTGCCAATAGTTCTTGTTGGCCAAAATTACACCTATCAAGTGAAACTTTCAGATTGATGGGTGTAAATTTACTTAGTAATCTTTTGTGGTATTCCATACCTTAATGGCCCAGGTTCAAGTGAAATTTCATTTTTAAGGCTATCAATTGAAGAAAAAAACAAAGAAAAATCAATAATTAATCAACTATAATAGGGGAACTCAGCAATAGAATGGATTGAAATACAGCAGTATGTATAATACCATAAGAAAAATCATAGAATAATGGTCTATTTGATCAAAAGAATAACAATAAAATAAATAAAAGCAAAGGACAAGCTAGAAAAAAAAGTTAAATTTACCAATAAAAGAGGTAGTATAACACTCAAGTTACCCTAGTTCTTCTCCACCTTTGGATTACTCAGCAATGCAGTTATTAAACTGAGGCCACTTCAATAAGTAATAACTTAAAGTTGTATTAATCAACAGTCACAAGACAAAAAAAGAAACAAATCAATTTATTAAAGGAAAATCCATCAGAATCTTAAATTACACAGCATATCTGTGGAAATACAAGCACTGCCACCTGATACGCCAGTAGACATAAATCAAAAATATAATTTAAATTAAATTAAGGAAAATTAAATCTCATACAGGACAAGTAGAATCCCCACAATACACAGCATTCTCAACCTACAGTTCAAACAGTGCACAGACCTATGGTGCAAGAACTGTACAAAACCCCCCCCATCCCACCAAAAAATGGTGAAATACCTTCAAGAAATGACACCATACATAATTCCTTATAAAAGAAATTTTAGCCATATTACATAATCATGTATGAAAGTGTTGCAATCAGCTGAAGATATGGTGCAATACCTTAAGAAATGACACCATCTCAAGATTCCTCACCAGAAAAAACATCTCACATTACATAATCATACATAAAAATGGTGCACAGACAGCTGATATCTCACCACTATGAAAAAGTATCTCAGCCAAAAGAAGTGAAAGAATTCCAAGTCCCTTGTTTTTGAGTGCCTCTATGGAGAGCCCAAAGAATATAAAAAGAGGTACTCTCTCCCTCATTTTTTCCTCTTTCCACATGCAATTAATTATATTCCATGAAGAATAATAATTATTCATCCCTTACTAATGAAATAATCTAGTTATTTCATTCAAGTATTATAGACCTATAAGCTTAATTCATAGTGATTTCTAATTAATAGTAGTTAAAATAAGGTATAAATTATATTATTAATCCACCCTATGTTTAAATTATTAGTCTTATAATTATAATACTATCAATATTATTCATACTATTTAGATAACCCCCATAACCATTATATTATAAAGGAAAAATATTCTTATTATATCTTCATATTAAAAAAACCCTTACATGTATATATTATTATATAAGAAAAACTTTCACTTACATTATATTATATCACTCATATTATTGATAAATATCCATTCCATATTAAGCAATACGTTACCAATATGATAACATAGGTATTATTGTTATATTTTATTAGAAATTACCCTCTCAAATAATCAATTATTATAAAACATATAACATCATGTTCAACTTACCCTTATACTATATATTCTTACTATCATATTAAATCAAACGCTTATACTATTAAGGTCTTACTGTTAAATAATTTTATATTATTACTTAAAAGTTATTTTCTATACTTTTTCAACTTATAGGTTACTTATCTGATTATTGAATAGGTCTGATAGAAACTTCTGGAAGGTCTTCTTTAGTTTTAAAACCGCAATCTTAAATATTGATTTGTGATCTCTGTAGGGAGATTTCTTAGTATATTCAGAGGGGCAGCTAAAACACCATTAGCACCCTTGGGTACAGGATTATCTCAGAAATTCAAAACTTTTTACCTGTGATTCCCCCTCAAGGACTTCCTTATCCAATCCCTCACTAAAAGTAGTTCTACACTGTCTATGTATTTGTGAGCCTTTGAGATATGACCACATACCCAATAAGGTCACAAAAAAGACTAAGAATAATTATACCTTTAATATAATTATATTAAAATTACTTAGAATAATTATACATTAAAAATAATTACTTAAATATACAAAAAATACCATAAATTGGTTTAACTTAAAAACCAATGAATCAACATGTAAAATAAATTATACCATTGGATTCCCCAAGGAAAAATACACATATACCATTTTTATGGCATATCTGTAAAGTCAATATTGAATGAATTATAAGGTATAATACCTTATAAAAACCATAAAACCTTATTTATCTCAAGAACTAATGAAACAAAATGTGAAACGAATTGTATCAGTGGATTCCTCACGAAAATCCACACATAAAACAATTAATAAGATAATTTCCAAAGTTAATACTTAAGGAATTAACCTGAATATATGCACTTTTTTGGTCAACGCATATATTCAAGGATCATAGCTAATATTTCCTAAACTATACATGATAGAATGATGAACCAAAAGTAAAGTTACCAGGTAATTACTGTAGGAACACAGATATGAACTTTATTTTACAAATTATAAACAAGGCTAAAACCTATGATGAAATATTGATAAAAATCAACAGAGCTGTTGACCACTTTGTTGTGAAAGTGGTCCAAACTTAAAAAAAGTATACAGTTGGATTCTACTAGTTCATTTGTGAAGTATGATGTAATTTCTATTATTAAATTCAGGGTATAACCCCCTGAAATCAAGGCTTGAAGTTTAAAATATTGAATTTCAACAGAAAAGATGAGTTACAAGAAAAATCATCAAAATCAGAGTTTTGATGATGTAATGAAAAGCTCTTGGCAGCATAAGAAGGTTATGCCAGGCTATCAGAATTCACTCTCTGAGTTGCTGTAGCGTGTAAATCTTAAAAGTTATTGAGGATCAAAGTTTGAGCTTAATTTGAGCAGTTATGATCACTCACTGTAACCTTAATTTAAGTTTAACAGTCTTAAGAGTGATAAAGTTGGTGAATACTATTAGTTTATGATTAAAACTAATAAAATCCACAAAATTTGGGGTTCTGCCAAGCCTCTGATGTCATCAACTTTAGAGTTATAGTGATAACTCTAAATAATGGTGTAATAATGATGTAATCATCTCCAAACCTTAAAATATTGATCAATTCCAGTGGATATGATCAGTAAACGTCTACTAGAAGCCTGTTGGACTCTAGGAGGGAGGTATTTACTATAAATAGAGCTCTTTTTACTCTATTTTCCCCTCAGACGCATCAAAAACATTAAATCAATTAAATCAAAGGTAATTTCTTTATTCTTTATATATAAAACTATTATATTATTAAAGACCAAAGACCACCTTGCTATAATCATCTATTTTGACGTGATTAAATCATTTATTTAATTGTTTTTGTTAAAAATCTCTCTAAAGCTCATTTCCACGTAAAAATCCAGAATAATTTGTAATTTTCTTTATTTTTATTGTAAATACAATTTGAAAAAGTTGTATTTATATTTTTGGCGTAAAATATTTCAAAATTATTATATTAAGTGTTAAAAGTAGGTTATTTTCTCTTATTATAATAATTTCTCTATTATTACTCTCTTAATAATTCTTTAATTAATATAAATAGTATTTATATTAATTCATAACTTTAACATTAGTAATATTATTGTTATTAATTGTTTTTTATTAATAAAAAGCAATTTTCTACGCCTTCATTATTTGTTGGTAACAATAATAAAGAGCTTTTTAAGTATATTAATTATTTTATATTAATATATTTATTTATTATATTATATTTTCATAATATAAATTATATTATTATATTTATTTAATAATATAATTATTTTATGCCATAATAATAATAATTATTTATTATTATTATATTTTTAATCTTATTTATTCGATTCATAAGGACATTCAGAGTACAATAAGTAATAAATTAGTAATTTTTACTTATTGTTTCATAGTCAAACCTTACAGTATTTCAGATGGTCTTCAAATGTCTCTGAGTATATAACGATATCATCAATATATAACACCATTGAGCCTTCCAATATTTCTTCTTGAAATATTATATCCATTTGCCTTTGGAAATGGTCTGGTGCATTTTTGATGCCAAATGGCATCATATAATCCTTAGTAGCTTCATGGATTTTGATTTGACTCCATTCTGGTGAAAGCCCCTCATACAATCCATCTTGGTTATGTATTTGTCTTTTTCCAACTTGTCTAGTGCATGAGTTATCATTTGTATAGGGTAACTATCAGCTTTTTTATAGTTATTCTGGGCTCTGAAATCTCCACACAACCTAGATTTACCATCATTCCAGGTGATAAGGACAGGAGTGGTGATTTCCACTATTTCATTGTGTCCTATATTCCTGATAAAATCCATATCTAGGAGTTCATTGATATGTTTTTCAATTTCCTTCCTAGTTTCCAGGCTTTATGGATATGGAGGTCTTCTGAGAATGCGTGTATAAGATCTTTCCACATCCAGATATAGTTCTATATCATGGCCTCTGATTTTTCCCAAGGTTTCTTCACCAATGGCAAATTGTGGCCTATTTTTCCTCAGTATTTTCAATAAACTAAGCTTTTGTTTACTGGTGAGTTTAGCACTTAATTGGTCCTCTTTGAATTTATTTATCAATTCTTCTAGAGGGGCTTGGTTAGAAATATGGTATATGTCAAGTAAAACTTTCTTTTCCTTGTTTGTACCTATGGTAATGTTCCTGTTTTTGCTATTGTAATTGTCAATTCCATAAATCCTTTGGTACTTTTTTCCAAGTAAGAATCCCTGGATGTGAGCATCTTCAAGCACTACAAACACTGGGTTGAGTCTGATATTACCTTTCCTATGGGGTATGATTATCTCTTTGATAATGGTCCCAATGGATGTCATATTTTCTGATGGACTCTGGAAGGTCTTTGCCTTGGTTGGCAAGAGTTGCTTCTCCTGATTTGGGAAGTGGTTTTCCAGGTATTCTCTGGCCACTATTGAGCAGTGTGCCCCACTATCAGTTATCAACGGGTATTGGGCATTGTCAATACAAACAGTCATCTTTGCGGCTGTCCCATGTATATATGCCATTCCTCTAGCTGGTGTGACTAGGAAGTTATGTTGATCTTGTGTGTGTTTACACAATTTGTTTTTACAGTATCTTGTGGCACTCCTACTTCCAACTGTATATCCTTAATTTGTAGTTGTGTTTCCTCTTAGTACTCCACTAGAAATTCCTATTTTGGGTCTTGATCATCATCAGGGTGTTCTCTGATGGCATCACCCATAGAGTCTGATTCAGAATTCTCTGTTGGGGATTCTTCCTCTGGGTCTTGTTCAATGGAATATACTTTTTTCTTTGCCTTTGTAAAGTTGTTCGCATAGTGATCTGTTTACCCACAATTGTGACAAGAGTTTTTCTTCTTTGTCACTTCTGCCACTCTTTCTTTGGTTTTATCTGTGATGTACACCCTGAAAGTTTGTTTCTCTTTGAAACTACTGCTTTTGTATGGGGAATATTTCCCTATATTTGTCCTTTTCCTTAGATCTTGTAATGTATTTCTAATGTCATCTATAGTGCAACTCAGGTTGCATCTGCATTTTATTGCATGCTCAAGTTCTCCTGGAATCTGTGTCAAGATTTTGTGATTCCTCATTTGAATGTTCATTTGAGTACTAATAGCTTTAAGCCTTTTTGAATGTCTAAGACACCACTCATATGGATCTTTGTCCACAGAGTACTTGTCATCTTTAAATGACATGGTTGTTTTCCATATCCAAGTACTATTGCTGTACTTTTGGATTATTTGGCTCTTCTGCTATGGATTTCCTTCATTTCTGTGTACCAAATACTAGCTTTTCTTTTAAATTCTGTATTTAATCTAGCAGTAATCCAGTAATCTAGTATTCTTGGTAAATCAATGAAGAGTCCATCAATATAATCAATGATTTCCTTGTAATAATATTCTCCAATACCAGAGACATTTAGGCATCTCGAGGCATCTAGAAGCTGTTTCAGTGATTCCTTCTCTGAATAAGTCATTTTATCTCCATCCTGATATTATGATGGAGATCTTGACTTATAGTCCAACAAGACATCTGGTTTGATTTTCTTTTTTTATTAATTATCCAAAGCATGGCCTTGTGGTTGGGGCTTTATGTTTTGGCAGACATTAAACAGTTTGTTTATGTCTTGAGCCAGATGATCCCTGTCCCTCTTGCAGTTGTATTTCTCTTCAAAGACTTGATTCAGTCCTTTATTATTTTCCTCAGAGGATTTGAATAACTGAGCACAGCTCTCTTGGATGGCTTTTATTGTAGCCTCATGTAAGGTTGTCAATTCTTTCAACCTTTCATTGCTTCTATGAAGTTCATCAAACCTCTCTTTAGTTTTCACTGCAAATGGGGACATTTGTAACCACAATTGATCACTGTTTAAGTGATTCTCAGGTGTAACAACATTGTGTTCATTCTGAGTGGGTTTAATATTTATATTAATAGGGCTACTGGTTCTAGAAGTATTTACAAATATTTCTGGTCTTTGTTTACTTCTTTCACCAAGTCCAACAGCTTCTGCATCATTGGGTCTGACTCTTTCTGCCTGTGGCTGAAAGAGGTCTTGTTTTTCTCTTTTTACCCTTGTCTTTTCCTGGAAATTGCCTGGGATTGTGAAGAATGGTTCCTCTTGGCCAACAATATGCTGTTGCATTAATGGTGTGAAGCCACTGAATAGTTGGTTTGTTCTACTCCTTGTGAGCCTTAAGGAATCAGAGTAGGCCCTTTCTAGTTCAATTGTTCTTCTATAGCTTAGATAGTGGCTTGATTTTCCCTTATCCTGGTTTCCCTCTCCTCCAGGAGTTTGAACTGCCTGTTGGGATTCCATCCATTGGTGATTACCATAGGATCTGTGAAGTATATCTCTTTGAGACATATCCTCTGGCAACTTTCTCCAAGTTCTTCCCAGTGTGATGCTATATTGAACCTCTTGTTGTCCATGCTCCATTGGAATAAATATTTGAGTAGTTGGTGGCGCTGAAGAACCTGATCCATGTCCTTCCATTCCTCTGGTTTGAGGTTTCTGTTGAATTTGAAGGTGAATGGCAGAGTGGAAATGATTTCGCTCAGTGTCTTGCCATTCACTATGGTGTCCAAGGTGTCTTGGTCTTCTGACTCTTTACAGCTGTGATCTGTCCCCTGGCTGGTTTCTTGGGATTCCAAGGTTTCTGAGGTGTACAGGGGACATATTAGTGTTTTCAAGCAGTCAAATAATTTATCTTCTTAGGGTATTTACCTTTGACTGTGCCTTATACAAATTTGTTATCCACTGCTTTGGGAAATTTGCCTTTGGAGATTACAACTGGGTTAATTATGGTAATCTTCTCTGTACAAGCTATCAAGGTTGGTTTAAATTTTATGGAAGCATATTTTTGTGGTTTTCTAGTTCTCTGTGTGGCAATTGGTGTCCACTTCTTAGTGGTGATGAGGCCTTCACTATGCTTTTTCCCTTTTCCCTTCCTCCCTTCTGTTTCTGAAGGTGTCACTGGTGTGTTGCCTTGTGACTGGGTCTCAAGTGGGATTAAATTTCCTTCCACTGAAAAGGAAATGAGGTCTTGTGTCAGTTGATAATTGTTAAGATGCTATTTGCACTTCTAATAATGGCCTCTTGGAGATATATTACTACATTTTTCCCCTTTATTATGATGTGCAATTCAAATTATCAACTTACATGTCAAAAATACTGGCTGTTGGATGTGTGGTATACTATTTGTATCCACTCTCTTACAGATTAACTTGTAATTGACAAGTGTAATCCAAGTGGTTATGTAAAGAAAAATTAAAATTATCAATATGTTCAACCACATCCCTGAAGATGTTATTTACAGTACAGGGTTCTTTTTCTTAGAAAAAAGAAACAAATATATAGGTCTTATTGTTTGGATATCTCAAAAAGCCCACTTTTCACTAGTGGTGATTAGATTATAACCAAACCAGGTAAAAAATAACAAAACCATATTTTTATTAATTCTACACCACAACAAAAAATGATTTATTTTTATTTATATTTTCACATGGGAAATATGGGTTCCAAGAGAAAAATATGATAAAAATAAGATATTACTCACTTTTTACACCAAAAATAGTCCAAAAAAGTCCAAAAAACATTGCCAGGCCCCCAAAATGTCATGCTGAGTCTATTATAAAGCAGTAATGATGGTATTTACAACTATAACTATGACTGTGACATGGATATTGATAATAAAAATGGTTTTAAATATTAATAAAAGGGCTTTAATATTGTAAAAAAGTGGTGGTGAGCACTGCTGAAAGCCATGGGTGCAGTCTTACCAGTTGGATTACAATGATAAGAGCTACAATACTTAATACTCAAAGTGTAATTGTTTTGACAGTTGTACTACATAGGAACTCAAGAGCAGGATGGGGATTCCTTTTCTGGCAGAGAAAAGGCCTCCTTTTATCCTGAAATGGGGTGGAAAGGTCCTCTAGACCATCCACATAGAGGAAGTGAAGATTTTTTCACTTCAGAGTACTGGGTTGTGGCTTGAACAAGGCCTTTATTCTTTGTATTGGGCTCAGATGTGACTTTGAAGCCACATCTCAGCAGTTTTCCCAATACAGGGTGAAGAATTTCATCTGGGGACCACACAGCTCTCTTCCGACATGTATGACACGTAGAAAGCTCTACAGAACCTGTATGGGACCCCAGTATTGAAGTATAAACAAGCTTCTTCTTCTATTTGACACCTCATCATTACGTTTATGGGATAGTATCCCACAGTAAAGGTGTATTGGAAGAACTGTGGGATTTTGACCTTAAAGATGCTATAGCTTTGTCAGCTTTTAGGATATTGACTTCAAAGGTAGCTCATTGTGTAGCCCTTGATGAGCTCTACACAATGGCACCTGATTAGCTATGGGTAACATTTAATATGGAAAAGTTATGCCATTTTCAATTTTTGTTATCCAGATATACTATTTTCTCAAAATCTGTATGGGACTTGTTTGCCCATAACTTTTGTTCTAGATGAGATATGGGGAAATGGATGGCACCATCAGATAGCCCTGATTCCTTTCTTCCCAAAATGACACCAATTTAGGTATCTCACACTAAAACTGAAAATTGTAGATGGGAGGTGAATATTTTATTCACCCTTATTTGACCTTATTTTGGCCATAAATTCTTTAGTTTTGGTGCTATCTCAGTTTATCCAGTACCATTGGATAGCCCTGATTTAGAGCTTAAATCCAAATACCAATTTTCTGGGGTTAAGACTCTTCCTCTGTATTCCAGATGAAAGGTGAAAATTAAGTTTTATGCTCAGCAACTTATTTGAGCAGGAATAACTTGTTTATTCTTTTTCCTATTATTATGAGACTTGTATATTTGGAAACAGGTGAGTTTCTCCTTTCCTTTGATAGATTTTGAGCTGGTTTGGCTCCGTTCCATGTTTTGTTGGTATTTTTCTCTACCATAGGTTTATGGTATTTGGCTGTCATGCTTGTGCTTTTGATTTGAGTCACATGCTGAAATAATACCAGAAATGGAAAAAAACTATCCAGTCCAACCAGACAGATATGGACAAGGAATAGGCAAGACCAGGGCTATACCTGGCTGGCTTTCCTCAAGAAAAGCACATTTGAGAGATGATAGGGCTTCTCTCCATTCCCCAACGTCATTACCAATAACCTTTGAGATGAACTCTGATACTGAACTTATTCAAGGTAATGTTTTAAGGTTTGAACCACTTTCAAGTGGTCCAATAGAGATAAATCTATCCCAGTACAAATCCTGGTACAGAGAAGCCAACAAGGAATATTGGTCAATATGACCAAGCCTTTTTCAGGGGTCTATGAGCTGTTACTGACACATAAAGAGCTCTCTGGGGCAAGAGAATACCATAGAGCTCTTAGTAGGATGGATCCTATTTTCTTTCAAGGACAATTTCAAAAAGATAAGAAGCTTTTATAGGAACAAAAGTCTTTTATCTGTAGACCAAAAGAAGGATCTGGAAATGACCCCAGATTTGTAAAAGGCAGGACCAGTAGCATTGAACATCTCCAAACCAGCTATGGAACTTCCCAAGGATAATCCAAAAGAACCACAGAAGAAGAAGGAAGGCTTCAGTAAAAATTAAGGCAAGGGGAAAAAAGCCAATTGTCACATACATTACCCACAAGGGTACAGGATCCCAAAATTGGAGGCCTCAGCCATGGACAGTTTTCTAAATATTGACAGAACTCTTATGGAGTTCACAACCAAGGAGCAAGAAAGGATGAACAGGACCTTCCCATGCAAATTATGGATCAATTTAAATATTTCCA
Organism: Austropuccinia psidii; assembly: GCA_023105745.1. Lineage (NCBI taxonomy): Eukaryota > Fungi > Basidiomycota > Pucciniomycetes > Pucciniales > Sphaerophragmiaceae > Austropuccinia > Austropuccinia psidii. The sequence goes on from JALGQZ010000005.1 coordinate 52,376,856, forward strand.
GTACATTATTCATGTAAAATTTAATAATTTTGACAACCAATTGAAGGAATTAAAATCAAGTATCAATCACTTAAGAAATTATGACAGAACCTTTACTGAATAGTTTAAAGTGACAAATGCAAAACTTGAGTCAATTTTAATACATGTGATGGAATTGAGATTAAATGTGAGTTGCAGAATGATTGATTTGATAATATTTTCATTAATAAAATCAATGAAAACCCCAAAAACTTGAAAGAAAATGTTTTGAAAATATTTCATAACCCAATTAATTTTGCCACAAATTTGCAGAGAAGTGATAATGAAAGAAAGAAATTGAAGGAGTAGATAGTTGCCCAGGTGAAGCAAATTCATAAGAATTATTATCATGATTCACATATGCCCAGACATTACACCCCTTCAACTGAAGGAAAACTCCCTGTGAAAAAAAAACCTGACACCTTTTTCAGGATAATATGGCCATATTAAGCTCATTAGAACAATTGATATGTTTCAAGAGGACTTTTACATACCTTATGAAATCATAGTACCCAAATCAAACTTCCTGCTTACCAGAACTGCAAAGAAATGGTATTAAAAGATGAGGAAAGACTATTGAAAACATGATTGTCTTGGGTAAAAATATGAGATAATCATCAAGAACCAGGGCCATTATTATTTGACTAGTTAGCCAGTCATATAATGTGTCCTTTATGTCACTTGAAAACAGCTATAAATGTGGAATTCAAATTAAAAAGATACAATTATAATATCACCACTGAAAATCTTTAAATCTACCTGCATGAAATTCAGTATTAAATTTCTTTTTCACAACTGGCATAGCTCAATATTTCATCACAAGAGCCTCTGATAATTTGAAAATCATCTTTTCAAAGAAAATTACATGGAGCAGAAGTGGGTTTTCTGAATATTTTGAGAACTATCTTATTCTTCTAAAGCAGGTATTGTGCATACTTTCCCACCCTTGACCATGATTGAGGGATAATTATATATTATATAATTTGTGTTTATGAAGTCAAAGAGAAAGAAAGTTCTAATCACCTTTTTAATGAGCATATGAATCTTAATAGTTATTTTATTACTTAATGGTATTCCAAACTAGACTATCAATTACTCAGTGGTTCCCCCAGAATCATGGGATATGGGAAGAATATCTCTCCCTTGAGCAATTAAAAAATGTAAATTGTATAAACTAAGCATTAATATCTATTGTTTAAGAGCACCATTTGTTTCAGAAAGAAGGTCCTTATTTCTAAATTTGAGCCTTCAACTTTTGATTGAGATCAAAAAAGAAAAATCAATCAATATTGAAATATCACAAATTATGAACTGGTTTTAAGAACCAATATCAAGAAGTCTCAGCGGAAACCATATATATATAAGTCAAAAATGTTGATCATTTTAATTTTATATACACCCTCTTCTGAAATGAAGCACACTCCCAACAATTTTTGAAAGAAGCTCTGTGGAAAATAATGCATAGTTTTCTGACAGATAAGCAATGAGAATCCTTAGATTATTTGGAGAATTTTTGATAAAATAATCCTTTCAGATGCAGATACCCATGATATTTAAAAATCTGCTTTAATTCAACTTTTCAGGTAAAGGTAAGCTTCTTTATTGTATTGAAATGTTGAAAAATTGACAAAATATGTTTGGTAAATGCCTTTTTACATCATTAGTATTTTCAATTCACAATAATTTGTGTCCCCACTAATATTTTTGTGTGGCTTTTGTTCCAATAAAAGTTTTTTTGTTTTTCCTTTAACTCATATATAATTGACCCCAAAATCCAATTCTGTTTAAATAATATCTTAAGTTTAGTAGTAGTCCAAGAATTTCCAACCAAAAATTGTAAATTTAAGCTAAAAGATGAGAAAGTGGGGCATCATTTATCCTTAAAGCTTATTCTTCACAAGTTATTTACATACTGGAAGGTATGAAGGGCCTCAGACCTATGATGATAAAATTATTTTAATCTTTCATAAAATTTTATATTATATCTGAAGTATGATACTGTGAATTCAAATTAGACATTCTATTAACTGGGAAAAAACTAAATCATGAGTTTAATTCCCTCTTGTAAGGTTTAGATTGAATCCCACTTTTTTTGAGACAAATATGTATACTTTGTAATCTCTTCAGGAAGTAACAAGTGACAGCTGACTAATATTCTATAGAGTGGTGTCCTCAGGAATTATATTATCTTCTTTAAAGTACATACTTTATTATACCTTCTGTTGCACCACTTACTACACACTACTACCAATGATGAATTCAAATCCTTCAACAAATTCAAAATTGAAAACTATCAGTATTTTTGAATATTCAATATTTGCCAAAAATAAAATTACAGCTGAGGTTCTCCATCAGTTTCTTTTATTTCCTCTTTTGGTAAAACATGCTCCAAAGATGATTGCAATGGTTGCACATTTATGTTCAAACACATGAAATAACTCAGCTTATTCCCATTTTCCCACAGTGATGAACAATCAAAATATTATCTTCCAATCCTAGAAATGTTGAAGCTGGTTCAGAACTCCCCCACAAGCTACCTCTACAATACATAGTTCATTCAAACTTGGGAAGGTAAAGGCCACCCAGAAACAGCTTCAAAAGCCTGGAGGGGCTTATCCCAATGGTGTTAAGAGGCTTATGACACCATCGCCAAGACTGTGGGGCTGGTTTCAAAAAGCTTTTGTGCAAACCCCTATAGAATCAAATAACAAAGGGAGGGTCTCTCCTTCCAAAAAACCCCAAATCCAGCCATAAAAAGATAGGGGTTGTCCACATCAGCTAGTGCAAACAACCCCCCAAATCCAGCCGTAAAAGGCCAGGGGGTTGTTCAAATCAGCTAGTGCAAACAAACCCTGAAACATCCAGTAAAATGCTGGTGTGGCATGCCATAACATTTTTTCAGTTTGGATTAATATAAAAATAAATATAATATTATAAGTAGTATTTTATTTGAAAATTGAAATTAGGAGGGATTTTTTTAATCACATACAATAAGGAGATGGAAGAATGGTGTGAAAGGTGGAAAGAAAATAGGCTAGAAAGAAGAAATTAGACAGTAAAAGTGTCACAGTAGTATTACAGAAGGTTCAAATGAATTTTACAGAAACTTCACCAGGGTGTACTGTAGTGGAATTACAGTTACAGGACACCTAGTTAAAAAAAGATTACATAATCAGGAAGGAGATAAAATCAATATTAATAATAAATTGAGTTTTTCTGAGTAATCAATTAAATTGATTATTAATGAAATGAATTTCTTAATAATCATCAGGAGATGAGGGATCCAGCAACTCAATTGAATCAAGATTGCCTCACATTAAATCTAATAAATCACCATGGAAACAAATTAAAGTTTCCCCACAAAATCAAGAAATCAATTAGAATACAGGTCCCATGATCCAACACCACCAAATCTTATTTCATAATACAGGTCACATGATAAAAACCCAAATTGGAGACTTGGAAAAATTCTAAGTCCCCTTTTTTTTGACACTCCCATGGAGAGCCCAAAAACTATAAATAGAAGCCCTCTCCCCCCTCAATTTTTTTGCCTCATGGCCAAGACAGAGGCTCATCACAAAAAAATAACTTCTTAACCTTTTGTTGAGGGAAATCCCCTCCATCCATCCACATTATCCTGAATTTTGAAAAGAATACTCAGTAGCTAAGCTCAGAAGTATAGCTATCCCATCCCCATTCTTAAATTTTGCTCAGTAGCTAAGCTCATTAGCATTTTCTGAGTAATTTCTAATTAATAGTAGTTAAAAGTTGGTCTACATCAATTCATAAATTTATCTCATTTACCATCTCCTTAATAGTGTTATCCCATCCCTAAATCTGCTCAGTAGCATTCTCTGGGTGTTTTCAAAATAATACTAGTTAACAGTTTGTCTACATTACTATATAAAATCCATCTCATTGACAAAGTCCTTTACTTGGTAGCTAAGCGCAGTAGTAAATTGAACCATATTAGTGTTTTTTATCACAAGTTATCATTATAAAACTATCAAACCTTTAAAAAAATATAATAGTAGAATTTGTTATCACAAGTTATCATTATAGAGTTATTAAACCCTTAAAAAAAGTAATATTAGGGTTTTCATTATTAGTTATCATATTATAAACATTGTTATCATTAAAATTGGAAATCCCTCAGTGTGTTACTGTTCTCAGTAAAGGAATACCAAAGTCTTTTCTTGAGCTTTATATCTTTATTTATTTTTGTTAAGGCTTACTGAACCATTGTTTCCAGATCAAACCAATTCTGATAGAGTCTGTTGAATATACTTTTCTGACTAGCCACCATCAAATTAAAATGAATTTATTGTGAACTCAAGTTAAGGTAATGCAGCATTATCAGGAAGGGAAGTCTAGAGTATTCTAGCACACAAGCAGAGCAAGGGTTACAAGCTTGAACAGCAATTCAAAACTGTTTTCTTTTAATTCCGCCTTCCAGGTAATGCCTCATTTATCCCACACAAGAGGAGTTCCCACATTTGGTGTCCCAAGAGTGGCCAGCAGATAGGAATATAATTCAGAAATTATTCAGCCTGATCCTTAAACAATAAAATTAACCAAATAAAAAAAATCAAAACTGGAAACAAATACATCAACCAATCCTAAATCATCATCTCATAATTCACCATCATCTTATCCATCATCATCATCATCCTCATATCATTATTATTATCCACTTAAAAATTCAACACCATCAAGACAAGAATCTCAAGTAGAATACAGTGATCTTATCCCAAAACCAAGAGGAGAAGAAAAGGAAAAGCAGAAGATCAGGAAGTTCTTCTTCAATCTCATTCAAGAATCAGGAAAAGCAATAAATAAGTCAAAGGAGCTAGAAAGAAAATATTATAAAGTAGAAATGGATCAACAATCAACTGCAAATTTACCACTATTACCACCTGAGTATTCTGTGTAAGAACAGTATGCTGAGGACAGTGAAGAAGAAGATCAAACTGAAACAATTTAAAGTCTTATGAAGCAAGTGCAACATTTCTTATTAGCTCAAGGCAAAAATAAAGGAAAGAGAACACAATCAACATCATTCACACCTGGATCTAGTCCTATTAAACCGACATTACCAAGACATGTTAGACCTGAAGAGTCACCATCATCACCAACACCTGGACCAAGAGAAACCTCTACTCCAGCAACAGATTAAGTACCTAAAGCTCATCAAAGGAGATCATTCTTCTCCACACCTACAAAACCAAGTCCATTACAGAAGCAAATTCAAAGGAAATAAATTATTGTAGTAAAGATTAAAGCTAAATATTATGGCTTAAATTTCAATGGAAAAGACGTAGAAAAATTTATCAGAATAGTGGAAAGGATAGCTCATATTGGAGGAGCTAGGGAAGAAGATTTAGCAATGCAGATGGCATTTTTGACCACTGATTCAAAAATAAGTGATTCCATAGAAGCAATTCCAGGTTATGAAGAAGGAAACTGGATTCAACTGAAGAAAGACCTTATTACTAAATGGGGAAGCACTGAACCATAAAGGAGGTATAGGAAGGACTAACTTATCAATTTATTCAATTGTACTCAAGATGAAGGAGGACTAGTACTCTCTCTCGATGTAAAAGGTTTATAGGGGAGTATGAGACTATCATTACTTATCTTCTTAGATATGGATATATTCCTCAAGATAATAAGTTTCATGAAGATTCCTTTTACTGTCTTTCTGTAGACATAAAAGGAGCTATCACTCAAGAAATGATAAATGAGAATTTCATGGTTAGAGCAGAAGATGGAGGATATCTCATACCACCAATGAAGATCTTGAGGAAGTAAATTGAACAAGAACTGGAAGCAAGGATATTAGTCGCCAAAAGACTTTCACCTCCAAGAATAAATGAACCAAAAAATTCCAGGAATAAATAAATGAGGGTTCAATTCAAGGAATAATTATTTCCAGTAATGCAAGAAGCCCTTAAGATAATGAAAGAACTTACAAAAGCCCTGAAACAACAAAAGGAAATAGTCAAGGATGAGGAACCTGCTGAAAATGAAGATTTCAAACAGTTCATGGATCAATTAAATGAATTAAATAATGTGGCTACACCCCAAAAGAAAATAATTGATAACCCTCAGTCAAACAATCAGGGATTCAGACCAAAAGATAATGTTTCTCCACCACCAAATAGAAGCATAACTTATGTTCTAGCACAGAATGTACCAAAGTTTACTGTTGAAAGTTACTATTTCTCATAAGAAGGACACTCAACAGGAAGATGTAATGAGCTTATTGAATATCAAAATAAGAAATGGGTAATCAGAAAAGGATTCAATTATTTATACCCCAACTGGGAAAAGGGTACCAAATGATGGAAAATTCTCACCTTAATACCTATTAAGGGAATTCCAAAAGAAACAAGAAGAACTTAAAAAAAATGAGAAGAGAAGACTAAAGAAGAAGAGAAAAAGAAAAAATACAATTCAACTGTCTTCATTTCAATGGATGATTGGGGAAATTGGAAACCACCTTGCATCCAACGGGACTAGAAGAAACTCTTGGATATGCTTATGGAGTAAGGAATACAAAAAAAGAAAAGAACAGGAAGATAAATTAAAAACTCAATCCAAGACATTACCCTCAAAAGAGACTATTAAACCTAAATAAACCATCCTGAAAAATACTAGCATACCTGGTGGATTTATTGAGAATTATGAACACAAAGAGGAAAGAGTGATGATTCCAACAAAATACAAAGCACAAAAAGCTCCTGAAGTAAGAAAAGTACCAGAACCTAGTACACCTAAAAAACAAACACCAGTAAAGAATAAAGTTGAATAATAAAACAGAGCTATTTTAAAAAAAATAGGAACAAATAATCAAAAGGCCTCCAGTAAAGGAGAGTTGTGAGGAATCTATTACTGTAAAAGTGATGAATAAGGTGTTAGATCAGAAAATTAATCTCACCCTAGAAAAAATTTTGACAATATCACCAAGATTCATGGAAGAAATAAGAATTTTCTCTGAAACAGAAAAGAAATATTTAATGTTACTCAAATCTATTAACATTGAAGAATAGGAATTACCTCAATAATAAATTATTGTCATAGATAAAATACACTTTTCCTTCCCACTAGGAATGATGGAAGTTCTTATTTATCAGAAAGAGTACACAGTCAAAGCTTTGGTGGATACTGGAGCTGAATTAAATATCATAACTAAAAATTAATCAATAGAAGAAGGATTAGCTATGAGGAATTCAGACATGAAAGTCAGAGGAATGGGGGGACACAGTACTGCAATTGTTGGTTTAGCAGAAAATACACCCATAATATTACCATCTGGAGATGAAATGATAATTCATGTTTTTGTTGCTAGAGGGGCAGTCCATACTGTTGTTGGAAGACCTTTCTTGGAATATAATGGAATTAGACTAGAAAACTAACAAGATCAAGGAGAAATTCTAAGCTATAAAGATCCTGAAGGAATAATATTTTGCATCCCAATATTCTCACCAGAAACCAAGGGATGGAATATAAACCCACCAAAGGGAATGGAGATGTTTAATTCTACCCAAATTCAAGAAAGGAAGATAAATCATATAATTAATATTAGAAAGCTTCAATAATTACTGTGGAACTCCTTTTGGTGTGGGATTGGTTAAGGCAGTCCTTGAGGGGGAAATCACAGGTAAACAGTTTTGAATTGCTGAAATAATCCTGTAACAAAGGGTGCTAATGGTGTTTTAGCTGCCCCTCTGAATATACTAAACAATCTCCCTACAGAGCTCACAAATCAATATTTAAGATTGTGGCTTTATAACTAGAGAAGACTTTTCAGCAGTCTCTATCAGACCTATTCAATAATCAGACTAATGATAAAATAATAATAATTTTAAATAATAAATTTGTAGGGGATTTCAAGATAATAAAATAATAATTGAGTAGATAAATAATAGATATAATAGTACTGAGTGGTGATTTTAAGTTGTTTTCTTTTTTGAAGGTATTTTGTTTTAATGGATAATAGCTCAATATGAGAAAATTTTAGTAATAGTGATAATATATAATAATATTGTTTGATAGTTTAAATAGTTGTTGTTGGTAAATAATTTTGATAATATGAGAAATATATTTTGTGATAATAATAATAGTGATATAGATTTTCTTCTAGTGAGAATAGTATAATATAAATATTTTGTTGAATATGAGTATTTCACTAATAGATGAATTTATAATATAGGCAGACCTACTGTTAACTACAGCTATTTATAAACCACTATTTAGTGTAATTTAATAATAATAATTTCTAGATTAACCTACTAGTAAGGGATCAATAGTTATTCTCCTTCTTGGTATATAGCTAATTGGATTCATTCATGGGGAGAAGAGGAGAAAATGAGAGAGAGGTCTCCTTTTATGTTGTGAGAAGTACCCATGGGCTCTCCATGTAAAGTGTTATTCTTGCCCTTGAGATAATTTTTCTGGCATAGATTTTTGTAACAAAAGTCAGATGACCTATCTGCTACACTGTATTAGTAATCTTGCACAGCCTTGAGAGATTAATGCTAGTGTGTAAAATTGAGAATGGTGTCATATGACTGAGATATTTTTTTCCGTTTGTTTGGCCAAAGTTAAGGTTGTGATGTTTTGGTTGGTGGGTATTTTTGATAAAAATATCAGGTGACTTCTCTTTTTGCACTGCTTTAGTTAGCTTGCATAGCCTTGAGGAATTAATGCTGGTGAGTAAAGGGTGAAGATGGTGTCATGTGAATAAGCCCATGTAAAATTTGTTTGTAAGGTTTATTTAGTTCCAGGTGATTATGCTGTGCAATGTGGGGATATCTTCTTTTTAATTCTTGATTACTGTAATTGCTGTGTACTTTACAGTTTTAGTGTATTTTCCTTGCATGCAGCTAGTTTAATTTTAGTTAAGTTGAATTTTAATAATCCCATTGCTGTGTAATTTCCAGATCTTATGCATGTGGACTGCATAAGTCTTATTTGGGCTTCTGTATTGTTGTGTAATTTTTAAGTTTTCTTTTTTTTAGTGGATTTTCCCATGTATTGAGTTGAATTGGATACTGCCATGCAATCCTTGTGTCACATGAACTGTATTTGGGTACTGTGATTCTTAGTAATATAATCTTCTTGATGGATTTAGAGTGGATATAATGTACAATGTTACTTTTCCCATGTAATTTTCAGTTTCTGTATGTATTAAGCCTATTGTTGATTCTGTAAGGCTTTTATGTAGGTTTTCTTGTATAATTCCATAAGATTGGATTCCGCTATTACTTATTTTATTGTAGAAATATGTTGATTATTTCAATTCTGACTACCAAATCTTCCATTCCTCCCTACTATTGATGTTATTCCTGGGTTTTTTGTAATTTTAAGCATGTCCTTTGAGTGGTGATTTCCTGAATTAGTCATTGGGATATTGATTTTCCAACTTTTAAATTTCCAAAAAATTTCTTGAAACTGGTTAAAAGTTATGGAATACCATATCCCCCTCTCCATTTAATGCTGTCCCCAGCATTCCAGTTTCAAGTACAATATCCTGGGTTCATAAGTGAGAATCTTCTTTCTTTAAATTTTTATTTCAAAAATTTAGTTGATAATTCCATTGATGGCTTGTTATATTGATTTTGAATCTCCATTTCTTCATATTTAATTTGTACCCTGTTGTTTCTTCTTGTTTGTTTGTTTATCCATGTTATTATTGTCCTATATCATGAATACTGTTTTAGGGTAATTTCCCTCTCCATTTGATAAAAAATCCTTCCAGATATTAATAACCTCTCTTGATTAAATATTTCCACCAGTGTTGCTATAAGATGAGGTAAATGAATAATAAAAGAAAGAGATTTGATATAGTTTAGGGTCTTATTCAGGGCCACAGCTTGAATTCTTGAGGTTTGTTTTGGTCATTGATAAAAAAGGAATTTGATTCAGACAGTTTAAGGTCTTATCAAGGACCATTTATTGAGTTGATATTTGCTGAATTGTCTTGCTGAAAGAGAAAAAGATGATTTAGACAGTTTAAGGTCTTATCTAGGACCTTTTCTTGATTTAATTTTGTTTGATGATGGAAAAAAATGAAGAAAATTGAGATATTTAGACAGTTTAAGGTCTTATCTAGGACCTTTGCTTTTGTTGATGATAAATAAAAAGATAATATTTGGACAGTTTAAGGTCATATCAAGGACCTTTTCTTGAGTTGAAATTTGTTGAATGGTATTATTGTTTTACTAATTTGATTGATTTTGGTGAGTTTTGTTTTGTTGTTTTTCCTTTTACTGTATTTAACAATATTGAGACCTCATATGTTCTTGAGTAAAGTTAATACCCATGTCATCCTCTTCATGAAAACTCTAGCTTACATATCCATTGATAGTTATTAAATGGGTGGGTACCCCCCTCTCCATTTAATAATTGTGACCTACTTTCCACCTTTTATAATAATGATGTTTTATTTTTTATTTTTTTTATTTTATTTTATTTTATTTTATTTTATTTTATTTTATTGTATTTTTTATTTTATTTTTTTTTTGTTCTGTTTTGTTTTGTTTTGTGTTTTTTTTTTTTTTTTTTTAAAAAAAAAATGATAATACAATAATTTAGAGTATATAAAAAAATGATACTAATAATAAAATCTTTCAAATAATAATATAAAATAAGATAACATAAATCAAGAAAATGATAATAATCAATACATATAATATGAAAAATACATGAAGGTATAAATTTAATAGAGAAATATATATATAGTAAGAAATAAATGAAAAAAAATAAAATATAATTCAATAATTTAAATAAATTGATTAAAAAATGAATGAGTAAAGTATAATTTAAATTTTAAGTGATAAAAAATTCTCTTCTATTTTTTTCTCTTTTTTTTTTCTTTTTTTTTGAAGTAGCTGGGTGTGAATACTTCAAATTTGAAGTGTTTGGTTTTGTTTTTGAGCCGCGGGTGTTTCTTTCTTCTGCCCGCTCAATCTGATTTCCTACTATTTTATTTATTTATTCTATCCTTCTTTTTTAATTACTTTTATTATTATTTTTTAACTTTTTTTTAACTCTTATCTTTTATTTATAACAACACCACACCTATTTCTTCCGCATCGTAACCGTCTTTGGCAATGCTAATCCCTTCGTCGTCCATGTCTTCTTCGGTATATTGTATTTGATTCTAATTTTATTATTCTACTGACTTCTCTTTTCTTTTCATTATTATTATTATTATTATTTATTTTTCTTTATTTTAGATTAATAAAACGTTGGCGGGGTTTAGGGTGTAATGCCGTTGCATGCATGGGTTTTGCAGTATCTTTTCAACGGGGTATGTCCTCCTTTTTTTTATTCTTATATTATCTTCTTTTTTTACTATTGATTATAATGCCACCCATTGCATTTTTCATCAATACGTCCAATGATGGTTGAGACATAATTACGGTCTTCTACGGGGGAAATCATTATACTATAAACTGTGTCCAACATGGTGGGAAACATTCAACGCCTTTGTCTTCCATTCCAATTACTAGTTTACCCAAGTCAAACCTTGTCCAGGTGGCCTTGTCTTCTTTTAACCACAACAACGCGACTTCTCCTCCTGTTCACATTAACGATTTTAGTGGGCCAATGTCTTCCAAAATTGCTTCAATTTTTGGCGATCCAGTACCTCCCGCGGTATTCACCCCAAATTTTCCATCACCAATTCCTAATCCTCCACCACCTTATGAACCTTGCCCTGTTTCTGCTTCACCGCCAGCTTTATGATTTCGCCGTGAGGAGCAATTCAATCAAATTTACGCGGCTTTCAATCAAATGTTTTGGCGTTACATCAATGATTTTTACAAAAACTACCGTGAAGCTGTGGCCTCTTCTTCGAATCCTACGGAGCTTTGCTGTTTACATTCGTCGTTGCATATGGTTATGGAATTATATAACCAAATTTCACAGTGAATTTTTTTTGTTTTTTTTTACTAATGTGATCCTTTGTTGATGTAGGATCCTTGATGAAGAAACAGACTCGTTGTCGTAAAGGCTGGATTGCCCTAAAAAATTCGCTTCTTTCTCTTTTTTTTTTTTTTATAGTTTGAAAAATACAATCAATCAAAAAAATTCCATTCCGCTTGTTTTATTTATTTATTTTTTTTATATATATCTATATATATCATTTTATTTTGTTTTATTAGGTGTCTGGGGTAAAAGGGTTTGAAATAAAAAAAACGATACATGGTCCTTTTGGCTCCTGTGCCAAGACCCCATTAGCTGTAAGATAAGAAGAGAGAGAAAAAAAATAAAAAAAAATAAACAATAAACAATAAACAATAAAAAAATAACAATAAAACAATAAAACTTAAATAACCATAAAAAACAAAAATAATAATAAAATAAAATATCAATAAGATAAAATAAGAAATAAAATGAAATAATAATAAAACAAAAGAAAAATAAAAAAATAAAAAATAAAAGGATATAAACATCATATATATATATATTAAGAGGCTTTTATAGCTTTATCTATTGGGATTTGACAGTCCAAAAGCTAGACACTTGCTTGGCCTTGTTCACTTCTATACATGTAAGTTTTTCTTTATTTATATAAGTAAAGGACCCATTTTGACCTACTTGTGTGCTAAAATAATTATTTTCTTCTTTTTTATATTCCAAGAGGTTTTCTTTTTGATTTGAAGTCAAATGTCTGTGTGCCAAGTGTAGTGGTAAGCTGGAGGATAATTTTTGATTTGGGGCAATCCTATCATATGGTTTTGCCCTTCTTCTTTCATTCTTATAAGATTTTTTACTTATCCTTTTGACCAAGTTGCTTTTGATATTTTTATTTTCCCTTCCAAAATAATTTTCTGGATGTGGTAAGTGTCCATAGTGGTGAGTTACTTTATGTTCATGTTCTTTTGCCTGAATACTGATGTTGGCAGGACTTTTGAGCCTTGGGTTTATTGAATATCTATCCTCAGTAGTTTCACTTATCTTTTCTGTTAAATTTACTTGGTTCTTAGGCAGGATTCTTTCCCAGTATTCTTTTCCCTTTGGTTCTTTCTTTAGCTATTTTAGCCAATTGACATCCTGGGCTGAGCATTGATGGTCTTTTTCAGATATTTGGTATAGTTCCAGGTTGCAACTTTCATTCCTCAAAGGCTGCCAATTGGTATACCCTTCCCATGGAAATTGGTCTTCTGTGAGCAGAATTCCATCTGTTGCAAGTTCTTCCATGTTTTGTTGTTTTGATAAAGCTTCTTGATCTTTTTTTTTCTGTTTATTACTGATGTCTTCATTTATTTCTTTATTTTGATTAATTTGGATTTCCTTGGCTTTGTCCAAAGAAAAGTAATTTATTCTCAGATTGAAATTGGTATTTTCTTTATCAGAGTGATAGTTTGGGGTAGGTGAGTCTTCCTCTTTGGCATTGGTTGAATTATTTATAGCATTTGACCTATATATCTCATTTGGTTCTCTTTTGTTTTCCACACAAGCTTCTGTGTTTAATGGGTAAGTGAATTCTTTATGAATGTCCATTTCCTTTTTATTTTGACCTTGACAAAATATGTCAGAATTGTTATTTTTAATTTCATTTTCTGTTACTTTATGTTCCTTTGTAGTTGACATGGGTGATTCCTTCATGTTGATTGACTTTTCCTCTTGTTGGTTGAAGCTAGTATTTTCAGTTTTCTGTTCAAGTCCTTCTTCTTTTGAAAGCTTGGTAAGCTCAGTATATCCCAGATTTCCCTCAATATCTGCTACAGGAGAATCAAATTTCTTTTCATTGACTTTTGTGCTTTCTCTATTTTGTACTGAATTTTTATTTAGATATTCTAGGTCCAATGAGTGTAGGTACTTCATATTATTGACTGTTTCTTCCTTTGTAATACCCTTGATTAGTGTTGAGGGCTGTGCCCTTGGATTAATTTCTTCAGGTTTTGAGCTTTGTTTTGGTTTATATCTAATAGTCTCCTTTTCCTTCCTGATTAGTTTGGATATTGATTTGACTGATTTCTTGGGTGATAATCTGCTTTTTGAGGGATTTCTTAGTAACCAGATTATAATCAGGGTCTCTGTGAGTGATTCCAGGTATTTCTTGCAGAATGAATTCCCCTTGACTAATTGTGTTGGATTCTGTTTTTATGACCCCCTGTTATTCTGTTATTATGGAGTCTTGATGGATAGTCTTGATTGAACTTTCATTTTTCCTGGTATTTTGTTTCTCTAAGTCCAAAATTCCTGTTAGGTGTTTAGGTGAAGTCTTATTCTCTAAATGTCTGTTTGCCAAAGTTGGAATTTCTTGAGGTGACTCTTTATTTTTGAAAACTTTGATATCAATTCCTATATTGCCAGAACTTTCCTTATCTTCTGTATTTAGACCATTATATCCTTTCACTGTTGCAGATGCACAGGCCTCCATGCCTGCTTGTGGGTTTTCTCTCCAACCTACTTTCTGTGGTGAACAAATTGGTAAGCAAAGTCTTCTTGCATCTGGCTCTATATAGCTGAATATTTCCCCTTTTTGTTGAGAAAAGTCTAATCTGATGTTATTGTCTGCAAGGAAGGGCCTTCCCAGTACTGTGTGTACTGCTCCTCTTGCTACAAAAAGGTGTATATTTCTTTCTTCCCCAGTAACTAAAGTAATTGGGGTAAATTCTGCTAATCCTACTATTGAAGTACAGTGACCACCAATCCCTCTTAAATTCATGTTGAGACATCTTGTGGTGAGTCCTGCTTTTATTGCTGAATCTTCTGGTATTATGTTCAATTCTGATCCTGTATCTACTAATGCCATTATTCCATGTCCTTCTTCACCTAGGTACACCTGCATAAATCCCAATGGACAGGCATAATGTAGTTTGGGCGGTTCATAATCTCCTAAATGGTGGTTTATGAGTTTGGTTTGAATTTCTTTTGTGTCAAGTGAGTTGATTGAGTTTCTTTCTTCTGTTGTCAAATTTTTAAGCTGGTTGATAACTTTGGGTGACATGATAAGAACTTGTTCTAAGGTGAGATTTATTTTCTGATCCAAAACCTTTTTGATAATTTGACTCATAACCTCTTGAAATTCTGTGTTTTCTTGCTTGATATCCTTGTTTTTAATGGTATTTTGAGTCAATTCCTGCTTCTTTCCAGAATCCTGCTTTTCTTTAACTTCTGGGATAACTTCTTCTCCACCTTTGATCTCTTGAGGTTTTTTAAATTTAGTGGGAATAATTGTTTTTTCCACTGTACCATGTTCATCTTCAATATAGGCTCCAGGTATGTTTGGCTTCCTTTTTAGTGGTGTTTCCATTGTTTTTGGTAATGACTTTGTTGGTTCTTGACTTGGATGCTCATTTCTTGAGGATCTTTGTTTGGTGTTTCTCAATCCATAATTATTGAGGAATGGATCATTGGCTGATGATATGGTTGGTGGTTGCCAGCTTCCCCAATCTTCAACTTTGGCTATAGCTGTTGAAATGTCATTTTTCTTTACTTGTATTATGTTTACTTCTTTTGGTTGGTGTGTTGATTCTTTAGCTTCATTTTCTTTTCTTTTCTTGATAAGTTCTTCTTGTTCTTTTGCAAATTCTTCCACTAACTTCTTTGGTGATATTTTTCCATCTGTTGGTACTCTTTGCCAATTGGAAAACAAGAATCCACCTCCTTGTCTGCTGACCCATTTCTTATTTTGATCTTCAAAAAGTTAGTTGCATCTATTCACTGAATGTCCTTCCTCCAAACAGTAATAACATTTTACATAGGGTTTTGGTATGTTTTGTGCTGGTGTATAAGGAATATGTCTTTGTGAAAAAGGTGGTAAGTTGTCCTTTGGGTACCTTGTTTGATTTTCCTGCTTCAGTACCTGACCTGTTTTACTTTGAGGTAGTACTGCTTCTGTTATTTCCTTAATTTGCTTGATGAAGTCCTTTATTTCTTTCTTTTCTTCTTGATCCTGAATCCTGGGTCTTTGTTGTTCTTTAATTTTATTATTAAGCTCCTTCAGTTGATTTAAGGCATTTTCCATGGTGTAATCTTCAAATTGTACTTTCTTTGCTTGTGCCTTACTTATATGTAGCTGATTTAATCCATAATGGAAGGTTGTGTCTTCAGTTCTGTCCCTTGATATGATCACAGTTTCCAGCTCTTGCTCTATATAGCTCTTTAATACTTTCATTTCTGGTACAATATATCCACCATCCCTGGCTTGGATCATGACCTTATCTCTTCTCATTTCCTTAATTATGGAGGTCCTTATTTCTGTTGAAAGACTGGCATAGAGCTCTTCATTATGCTCAACTTCCCTTCTAATGTATCCAAATTTATAAAGATAATTTGTGATCTTTTCATATTCTCCAATAAATCTCTTGTATTCAGCTAAGTTTCTAATTCCTCCTGCTCTTTTGGTATTATTGAAAAGCTTTTCCAAAGATTCTGGTCTATATCTTCTGTCCGGCTCTACTCTTCTCCATTCTGTAGTAAGTTCTTCTTTGAGTTTTGTCCAGTTCTTCTCTTCATAAACTTGCATTGCTTCAATTTTCTCCTTAACTTCTTCAGATTCTGACATAAAAATAACTTGTCTTGCTATATCTTCTCCACTAGCTCCTTCAATTTCAGCTGCTCCTTCCAATCTTTTTATGAATTTTTCTACTTCATTACCATCAAAAACAAGATTATAATCTTTAGCTCTTATCTTAACAATAGGAGATGTTACCTTAGAAATTTCCTTTTGTAATGGACTTGGATGGTTTGGTGTAGTTAAAAATACCTTCTTTGGGATACTCTGTGATCTTTGTTCTGTTTTGGGTGTGAATGTTGCTCTAGGGCCAGGTGTAGGTGATATTGGTGAGTCTTCAGGCCTGACATGCCTTGGTAATGTGGGTTCACTTGGACTAGCTCCAGGTGTGTAAGATGTGTGTTCCCTTCTTTTTCCTTTCTTTTTACTTTGTGTTAATAATAAATCTTGCATTTGTTTCATAAGACTTTGTATTTGTACTGTTTGATCTTCCTCTTCACTTTCTTCTGCTTACTTTCCTTCTACAGTATCTTCAGGTAATGGTGGTAAGTCAAATGTTGATTGTTGATTCATTTCTACTTGATAAACTGATCCTTTAAATTCTTTTGTACTTCTCTTGTTTTTCCTTGCTTCTTGAATTAGCTTGAAGAAAAATCTCCTTAATTCTTCCTTTTCCTTCTCTTCTGTTCTTGGTGTTGCAATGAGTAAATCAATATCCTGAGGTGTTTGATTTTCTGGTGTTCCTTCTTTTACTGGATAATAAAAATGGTATGATTGATTCGAGGATTGTGATGGTGATGACAATTTGGAATGGGATTTATTTCCAGATTCCAGATTGTATTAGAGTGTTGATGGTTAATTCTTGATAATAATAATTATTTTTGTGAGTTATTTTTATTTGATTATCTTCTTTCTTGATTATTGACTGATTGTTGAATGTTGAAGTTGAAAAGCCACTGTTGGGACACCAGATGTGGAACTCCTTTTGGTGTGGGATTGGTTAAGGCAGTCCTTGAGGGGGAAATCACAGGTAAACAGTTTTGAATTGCTGAAATAATCCTGTAACAAAGGGTGCTAATGGTGTTTTAGCTGCCCCTCTGAATATACTAAACAATCTCCCTACAGAGCTCACAAATCAATATTTAAGATTGTGGCTTTATAACTAGAGAAGACTTTTCAGCAGTCTCTATCAGACCTATTCAATAATCAGACTAATGATAAAATAATAATAATTTTAAATAATAAATTTGTAGGGGATTTCAAGATAATAAAATAATAATTGAGTAGATAAATAATAGATATAATAGTACTGAGTGGTGATTTTAAGTTGTTTTCTTTTTTGAAGGTATTTTGTTTTAATGGATAATAGCTCAATATGAGAAAATTTTAGTAATAGTGATAATATATAATAATATTGTTTGATAGTTTAAATAGTTGTTGTTGGTAAATAATTTTGATAATATGAGAAATATATTTTGTGATAATAATAATAGTGATATAGATTTTCTTCTAGTGAGAAGAGTATAATATAAATATTTTGTTGAATATGAGTATTTCACTAATAGATGAATTTATAATATAGGCAGACCTACTGTTAACTACAGCTATTTATAAACCACTATTTAGTGTAATTTAATAATAATAATTTCTAGATTAGCCTACTAGTAAGGGATCAATAGTTATTCTCCTTCTTGGTATATAACTAATTGGATTCATTCATGGGGAGAAGAGGAGTGTCAGCCTGTGACTCAAAACAGAGCACCAGCATGACATCCAACATACCATAAGTAATGGTATGAGGAGTATTGGAAAAATATAGCCAATACAAGTAAGTTATGAAGAGGAAACCTCCTCAAATATAATAAGAAAGGACAAAGATACGCCCTATCAATGATAAGACCAAATAAGCAAAAACTCTTATTCTAGCCTCTAATCTAACTTATACATATTTCATGAAACCCCAACCAGAATGGTTTTTTTTCTTGAAGCTCTATGGTAGAGCTATCCAACGGTATCATCTATTCATCTGTAGCACTCCTAAATCAGGAGATACCATTATACCACCTTTTTTCACCAACAACCCCTCAAAGGTGTAGGAGGGCTTGTACAAAACTGTACAAAAGTACAGCCAAATTGAAGATCTGAGTGAGAGCTTTAATTTGAGATACCTTAGACCCCTCTATCTTCCAAATTGACAGAGGGATCTTGGTTTAAAGGTTTACATCTCAAAATACAGGATTTCTGAAACTAACCATATAAAGAAACCCCTGTATCTTTGGAATATATTCATACAGCTGTAAAGTGTTGTATATTAAACTGTAGATCTAATCAAGCCCTACAATACTGTATCATTAGAATACAGCTATCCTCTAAATTGGGGATGATATCTGGCTTGGAAGGTTTTGAAGCCTCATACTGATGTACAAGAATACATCCAAAAACTTAAAGTCCTTATAGCTTTTGCTATCTTAGAGAAGGGTGATCATGAAGCATATCAAATTGAAGAGCTCATTAAGCCCTTCAATTCTGTGCTCTTGGATTCTTGATATCTCAAAAAATGACTAAGATATCTTGGTTGGAAGTATTTTGACCAATACTGGTCTGTACCAAACCTGTACCAACCAGTACTGGCTTGATACTTAAAATAATGGTTGTTTAAAGCTTAAACCCGCCCAGAATGACTAATATTAGTCATCCAGACACTCTGGACACGTCACAATGGTGCTGACGTGGCCTGTGAAGAGTTTTTTCACCCTGTATTGATCCAGAATGATCATTTGTGGTCCAAAAACCACAATTCTGACTATGCTGACGTCAGAATTGATGGTACAGAACCACAACCCAGCCTCCAGAGTGAAAATATTCACTCTGTAGACGTGTGAAGAGCCTACCAGTCTTTCACAGTCCTCAGAGGAGATAAAAGCAGGTCTTTCCTCACTGGAAAAGACTCATCTTATCATGAATTAACATCCTTACATAGTAAAACTGTCTTATACCAGTAGTACTCTTAGGATTATATTGATATAATTAAAATAATTAATTATTGTAGTGATTTTCACATTCAATTGATATTAAATCATTGCAACCCAGGTTCTCAATAGATTCATCACCACTGTTATCATATTACAGTAGAACCTGTTTACTATTATAAAAAATAATTTTTTGTGTGTCACAGTCATAGTGCTAGCTTGTATTTACTATTTTTAAGCTACTACATAGACTCACCCTGACAAGGAGAAAATGAGAGAGAGGTCTCCTTTTATGTTGTGAGAAGTACGCATGGGCTCTCCATGTAAAGTGTCATTCTTGCCCTTGAGATAATTTTGCTGGCATAGATTTTTGTAACAAAAGTCAGATGACCTATCTGCTACACTGTATTAGTAATCTTGCACAGCCTTGAGAGATTAATGCTAGTATGTAAAATTGAGAATGGTGTCATATGACTGAGATATTTTTTGCCATTTGTTTGGCCAAAGTTAAGGTTGTGATGTTTTGGTTGGTGGGGATTTTTGATAAAAATATCAGGTGACTTCTCTTTTTGCACTGCTTTAGTTAGCTTTCATAGCCTTGAGGAATTAATTCTGGTGAGTAAAGGGTGAAGATGGTGTCATGTGAATAAGCCCATGTAAAATTTGTTTGTAAGGTTTATTTAGTTCCAGGTGATTATGCTGTGCAATGTGGGGATATCTTCTTTTTAATTCTTGATTACTGTAATTGCTGTGTAATTTACAGTTTTAGTGTATTTTCCTTGCATGCAGCTAGTTTAATTTTAATTAAGTTGAATTTTAATAATCCTTTGGCTGTGTAATTTCCAGATCTTATGCATGTGGACTGCATAAGTCTTATTTGGGCTTCTGTATTGTTGTGTAATTTTTAAGTTTTCTTTTTTTTAGTGGATTTTCCATGTATTGAGTTGAATTGGATAATGTCATGTGATCCTTGTGTCACATGAACTGTATTTGGTTACTGTGATTCTTAGTAATATAATCTTCTTGATGGATTTAGAGTGGATATAATGTACAATGTTACTTTTCCCATGTAATTTTCAGTTTCTGTATGTATTAAGCCTATTGTTGATTCTGTAAGGCCTTTATGTAGGTTTTCTTGTATAATTCCATAAGATTGGATTCCCCTATTATTGACTTGATTGTAGAAATATGTTGATTATTTCAATTCTGACTACCAAATCTTCCATTCCTCCCTACTATTGATGTTATTCCTGGGTTTTTTGTGATTTTAAGCATGTCCTTTGAGTGGTGACTTCCTGAATTAGTCATTGGGATCTTGATTTTCCAACTTTTAAATTTCCAAAAAATTTCTTGAAACTGGTAAAAAGGTATGGAATACCACATTACCTCAAGAAAATCCAAGAAGAAACAAAAATCAAGTACCTATGAAACCAAATCCAGAAGTTCCCATCAAAAATTGCAAAGCTGAAGTAACTAGAAATGTTTTGAAAATTAGAAAAATAAATACTTTACACCTCAATTACCGTCAAACATCTGAGAATACTCATAGATCTAAAATGGAAGATTCCACTCCCTTTGACGTGGAACTAGTAGAAAATGAAGGCTTAAAGCCAAACAGCTAGTCAACAGTGTCTCACCTGTGTGTGGTAAAAATGGCTGTAATATTATGAAGGAACAAAAATCTTTTTCTGAATTCTACAAGCCATTTGTAGAAGCTATATTTTCAAAACCAAATCAAAGTATTTCATCAAGGGATTTTTTGAGAGTGACTTCTGGTTCTTGAATCAAGTTTACCCAAAAATTGTTCAATAAATTTAAAAACAAGAAAATTCAGAAACAGTTTAAGGAAGATTCTCCTGTTGAAAACCAAAGCAAAAGAATGAAGAAATAAGCTCAGATTGATCCTATATTAATTAAAGTCAAGAATAAACTCATCAAATGGAAAATCACCAAATCAGTCCAAGCCTTGAAGATTATATACCCAGTGAGAAGACCTTGAGCCTCATTGAGGATAAGCCTTCATCCCATAAATAACAGAACATAAAAATAAAGGACCAATTATTCAGTACTTTGAATGACTTCAGTATTCACAAAGAAGGTAAAATTGAAGCAATAAGTGAAAATCAAGAATTCAACACCAAAAATGAAAATATGACCTAAGTGGAGGGATTCAATTCACCAATTTATGTGAGATTAGGATGGGAAGAATATTCTTTTATGGCAATTATGAATCCAAACATAGAAGAAAATATTTTATCATTCAAAATTGGATCAAGTATTGGAATGAAGCCCAAGAATAAAAATAAAATAAAACATAAAATGATAATGAAAAAAGTGCAGGTTTTTGTGCCAACTGATGAAAAAGTTTATTTACCATTTACTGTTGAAGGAGCAACAAACTTTATAATTTTGGGAAAGGAGTTCTGTGATTACTTTACTATTATAAAGAATATTCATTAATCATCAATAGAAGTTGAAGAAAGTACAAACTTACAAGATAATAGAATGAATGGGGAGGAAGAAGAACAATATTCTAATATGCTTAGTTTTAGCATATTCAACAATTCAGAAGAAAAATTTAATACAGAAATAAGAATTATGCAAAATAAGGATATGCATAATGAGAATTACTTTAAGGTATATAAACCTGAAATAATTGATTATACTCAATAATCACCTACCCCATTTCTGAGAGAAACCAAAGCTTTACCATCACCATCAATAATATTGATATAAAGTGAAGCAGAAATTACCATCATGAAAGAATTTGCCAATTTAATTAGTCTACTAAATCAATCACAACAAGAAATGTTCAAGATGGAATTACTAGCACATCAACAAACATTCAATCAACAAAAAACCAAGAGTAATAATCCTTCAGACACTTGATTGGTCCAATTTTAATCAACTACAGCAGTAATCAATCATCATCCTCACTTCACTCACTAGGGGAAGACTCAATAGACCTTACCTTAATTAATATAGAACATACATTAAGAAACAAATTATTAAACAGTAAAACTCAATTCTCAAATTCTCATAATATTGAGTTAATTCACAAAGAACTTAATCAATCTTCACATCATGAAAGAAATTATAAAAAAGAGGTCCAGTTAGAGGATTTGATTCATCAAGAATACCTTCTATCACCTTCTGAATTGAAAAATTATAATTTTGGATCACCTAGTCAAATTACTTAAATCCTCAACCTAGAAGAACCTAAATATCTCAGTCAGAAAAATTGAGTACCCCAGGAAGATACTTTTATTACTTTAACTGATGATATTTTGGATAAATTACAACCTTTTGAAGAAAAAATACCAGTCACAAGCCTTGAAACTATAAACCATCTTCAGCCAAAAGAGTACTGTCAATAATTGATGCAAGAAGAAGAGGACTTACTGGAAATATTTGATGGATTAATCAACCCAAATAATAATAATAATAACGAAAAGACAAATAATGAAATTAGCTTAATTAAAGAAGAAAAAGATGAGAACTCTTCAATTTACTTACTTTCTCTTAATGAAGAAAAGAGAATTTCAAAAAATAAAATAACCAAGAATTTTATGAAAGAAGGTTATAAAAAAGATTCAAAAGCTAAAAATATGGTTGATTCTAAGTTAAAATTATCAACTAAAGAACATCAGAGAACCCCATTATATCTCAAAAATCTTCAATTCAGAATTGAAAATGAAATTCAAAGTTTTGAAACAATAAATTTGAAATTAATATAACTTTTAACTTGAGAAGAAAAGTCTTACATAACACACAAAGAAACAAGAAATCACCCAAATATTTAATTTATATAGGTCTATTACTCGTTTCTTATATCATTGTGGCTCATTTCAATTAAATTAAATTTTGTTATTTTAGTTTTTTTTATTATTTCTTTTTTTAAAAAAAAATGGAGGAATAACTTATTACAAGTCTGAAAGTACGCTTACATGTTTCATGCTTTAGATATTACTTTTTTAGTTTCAGAGCTATTATAAATTATTTAGCTTATTTTACTTTTTATTATTGTATTTTGTTTTATTTTTTATTTAAAAAAAATAAAATAAACAAATAAATAAATAAATAAAAGAAAACCTTACACTATTTTTTTGTTATAAAGTCATACAGACATGAAATCTTAACTTAAAACATTATTTAGTTACTTTTTTTCATTTTTATCCATTTCGCATCCATAATAACATTCATAGCAAACTAGATGAAACAAAAAAAAATAAACATAATTTTGATTTTTAGAACAGTTTTATATATTTAAAAAAATATAAAAAAAACCTGGGGGTGGCTATTATGATTCCTGCCTCGCTACACACACAAGCAATGGCTTGTGGTGGAGCAAAAACTCCCTAAAGAAAAAAAATCTATTATTATAATAAATTCTTTAATATATCTATATAAAAAAAACAAAAAAAAAACAAAAAAAACAAAAAAAACTTATGATTGAATCAGCGATCATTTTCAAAATATTCTTGCGGAAAGTCATGACAAAATTCGGCCAACAAAGCGGCTATCCTATTTGTAAAAAATAATAGTATATTAAAATAAATTAAGAAAAACTTACTCTTCCAACTGGTGGTACCAGTGAAGCAGCCACATTACACTGGAGCAAATTAAGTTGAAGGCCATGTCAAGGGAAGAAGGAGGAGGACCATGATCAAGGAAAATTTCCATTTTAATTCGTAAATCATTCATTTCAGCATTTAAATGTTGGAAAATTAGCCCAAAATCTAATTTTAAGAAATTTTTGGATATCTCACTACCATCTGAAGGAATAGGACTGGAAGAAGCAATAACAGAAGAAATGGGAGAATGAAACAAGGCAGAGGAAGAAGTAGTACAACATAAAATAGGATAATGTGGGGAAGGTACACGAGATGGTGAATAAATAGAAGGATTGACCACGTTATGGGATATAGTGGATGAATTGAAGTAGGGCTCTTCTCTAGCCGGTAAGGTAAAGCCATAATTTAAGTTATGGAGAATCATTTTTGACCAATTGGTGGCCATCAATAGTTGGCTTAATCTCTAGGGAAAACGACATCAATGAAAAATCACAAATTATAAGAAGAAATAAAAAAAATAATATTAATAATAAGTCAAAAAAATGAATAAATATAAGGATAATAATAAATTTAAATTGATAGATCAACAAATAAAATAAGCAGGAGTGAGGATATAAAAAAAGGGTAAATAGAACAATAAAATTAGAAGTTATAATATATATATATATAAGAAAAAAATAAAGAGAGAAAGATAGTAAGAATAGACTCACCCACTCAAAGCCAAACAGAGGAAACATGGAAAGGATAAAGAAGAATCCAGTAAAATGGCCAGCCAGAACAATGTAGAAAGCTTAGATAACAAATAAAGTGGATCATCAGAAGAAAGAGAAGAAATTTCAGAAAACAATATCAATTGAATTAATTCAAAAAATAAAAAAATAAAAAAAACTTGCCTGCTAAAATAGAAGAAAACTCCATCAATTGCTACTTTTTTAACCCCACAACCCCGCATAGTTGTAAGTTAAATACAAGGGACAGATTGGCGGCAAGACGTATTTGTTTCTAAGCTGAAATATATATAAGTTAATAAATTAAAATTGGTATAAATAATCAACCAAAATTAAAAATAAAAAAGGCACATACCCTAATTTTAAACTTTTAATTAACACCATAAGAAACAATGGCAACGGAATATAGTTTATTTTAAAAGATAATAATAATGAAAAAGACAAAGATAGATAAAATGGAAGAAGCCATAGATAATATGAAATAACTTTCCAACAATCACATCAAAAAAATAAGGGTGCCACAAAATACAGTATTGATTATTAAAGCAGGAAGGCATAATAAAATAGAAAGATGATCAATTAAAAAATAATAATAAAGTAGAAAATTGAAGCAAACAATATCTTAGCCTGGGAGATGAGTGAAATTATGTATTATTTATTCAATTCAATTAAAAAGAATATATACATATTAAATAAAATAATTTAAAAAATAAAATAAATAATAAATTAATTAATTAGCTTCTGTAATTGTGAAAGTTAATAAACGCGTGAGCTTCAAATTTGAAGCATTTTCAGTGCTGCACAGCACCCGCAGCGCCCACAACAAGTTTCCTTTCTCATTCTCTATTTTTTATACCTTTTATTTTAAATTAGTATATATTTTAAATTAAATATATATATATATATAACACAACAATAGAAAATGGTATATTAGAATAAGAATTAATAAATAATATTAATATTTGATTATTTAATCAGATCTGACACACTATATGAAATATATATATATATATAAATTGAGATTGAATACATTGCAAAGAAAATATATATATATAATAGCTAATTAATTTAATTAATTTAAAGGATAAATTAATCAAATTTATTTAATAAATATTTAATTAATTAATTTTCATTCAACATACTCAAAAAAATACAATACATTGAAAAAAATAATAAAATAAATAAATAAATAAAATTTTTCATAATAAAAGTGAATTTTAATTCAATTTAACAATATATATTTGAATACCACTGTTAAGGGAATATAAACAAATTATAATAGAAGAATTTCATTAATCAAAAAAAATTTTCAATTAAATACTTCTACACATTCATATATACATAGAATATCTGCATATATACAAATTTATTTTAAAAATAAAAATAAAAAAGGATACTAAAAAGAAAAGAAAAAAAACGGAAAAAAGAAAAAGAAAAAAAAGGAAAAAAAAGGAAAAAAAAAAAAAGCAAAAAAAAAGCAAAAAAAACAAAAAAAAGAAAAAAAATGAAAAAAAAAGAAAAAAAAAAGAAAAAAAAGAAAAAAAAAAGAAAAACAAAAGAAAAAAAAAGAAAAAAAAAGAAAAAAAAAGAAAAAAAAGAAAAAAAAGAAAAAAAAGAAAAAAAAGAAAAAAAAGAAAAAAAAGAAAAAAAAGAAAAAAAAGAAAAAAAAAGAAAAAAAAGAAAAAAAAGAAAAAAAAGAAAAAAAAGAAAAAAAAGAAAAAAAAGAAAAAAAAGAAAAAAAAGAAAAAAAAGAAAAAAAAGAAAAAAAAGAAAAAAAAGAAAAAAAAGAAAAAAAAGAAAAAAAAGAAAAAAAAGAAAAAAAAGAAAAAAAAGAAAAAAAAGAAAAAAAAGAAAAAAAAGAAAAAAAAGAAAAAAAAGAAAAAAAAGAAAAAAAAGAAAAAAAAGAAAAAAAAGAAAAAAAAGAAAAAAAAGAAAAAAAAGAAAAAAAAGAAAAAAAAGAAAAAAAAGAAAAAAAAGAAAAAAAAGAAAAAAAAGAAAAAAAAGAAAAAAAAGAAAAAAAAGAAAAAAAAGAAAAAAAGGAAAAAAAGGAAAAAAGAAAAAAAAAAGAAAAGAAAAGAAAAGAAAAAGAAAAGAAAAAGAAAAAATAAGAAAAAATAAGAAAAAATAAGAAAAAATAAGAAAAAATAAGAAAAAATAAGAAAAAATAAGAAAAAATAAGAAAAAATAAGAAAAAATAAGAAAAAATAAGAAAAAATAAGAAAAAATAAGAAAAAATAAGAAAAAATAAGAAAAAATAAGAAAAAATAAGAAAAAATAAGAAAAAATAAGAAAAAATAAGAAAAAATAAGAAAAAATAAGAAAAAATAAGAAAAAATAAGAAAAAATAAGAAAAAATAAGAAAAAATAAGAAAAAATAAGAAAAAATAAGAAAAAATAAGAAAAAATAAGAAAAAATAAGAAAAAATAAGAAAAAATAAGAAAAAATAAGAAAAAATAAGAAAAAATAAGAAAAAATAAGAAAAAATAAGAAAAAATAAGAAAATAATAAAATAATAAAATAATAAAATAATAAAATAATAAAATAATAAAATAATAAAATAATAAAATAATAAATAATAAAATACTCAAATAAAATAAAATAAAATAAAATAACATAACATAAAATAACATAAAATAAAATAAAATAAAATAAAATAAAATAAAATAAAATAAAATAAAATAACATAAAATAACATAAAATAAAATAAAATAAAATAAAATAAAATAAAATAAAATAAAATAAAATAAAATAAAATAAAATAAAATAAAATAAAATAAAATAAAATAAAATAAAATAAAATAAAATAAAATAAAATAAAATAAAATAAAATAAAATAAAATAAAATAAAAAAGTCGTAGTCATATTTTTTAAAAAATGGAGAGGGGGTTAGCCCCTCAGCCATGCAATTGTGTTAGAATTGTTTTAAAATATCATTTTTTTCCTTTTTCCTTTGAGTTTTAGGTCCTAGACAAGACCTTAAATTGTTCAAGTTATATTTTATCATTTTGTATCAAGAATCACATGAAACAAATCAATAACCAAGATATGGTCCTTAGTATGACCTGAAACTACATCATCAATGGTCCTTGACATGACCTTAAACTGTAAAAATCATTGTTGATTATTATTTTCATCAAGAATTATATTAAAATAACACCAAAGCTCAATAAATGGTCCTTGAAATGACCTTAAACTCTATCAATCACATTTTATTGCATTCACCATAAACAAAACAAAGACTCAAGGAATGGTCCTTGACAAGACCTTAAAATGTCCACTTCATATTTTCTCATATATTCATTAATAAAACAAAATCTGAAGGATTGGTCCTTGACAAGACCTTAAACTGGAATAAAACACTTTTTCAATACAAGATTTCATCAAAACCAAACAGGATTCAAGAAGTGGTCCCAAGTGTGACCTTAAAACTGCACTATCAAGATTTTTCAACTTCATTTATCACCGCAAGAAATCAATTTTGGTGATTGGATATATTCAAGATGGTACCAATGTATAAAAAGAAAAAAAGAAGAAGAAGTAAAACAAAAAGGAAATTTAAGGAAAAGGGACATTATCAAAAGAAAAACAAAGGGAGGGTCTTTGAGCTTAAATTCCATGAAGAAGGAATGAAGAAAACCAGTATAAATAATTGCAATCAGGAATCACAACAAACTCTTATGTTAATTGGAGTTTTGTTCTTTGGGGAGAAACTTTTACCTTAAGATAAAAGCAAAAAAAGAGAGAGAAAAGATAAATAAAAGATACTCAATAAAACAAATATTATTCATTTCAACCAGCAAACAAGAAAAGACAAAAACTTTGTTTTCCCTCAATCCTCACCAGAAATGCTGGGGACAGCATTAAATGGAGAGGGGGATGTGGTATACCATACTGTTTTGTCAGTTTGGATTAATGAAAAAATAAACAAAACATTATAAGGAGAATTTTATTTTAAAATTGAAATTTATTGGTAGAATGGTGCAAAATGTGGAAAGAAATTAAGCTGCAAAGAAGAAATTAGACAGTACAAGTGTCAAAGTAGTATTACAGAAGGTTCAAACCAAGTTTACAGAAATTTCACAAGGGTGTACTGTAGTGAAATCACAGTTACAGGACACCTAGTTATAAAAAAAATATCACATAATCAGGAAGGAGATAAAATCAATATTATTAATCAATTGAGTTTTTCTGAGTAATCAACTGAATTGCTCAGTAATCATCGGGAGATAAGGGATCCGGCAACTCAATTGAATCAAGATCACCACACATTGAATTTAATCAATCACCCTGGAAACAAATGAAAGTTTCCCCACAAAATCAAGAACTCAATTAAAATACAGGTTGCATGATTCAACACCACCAAACCTTATTTCATAATACAGGTCACATGATAAAAACCCAAATTGGAGACTTGGAAAAATTCTAAGGCCCCTTTTTTTTGACACTCCCATGGAGAGCCCAAAAATTATAAATAGAGGCCCTCTCCCCCCTCAACTCTTTTCTTCTCATGGCCCAGACAGAGGCTCATTACAAAAAGCATAACTTCTCAATATTGTTTGAGGGAAATCCTCTCCATCCATCCACATTATCCTGAGTTTTAAAAATAATACTCAGTAGCTGAGCTCAGAAGTATAGTTATCCCATCCCCATTCCTAAATTTTGCTCAGTAGCATTGCCTGAGTAATCTATAATTAATAGTATTTAACAGTTGGTCTACATTAATTCATAAATTTATCTCATTGACTGTCCCCTTAATAGTGTTATCCCATCCCTAAATTTTCTAAGTAGCCAAGCTCAGTAGCATTGTCTTGGTGTTTTATAAATAATAGTAGCTAACAGTTGGTCTACATTATTATATAGATCCATCTCATTGACAAAGCTCTTTACTCAGTAGCTCAGCTCAGTAGTAAATTGAACCATATCAGTGTTTTTTATTAAGATTTATCATTATAAAATTATTAAGCCCTTAAAAAAAGTAGTAGTAGTGGTTTTTTATTATTAGTTATTATATTATCAACAGTGGTATCATCAAAATTGGGGATCCCTAAGGGTGTTACTGTTCTCAGTAAAGGAATTACAAAGTCTTTTCTCAATTTATATCTCTTTATTTATTTGTGTTAAGCCTTAGTAAACCATTGTTTCCATATCAGAAAAGGTCTGATAGAGTATTTTGAGTAAACCTTTATGACTAGCCACCATCAAATAAAAATAAATTTATTTTGAGCTCAAGTTAAGATAATTTAGCATTATTATTAAGGGCAGTCTAGAGTATTCTAGCACACAATCAGAGCAAGGGTTACAAGCTTGAACAGAAATTCCAAACTGTTTTCTTGTCATTTCTCCTTCCAGGTACTGCCTCATTTATACCACACAAGAGTAGTTCCCACACCAGGTGGTTTTGCGTCAGCTAGTGAAAACAACCCCTTGAACCAGCTGTAAACCTCCAGGGGTTGTGAACACCAGCCTTTGCAGGTGGTCCCTTGCAGTACCAATCAAGAAAAACACTGTGGCATAATGGGTGGTTTCTCTCCACAGAAAGGAGAGAAGAGAGGCTTCCCAAATGAGGTTAACAAGGAAAACCTCATTTCCTGCCACATAGGTAGTTTGAACAAATGACAACATAAGAAAGTAATGCAAATGCAAGCCTTACCAACTATGAGAGGAAAAGCTCAATGTTGGAAGTTCATCCACAAACACTGTCCTCTACCAAAAAAAAAATCAATAAAATGTTTTCTTCCTAGTTATTTTCACAAAAACTTTTTTTACTGGTTTTTTTTCAAAATAACTGCCTTTGTACTAGTTTATTTCAAAAAAATGATTTTTCTAATAGGTTTTTCAAAAAGATATTTTTGTACTTTTTTTTTACTAGGTTTTTTTAAAAAAAAAGAAATTTTTATTAGTTTCTTTCAACCTCACCATTTCTTTACTGTTTTCTTTTTTGACTAGTTTTTTGAATAAACTGTTTTTTTACTAGTTTTTTTAAAAAACCTTTTTTTTACCAATTTTATCAAGAAGCTGTTTTTTTTACTAGTTTCTTCAAAAACTTATCTTTTTACTATCTTTTTATGAATCTTCTCACAAAAGAACTATTTTTAAATAGTTTTTCAAAAAGAAAAAATGACTATTTTTTTTCAAGACATCATGTTTTGGAAAGAATGTAGTTTTCTGGAAAAAGAAAAAAATTTCTTCAAGGGAAATCTTTTTTTTTTCAAAAAAAAGCTATTTTTTACAAGAATCTAGCTAAGGTCTTAACACAAAAAAAACCCTTTTTCATTATTTCAGAAGAAGAATTTATTTTTCCAAGAAAGCTTTCCCAAGTAACTTTTTCTTTTGAAAATGTTACTCTTTTTTTCTCAAAAAATATATATTTCTTTTCAAAGAAGCTTTTTTTTTGAGAAAAAAACCTCAGTTATCAGAAAAAAATATTTTTCTTTTCAAAGATGTTATTGCTTTTTGAGTAGAATTACATTTTTTAGAAAATATATTCTTTTTTTCAAAAATACTGAGACCTCCCAAAAAACTTTGTGAAAGATTCTTTCTTTAAAAAAAAAAGACTAAGTTTCTCTTGAAACGTTTAGTTTTATTCATACCAAATCATTCTATTTAAAAATATGACTTGAAAAGAAGAACTCAACTTTTTTTTCAAAAATAACCAATGGCTTTTAACTTAACAAAAGCAAGATTTTTCTAATAAGCAAAGTGTTTTTCCAAACAATCTGATTTTTTTGAAGAAAGGAAAAATTATTTTCATATCAAAAATACTTTTTAAGAGTTATTTTCAACATCATGAAAATTAAAATACTTTTACTTTCCAAAAATCAACTTCAGAAAACCTTTTTCAATTGCACAAAAAACTATTAGAATCTATAAGAAATTTTAGAGATTCACTGAATTTATGAAGTTCAACAATTAAAATGGGATGGTTCAAAAATTAAAAATTCCTCTATGATAGAAAAACTAATATTCAATTTTTATGAATCACACCTCAATGAAAAAATACTATCTAGGCTGACAAGAAGTTGTAATCCAACCAAGCTCTTCAGCAGTTTCACACCACTCAGGCACCATCAGAGAAGTAACCAAGAGTCACCCTTCTTCCCAATCCCAGGTAGTATCCCTGAGAGGTAAAGGATCATAGGGAAATAACAATACTTCTTTCAACAAGAGGCAGAAAGGGTAAACCCTATTATTTAGTAATTTTTGGACCTGGTGAGAAAAGAACAACAAAATAACAAATAGGATGAATAGTTCTGATGAGGCTTGAAGCCTTAAAATAAGGAACAATATCTTAACTGAGAATGAAGATAGTATTGTCACACCTGAGAGTAGCATTAACAGAAATGGAATTTTGCAACAAATGTCCCAATTTTCAGAAAAAACTCAAAATATGCTTAAAAGTCTTCATGAGAAAATTTCAATATTACAAGAGTTTAATACCTTACAAAGCAAAACAATTCACACTCTTCAACATTACTAAGCTCAATTAATTTAATCAAAAAAAGATACCAACAAAAGGCTAAACAAATTCTTGGAGAATGAATATCACTGCATGGGGGAAAGAGAATGCCTAGATCAAGACACAAAAATATTGTTTAATGTCTGAAAAACATAATTTCACAAACACAGGGCCATATTTTTGGAAACACCCCATACCACAAAGGGGATATCAAACCAGATTTCCAACTGAGTAATAAGCAAAGATCACCATCACAATACAAAGATGGGGATAAAATGACTTATTTAGATATGGAAGCATTAAAGAAACTTCCAGAAGCTACAAGTTGGATAAACCTCTCTGCTGTATGAGAATGTGATCACATGGAGCCCATTGATTATATATATAGACTGTTTATTGATTTACCAAGTATACCAGACTACAGGATAACAGCTAGACTGACTACAGCATTCAGAGACCATGCTAGTATATTGTAAACTGAGCTGAAAGAAATCCATGGTGGATAAGGCAAATAATTCAAAAGTACAGTAATGACACATGGATATGGCAGAAAACTGTTTCAGCTGAAAATAATAGATAAAAAGTGGACAAAGATAAATATGATTGGTGTCTGAGACAGTCAAAAAAACTCAAATCTATTGACCCTCACATAACAACAAAAATGAGAAATCACAAACCTTTTACCAAAATACCAGTAAAATTAGATCATGATGTAAAATACAGATTCTTAAAAGAATGCACCTTGAATGAAATATCAAATACCTTGTAAGAAGTGAGAATCAGAGCATCCGTTGGTAGATATTATACCCATAAATCTGTTTATAACACAGATAATGAAACCTTGGAAGCCACAGAAGCTCATGATTCAGAAGTTAAAATGTAAAAATCATGTCACAACTGTGGATCACCCAATCACTATGCAAAAAGTTGTTCTAAAGACAAAGAAGAGATGTTTGAAATTGAGGAATAGTCAAGAAAATACTTAGAGGTTTATGAATCTGACTCTAATAGTATGGGAATAGCTATGGATATCATTCATATAGTGAAACACATAGCATTGAAAATCATAAAGTGGAATCTAAGGAAAATGAACCAAAGAGTATTGGATTAGTCCACTTAACAAAAACTGTAACAAAAAAATAACCTGAATGAGCCACAATGTGATTAAACCCCAGATTCTAAAATATCTTTTGAAAAAACATAAATAGGACAGGTTTACACCAATGGAAGATCAACTAAGCTGGATTTTTAACTTTCAAATATAAATCATCCCATTATCATTGACACAGGAGCTACCTTCTCAGTGGTGGCCAAGAACTACTTGGAGAAACACTTTACTATGTGTCATTTAGTATTCCTACCTACAGAAGTCAGGAACTTCAGGAGTTCCATAGGAAGAATTAATTCACTTGGTTTGAGATATCTTACAGTCATATAAATGTGAATATTTACCCTGAACTAACAGTACTGTAAACTTCTGGTATAAATGTATTCTTTCTGGGTACATATTACAAAAGAATGTATGGAATAAGTATAAATAACATCAAGAGTACCCACATGACACTATTGGACTCTAAAGACAAAATAATTCCTATTTCTTCCAATAGAAGGAGGGAACCAATGACCAATGATTTGGATGGATTGAAACATAAACCATCAGAAAGGGAGAGTATTTCCACAAGAAAGTTGTTGGCACAAGGTCACATAGCCTCCACTAGACCCAGTACCTCACACAGGAAAGGAAAGTCTCATCAATGATGAGGCTTTTTTAGAGGGAGGTTATTTCAGCCTGTTACTCAAAATCAGAGCACAATCATGATAGCCAAAATACCATAAACCAATGGTAGATCAAAGTACCACCAAAATGGAACTGCACCAAAAAGGCTCATAAATGGTATTAAAATAAAGAGGAAATCCACTTATTTCCAAATATATAGCTCCCATAACCATAAGATGAGGAATCACAGAGTTATTCCAGCTTCAAACAAGAGCTGAACATAAACCTTTATTTTCACCTCTCATCTAAAGTCCAGAGAAACAGGAAGAACCCCATGATATGGGTGTTTAAACTCATGTTTTCAATAAGGGCTATCAATTGGACTAGCCAAATTGAGCTAGTATCAAAGCTACAGAATTTATGGCTAAAAAGAATCCAAATACGGGTGAACAAAATATTCACTTCTCATTGATTAAATTAAATGCTTTCTATTCTTTAATTTCTTGCAACCTGTAAAATAAGAGTCATACAGGAATTTTCTGTGGAGTTTCTGATATTTCAGAAACACCAGAACACACCTGTAAACTTCATTGGTCAAATTTTTCACCCTGTATATGGTAAAAATGACAACTTATGGTTCTAAAACCTCATTTTGACCCAATACCAGTCTGTATTGAGTGTATAGAACCACAAAATAGCCTAAAGTAGTGAAAACTTTCACTTTCTGGTTGTGTGCAGAGGTAATCAACCTCCCACTACCCCAGAACAAGATAAAAGGAGCCTTTTCCTCACCAAAAGGCAAATCCATCATCCTATTCTTAGTATTCTTACATTTTATAGCTTCTTGAAGACGTTTTACCCTTATAATATAGCAGTTATAATTATAATCTTTAATTAGTTGAGATTTTATCATTGTAAACCAAAAATTAAACATTTCACCCAGGGCTATCATTAGTACTAACCATGACTAGAACTTTAGTATAGCCATTTTAACCATCTTATCATTAATTTATCATCATTATTTTTGTGTCATACTCAGAGTTGTAGCTTTTTATTATCATTGTAAAGATATATCATATAGTCACCCTGACATTTGATATTCTTGTTAGTCTCAAATTAGATTGGCTGTAACATCATCAGGTGAAACTAAAGGTTGAAAAACTTTATCACTGAATTGAATTAATTCAACTTTTTCATTAAAGTTTAAGGTTCCATTATCATATTTATTGAATGAAAATGATTTTTCATATTTTCAAAACAAATACATTCACCTTAAAATAAATTAATTATTTTCTCTTGTTCTTAATTAGTTATTCCTGAACCAATTTTTATTCTAAATTCAAGTGAATTATGATTGTTTTTCATATTCATTGTAATTTTAAAATGTAAAGATGAATATTTCAATTGAAATGATTATCATTCAAGTAATTTAAAAATCTATTAATGTAAGGTGTGGATATGAAACTTTGATTAAAAATCAAGTACTTTTCCTGTCCTTAAAATTTGTATAAGGTAAAAATCAATTAAAAATAGTAAGAAATATTATTTTTAAGAGAAAACACGCCAATTTTATTGTTTATAACTTTATTAGTATAAAAGAATAATATTATAAAGATTTATTGTTTTACCAACTATAAAGATTTATCCAAAAAATACTCTACAAGAGATATTTTAAGGCTACAAAAGAAATTTCTTCAAGAGCAATTTCAATTGGAATTAATTGAGCAAAGAACTGCAAGAAATTAATTAAAGAAAAAATTCTTTAAAAAGAATATTAAAGAGAAAACATGCCCAAAAGTGACCAGAGTGAATTTGGAAACAAAGTGACAAAGTTTACAGTGATGAAAGATGCTTTAATTCACTTTTGGGGTGGTTCAAGGGTAAAAATGATTATAAGAGTTACAAACAATGATTATAATGATTTTTTCACGTTGTTAAAAGGTTTAAAATGATTTAAAAAAGGTGGTTGGAATCTTTTATTGATTGGTTCAACAATGTTTAAACTAATTATAAAAGGAAAACATTCTAACATGAAGAGAAAAGTGGGGCAAAGAAGACATTCTTTTATAGCCATCAATTTTCTTACTCCAAAAGTAAAATTTACTTTTGTCAGTCGTGAAAAACAGTCTGACAACAGAAAAGCCAATTATGGCATCATTGAACCCTGATTTAGACCAAAAAGGGCTGGTTTAAGCCATTTTTAGCCATTTTAGACCCTTAAATCAGCCATTACTATAGCAATACCAGGCCTAGAGCCTTCAAAACACGTCAGAATGTGTGTCATAGGCGTAGAAATCAGTTTAAACTGTTTTGACTATGATTGTTTTATCTTAAGGGTAGTTTTACCCTCTTGGCAACAGCTAAAACTACCCCAGTTGGTATCAAAACCTCATCATCAATTGAGTCCACAGACCCTGTAACTCAATTCCAGGCCAAAAGTGATGAACTTTTGCATGAACTTTGACATCCCACGCCTGTCAGCAAGGATTTTGGGGGTCTAGCTCCCCCTTAGAGCTGGAGTTCCTTTTCCCCCCCAATTTTAATCTTTCCAATTTATTTTTCCTTTAATTCCTCATCATGTATTATACTTATAATTTACATATGTAATTCAATTCAATTGTACAGTACAATACAGTAATAATTGACACCTCATATGTAAATCAAAGTTCACTTATGTAATACATGCGCACATTTTGACATTTCAATTGAATTCAATTGAAAATACTTCAATTCCTCATAACTTCTAAACTAAACACAACACCTCAATTTTAACACAAAAATTGATGGTTAACACCACATGTGGTGTGAATTCAGTTAAGGTTGTGGGATTTTCAACTTTTGTATTGAAAATACTAAAAACTTAATTTAAGCTTATTTAGAGTTGAGTTACAAGAATTTCACTCAGAGGTGACCCCACCTGATTTTTTATGAGGAATCCAATGGTGAAATAATTTTTATATGTTTATTTATTGGATAAAAAGTTATAATAATTTTTATTTAACTTTTTTCCAAATTTATTTATTTTTTTACAATTTTGTTAAAAATTCATTTTTACTTAATTTTTTAAAGTATAAATGTAATTTTATAATTCCAAAATTTAATGTAATTTTAATTTTAAATTTTAATTAAATTTTTTTTATTTTGAATATAATTTTATATTTATATTTTAATTTTTATTCTAATAATATAAACAAATTTATTTTATTTATATTTATATGTTAATTTTGTATTTGTGGTCTTTTGGGTATATGAAA
Source organism: Austropuccinia psidii (assembly GCA_023105745.1). Taxonomy (NCBI): domain Eukaryota; kingdom Fungi; phylum Basidiomycota; class Pucciniomycetes; order Pucciniales; family Sphaerophragmiaceae; genus Austropuccinia; species Austropuccinia psidii. The sequence goes on from JALGQZ010000005.1 coordinate 52,414,050, forward strand.
TTACTTCTAAGGCTCACAATTAAAATCCTTCATTCTCGTCATCTTTTTAATTCCCTAAAAAGATTTTTTTTTGTTTTACCATATAGCTATAAATTAAAGAAGTAAATTTTCCAAAAAAAAAAAAAAAATAAAAAAAATAAATGATAATTAAAAAAAAACTCACCATTTTTTAATTTTCTTTATCCTCAACTTATTAAAAAAAAAAAAAAAGGTGTTTTTAATCCTCCTTGTTAAGATTTTCATTAAAAAAAAATTTTTTTTTTTTTATAGTTTTATTCATTCTAATTTTTTTTTTATATTTTGTTTTAATTTCAAAATTCATTTTTTTTTTTTTTTTTTTAAAAGTTTTAATTTCTATTAAGTTATCAGTCAAAATTAAATTGGAACCATTTTTTTTTTGGGAAGTTCAAAAAATTAATGAATGTAATATGATTATTATTTAAAAAATTAATATCATCTAGATTTCAGGATTAAATATATATAAGATTGATGGTAAAAAGAAAAAAAAAATAAGAATAAAAATTTGATTTAAATTTGAAGGAATAACTATAATTACCAGAGATAAAAGAATCAAATATCATTCAATCAATCCCAAATCTGTCAATACCAATCTTTGATTAATGATAAACAAACATGATTCTGTTTCAAAATAAAATACTCTCTATCTTTTGATTAATATTTGTTTTAATTGGTGGTGAAAGACATTTATGAGATGAATAATTTAAAAATAAGAAAGGATAATTCTTTCAGTCTCAAATGTGAAATGGTAAGGTGGCGTTAGTATAGGAAAGCTTATAAAAAATTGAGGTAAGATTATTGTTTTTGATCAAGAGTGACCTCCTGGATAGTCCATACAAACAAAAATTAAATTAGATTGAGTTCTTCTTGAATTAGAAATCCCAGATGTACCTCATTTAACAATCTAAATTTACAAATTCTATCTGATTTGTGTTGTCAAATTAGATACAAAATTAACCAATTTGGCATGAAATCATGAGAATTTCAATCTTACTAATGAAATTTATGGATATATTTTTGTTATTTTCATTAAAAGATGGGTTTAATATGGGATGTTCAAGACAAAGCTTATTTATAAAAAAAAGGAAACAATATGTTGAATTTGCTTCTTCGCTTTTATTTATTTATTTTTTCTCAACCTATCATAAAATGAATTCTTTATTTTGTTTACTTTTTTTTAATTTCTCAAATTAAAAAATCAGATTCAACACTTTTTATTTTTATTTTTGATGGTACTATTCCATTCTAAAAAACATATTAAACATCAATTGACTTTGAAGAAATAGATAAAAATAGAAAAATCAAGTTTTTAAAACATCTTTTAGTAAATCTGCACTGTGATGAATAATATTTAAAATAGGAAACAAGACGAAAAATAAAAGCGTGTGGAATAACATCATTCCATTTATAGGCCAAAGGATTGTAAAAAAGTGAGCCAAGGGTCCAGACCATACTCAAAGCCTTTAAGAGAAAAAGGCAATAGAAATCGTTTTCAAAAAATCGGCCCATTTTCTTCAACTCTCTTATTTACTTTTTGAATACAATTTATCAATTCAATATGCTTTGAAAGGTATTTTGACATATGGTGTACTTTATGAAATGTTAACCGTTGAGTCGACATGAATTTTGATTCCTCAAACATGATATTTATTAGATACTCTTCAAATAAAATTTATTTTTTGATGAACGAATATAGAAAATGCTTGAAAATACCTGTTGGAAATTTTTATTAGGTATTGATTGCTAGACGAGATGATACGAACACAAATATACAGTGTAAAATACGAGCCCGGTTTTTTTCTTTTTAAATTGAAAAAAGACGTTATTTTTAGCGTTGAAAGTATTTTCAAGCACACTTTACTGATGTGGTAATAAAAAAATTTAGTTGTCAAAGTAGTCTATCTTTCATAAATCAAAAATCATGACTGTAAAGAAACAACCAAGTGAGCTCATTCATGCGAATTTAACTTGCTTCAACTCTTTATAATTTGAATCTTAAATTGATGATAATTTTGAGTATGATCATCATGTGAATTTTCAGTGGAAAGCTTTTGGTGTGGGTCAAAAATCTTTACTTTGATATGATAATCTCCAACTTTTTTTATTATTTTAGTTTGATGTGGTGGTTCTTGATCCTCAATTCTTTCACAGCCGATTATCTTTAAATAACTTGAAAGGTTAATGGTTTGATCAAATTCAGACTCAATTTGCTTGATCAGCTGGGTCAAAATTTCTTCCAGTTTAATTGAGGAGTAGAGGGTATTTGATGATTCTGATGCTGATCGATTGAAAGTTAAAAGGGGTAATTTGTTTAAGAGAAGCTTTTCGCTTAACTGTTGAAGATATTCGTCAAGCTCTTTGGGTGGTGGTTGAGAGAGAATTGAAGAGCTACTGGCGGGAGTTGATGGGGTTGAAGTTTGGGACTTGGATTGGATAGGAGCTATTGAGTTCGCTGACCGCTTCCATTCATCAATTTGAGCTTGGGCCTTTCTTAACTCGGCTCTAGTGATTGACATTTTAACCCCAAGTCTCTTTAAGAGTTCCGTGAGTGGCCGTGATAATCCTGGTGGGGGTGGTCTAGCTAAATGAGATCGAGGGTTGGTAGCAGGCTGAAAATGATGAATTGGGATTCGATCTTTAGCACAATACAATGCATGGCCAAACGGATACAATTGTTGTCTCATATGACCAGGTTTGACTCGAATTACATCACCTGAAAGCAGTTTTAAAAAAATGAACTGAGTTGATTATTGTAAATTTTTTGGAAAGAGACCATGGTAAAAGATTGATCTTACCAGCCTTTCCATAGATGGGGTGATCTGATCTCAATTTAACTTGAATTCGTTTTTGAACCCAGACAAAATTCTATGACCCCAAACCAACGAGAAATCAACAGATTTTTAGTTTGGAACTTTATTAAAAAACTAGCATCACAAGAGAAGACAAACCACTGAGGATGAAGCAAATGAGCGGGCTGATGGAAATAGCGAATAAAGCTTTCGAGGTGGACGATAAAGTGACATTCTTTGAGTGAATTGAGCAGCTTATTTCGTCGATAATCGGACCAAACGATTGTTTTGAGCTGCAAGAAAGAATTTGTTAGTTCATCGGAAAAAACTCGACAGACGCAGGAGTTATTTTGGCTGATGAGAGGGAGATGGCCTACCGCTAGACTTGTTTCACCGATTGCTACTGTCTGGAGTGGTTGAAGGTGAAGCCAGCGAGGGAGCCTATGGTCTTTGGAGGCTAATTTGCAGTCAATGTGGAGCATGCAGTATGGCCAACACTGACAAGAAATCCCAATCAGAGCAATCAAGCATACGATGGCAAGATAATTTTATTTTACGCTAACCAAACTGCGATAACAATAGTATGGCACCAATGAGCACATTGAGGAATGATTATGGACTGCCTTGGGAGAAATGTGACCAACAAACTTGATGATTTGAGCAGCCATTGAGACTGAGGAATAGCTAAGGCTGGAATAAGTTTCCAATTGGATTTGGCCATAGCCAGTTAGGCAACTGGTGAGTGATTGAGCCACCATGAGTGTAGGAGCCTTGCCTGGCTTGAGTGATGAGCTTAAAGTCATGATGTTCCTTTCCACCTCCATGGTTCCAATCCACGTCAAGGAAAAGCTCAAAAACTAGAATGCTTTGAATGATATAACTCTATCAGCTTTGCTTGGCTGAGCCCAATCAAACCTGAAATTCATAAAAAGAAAGCTTGGTCTGCTTACTAATCAGACCTGGCTGCTCTTCAAAATTAGTTTTTCCTATTCTTCAGAATCAGGGCTTGGCTGACAAGCCACATTGGGCTGATTTCCAAGAACCAAGTCATGTAGTATTTATGAACCTGCAAGGCTCAAATTTGATAAAAAAATATTTGTTAATTTTGAATTAAAGTATATAAATTAATTTTTAATCAATAAAAAATCCATTAAAATAAAAAACTTTTTAAATTTTTTAATGATGTGGCAACTTTTATTTTATCATAGCCTTTTTTTTAAAATAAATAAATAAATATGGTCTATCAGGTTTGTTTGGGCAATTACTCAAATAAGCCCAAAATCATTCAAGTGCACTTGTCTGCTTTTATATCAGGCTTTTGCTGTTCTCAAGGAACAGTGGTTGGATATCAAGTAGGGTGGATGGCATGCCCCTCTGGCACATGCACTTTCTGAACTATGTCATTGTAAGGTTTGTCTATGAAACTCTTAACAAAATAAAGAGTAATATGACTTTCCTAATGAAATATGATGAAAAAATTATTATTATAACCACAAATTTTTATAATTATAATATTAAAATAAACCTTAATATTATCAAAATAATTAAAGAACTTAATTATTATTCCACCACTTATTATACACTACCAGTGATATAATTGTAGGAAGTACTTATCTAAAAGAATAAATATACCTAGTGGATATTAAACATAATCCACTCAAAAATAATTATTGTAATAAGAATTCTATCATAGAAATAGAGTTTTAGAGAGAAATACTAACAATTTATAAGATTCTTATAGAGAAAAAAAATGCAGAAACACATCAAAAACAATTTAAAAGACTAATTAAGGCATTTCACAAGTATTTCAGAAGAATTTTGGATTTGGAGACATTCAAATGATTAAAAACAAAAAGTAATCTACAAGTTACAATGCTATACCTTAGAGTAATATTTAGAATTTCACATCCTTTTAAAGATTTAAAAAGATTTAAAATATTTAGAATAACTTTAGTAACTACTAAGACTAATATTTATTGATTTAATTGTAAGATAATGGTAAAAGATATGGAAAAAACAGTAACAAGAGGGTTCCTTTCAAGTTCTCTTTAGTCTAAAAGAGCAATAGTGGACATGCAAGTAAGCATACTGAAAAACCATGAGGTGATAAATATTTTACCACTTTTGGCTTAGAGATTACATCACCTTGTAGCTTAATGAAATCATTCAATTACTAATTAATGAGTCTCTCATGAATACAAACCCATTTATTCTAATAAATAATAAATTTACTCACATAAATCTTTCTCTATTTCAAAATATGCATTGATTTTTCACCTCACAGTTTATCAATTTTCTTGTTAATTTCATCACAGATTCTACTTTCTGGAAATTTTTGAAGCTACAATCCACTACATGAAAACATCAAAAAAGGACTACAAATTAAAGTTTTAATTGAGCTTATGAACTTATAATTTCTTTTGGATATAATCAAAGAACACCTCTTTCTACATTGAGTTTGAAAAATTTAGGACAATCCATTAAAAAATGGATTTTTAATGGATTTTTTGAAGATTTCATCATTTTCTTTGAAATATGAACTTACAGGAAGCTTACTTCTTAGTTACCAAAGTGTACTAATCCCAAAGTAGGTTTTTAGTCTGGGAAAATTTCAAATTTGCTAATGGGAACCTTTCTGCACCTCAGAGGACCCAGAAATTCAAGTACCCCAGCTCTATTTGATTTTTTTCTTTGTCCTCCTCTGTGCTATAAGTTGTTCTTAATAACAGTATTTCTATAATACCATAATGTGTATATGGTAAAATAAGAATGAACTAAAATAGTATGAAATTTAAGTGCATATATGCATGTACCTATTCTGTACCAATTGGTAAAAATCCATGGTATTCTTGGAATCCCATTATTTCTTTCTGAAATTATATCCTAAGCTTTCAATAAGGGTTTCTCTAATTATGGGTTTAGAGGGTTTCCTGCTGAACAGTTTAAGTAATTTCTATTAATTTTTTACTTATGGATAGACATACTTTAAAGGTGAAATTTGTGTATACCTCCCAAGAAGGTACCTGGGCCAAAACTAGTGTAGAATCCAAATTTGGTCTTGGATCCTAGGATTTATTTACCCAATAAAAAGTTTTTAATCTTTTTCTTATTAAAAAATGTTAAATTTGGTAATAAACATGACTTATGGGTTTTTCATGGTTATTTAGTTATTCTTGTTTAAAGTTGTGGCCTATTTGGTTATTTAAATAATACCTCAAGGCTCACAGTCACTTTGAAGTCAAAATTTACATATGATAAGATGACAATGGGAATTTTCATAATTTGATGAAAGAGTCTTTAAATTATTTTTTTCATAGCACTGGATCACTAAGAGCTTTTCTTTAAATAATCTATTTGGTTCTTGATGAAATTAGATGATTAGAAAATTAAAACAAAATTTTTTGAAACATCTGAAAACAACTTAGAACCATATATTTCATAACAAAAAAAGGAAAAATGACAGTTTATGTTTGGATTTATTCAAGAAACAGTATTCCATATTTTGTGATTCATCTGTTGTTATTGCATTTATTTTGTTGGTTTTTTTGAGCCCTTTATCTTTCTATGTAACTTTATGTATCTTAAATCATCACATTGAATATATTTCAATTATTACACTTGAAATATCCAAGGCCTAGTCTCTACTAGAGCTGGGGATGTAGCTATGAGCCATCAGATTTAATTCTGTTTCAGAAATGAGATAAAATTCAAAGTGGAAAAGGTATCTAGAGCCCTTGAATAGGGCTACAGCTCCCACCAATAAATGAAACAGTGGCAATGAGACCCGGAATATACACTTTTTTTGTTTTCCCCTATGTATCTGGGCTGGAGGGTTATTTTTTCAATGTTTAAATTAGTGAGGGAAAAAAACTAATTGAATCATTATAAATACTCTTCCTACAGTTATCCAGGTAAATATATACCATATTCAAAGATATAAAAATGATAGAATAAATCCAAAAAAAATAGAAAAGCGCCTGAATATTCCCATTATGAGGGAGTATGAATTCATAATCATAATATTTTTTTTGTCTCCCCTGATGAGCTAGCAGACCTTGAACCTGGACTCAGGTATAAATTTAGTAATGAAACACAAAGGGTAAATTATGAAGCCACAATGGATTCATTATTTTAGTTTTACTCAATAAATTTAAAAAACAGAGAAATATCTCTTTTTGATTCTAACAACAAATCTTGGTAGATTGAAGTAATTTTTTAAATCAAACCTTTCTTTAAAGGTATTATGGGTTGTTTTTTTTGGAACCAAATTTCATGCATGTGCATGCCCCCTTAAAATTGCATGCCCAAAATTGTCCAAAGTTCATGCACCAGGAATGCTGTCCACCCTAATGTCAATTATTTCTTGGCTGGTTTAATAAAACCTAGTAATGCAATAATAAATTTTCCATTTATTCTTACAATTCTTAAATTACATTGTTTACATTAAAGTTCTAAAGAGAGATGCTTGTCTTGATTTTCAGAAACCAGACAAGGGAATCTTGTTGATCAGAATAATATCTCACTTGGTTTGAATTGGTTTTCTAATACCATTTGACTTGTTATCAACCCACATCATCAAATAGCCAAGTTTGGCTTTATAAGATTCCAAACAAGCATTACAGACCATATATATACTAAAACATTACCACAGTGTTATGGGCTAGCTAGGAGAGAGCCATCAATTTTCTTAATATTTAAAACTATCTAACGAGACCTTCTGAAATGTAAAAAAGATAAGGTTTTTTTAAAACAAAAATCATAATAATATTAATCCAAAAAAAAATATTATAAATTAAAATTTAGTTTTGATTTTTTTCTATTTTAAGGAAAAATATTCCTTTATTAATTAAAATTCAATTTTATAAATTTTTAATAATAAAAGGGGAATAAGGAGTTTAAAAAATTTGAATTTGAATCTTTTGTTTTTATCATTTAATAATTTCTTTAATTTCATAAAAAGTTTTTTTAGTTGATAGTTAGTTAGTTAGGTAAATTTTTTCATTTAGATAATGAAATTATAAAGTTTTTTAAAATTATAATTTAATTAATAAAATTTAAAAAAATTTATTAAATAAAATAACTCCTTTAATATCATTTTAAAAGAAATTTTAAATTTAAAATTTATTTATAAAATAAAATCATCATAAAAAGATTTTTTTTTTTTGAAAGAAAAAAAAAATAAATTTTATTTTTTTAAAATTTTTTGAATTAAGTTAAGAATAAAAATGTTAATTTTATATTAGAGAAATTTGAAAAAGGGTAATAAAAGTTAAATAATAGTAGTAATCATAAAAAAGATAACATAAATAGAAAATCTAAAGGAGAATAACTAAAATCTTTACATGAATTTAAATAAAATCCAGATATATAAATCAAAAAAAAACAGAATTATTTTGAGGTTTTTAGATCAATCCTTTTAAAGTTCAGAAAGTTAATTCTTTGAAATTAAGATTTCTGTCTTGTTAAAAGATAATTTAATATCTTGAATTTACTTTCACTTGATATTCAAATCTGCTAGTAATTTGTTTATTATTTATTATTTTTTTTTTATTTTGAATTTTTTTCAAAACATCTTCCATTTCTCTTAGTGTTGATATTTAACTTCTTCTTAACAAAGTAATAAAGGAGTTTAATTTTAATTTAATAACTTATTTTTCTATTATAATACTTTTTCTAACTCTTTTTTTCTAATCAGAATCTTTGAAGTAGGTTTAAATAAATTCAAAAAAAAAAAATGAAATCTGAAAAATTCTTCAAGGATGATGTTTTTTTTGGGGGGGACATCTATTTAGTCCATTTTTCAAAAAACAATTTCCTTTTTATTAAGAAAAGAAAATATAAAATAACAAATTATAAAGTTCAATCTAAGTTTTTGAAATTAATTATTTTGATTAAGATCTTCTTTTTTTCTTTTTTTTCTAATTTTAATTTTAATTTTGATTTTTTAAATTAAAAATCATTCTTTTTCATAAAATTATCCCTTCAATTTTTGTTTTTTTATTTTCTTTCAAATTCTAAATCTATATATATTTAATGAAAAATTGTTTTATCTTCATCTTTGAAAAAATTTCTAATTTTTTTTTTTTCAAGGTAATACTTAATAATTATTGATTTAATTTAAAAAGAAATTCTAAACATTAGCCATAAAGAATAATTATTTTGATAAAGTTATTTTTATTTTTATTTTTAAGAAGGTAAGCTTTAATATAATTTGATTTTTTTTTTGAATAATTATGACTCTTTTAAAGTAAATTTTTTTAAATTTTGATTTTCTTTCCAAAAAAAAAACCTTTTATATATAAGAAGAATTTCATAAAAAAAAAATATGAATTGGTTTAAAAATCACATTTTATTTATTATAAATCTACATAGAATTTATTATTAATCAATAATGGCTCTATAAATACTCCAAAGAACCCTGATATACCATATATATATATTTCTTTAAAATTACTTGAAAAATATTAATTTATCAAGAATAAATAAATAAAAGCAGTAATTACTGATTCCCTATTATTATTATTATTATTATTATTATTATTATTATTATTATTATTATTATTATTATTATTATTGTTATTATTATTATTATTATTGTTATTATTACCATGTTTTTAAGAATATTCATAATATAAAATATAAAACTTAAATTTAAATTCTTTATTATTTTTGAAATAAAATGAAATAAATGAAATTTGTAAAATAAAATATATATATATATGGCTTAATAATGGAACAATAGGGCATCTCAAACCCACCGAATCCCACATTTAAGTCTGGGATTTGTGGAAATAAGAACCAGTTTTTTTTTGTACCAAATCTCACATTTTCAAAATGGAAAGTTACATTCATTTTTTGAATTCCACCAATCAAATCAAACACTCAAATTTTAATCTTATACTTACTCATCAGTGCTATCCTTTTTTTCCAACCATCCTTGATAATTCTCAATATAAAAACTCATGATAAGCTCTTCAATAATTTATCCGATCTGAATTTTATATACCTTTCTGAAGATGAACATGATGATGAGACTGAAGAAGACATATTTTCTCTTAGATTCAATTGATGAAAAAAGGTACATTCAGCCACAGAAATAAAATCCTCAAACTTACATATATACAAAAAAATTACTCAGTCAACTTCTCCAAAGACAAGTTAAAAGATAATTCCATACCACATATTTCTCTTTAAAAAGATTAGTTCAGATGATAAAAAATGATCCAACTATAAAAAATGAGATCCTTCAATTCAATCATCCATTTCATTTTAAATTTTAGCCTCTATCAGAAATGGGAAAGCAATAGGAAAAACTTGAATAATTTTTGGGGGTTATTCAGGGGGCGATTGTGCTGTATACTCATACGATTATTTCATGTTTGTTTAGATTCAAGCAGATATTGATCAAGTGGCCTGATTCTAACCAAATAGCAAAAGCTTTGGTATTCATTTAAGACTATTATTTTCCATATTAAATTTAATTTATAGATGGGGGCTTGATATCATTGTCTCCATAGCTTCAAAATAATGGGGAATAATATTTCAATTGTAAAAGAAAGTAAGTCTTCATAAATTTTTAGGTTTTTAAATGTAATAATTTTTTGAATGAGCTACATATAAAAGCAAATTCAGGTATTCAATTTCACTTAAGCCTTTTTTTGGATATAAAAACCATTTTTTATGCTAAATGTGGGCTACACTGGTTTATTGCATGGCTTTAATGTGTATCAACATCTGATGATAGCAAGAAATCCCAAGAGGATTTATTCATAGCAGAAGCTTTTTCTTTCATTCTCTGCATATATAATCTGTAAATAAATACTCCCATATTATAAGGGTGCTGTGGCTCATAATGAAGATAATAATAGCTTAAAACTCTACCTCGCAAAAAAAAAGAGCTTTCGTAAAGTCTGCTATAAGTATTTTGAAGTGTTTATGTTATTCATTAACAGAAATTTATAATCAGATGAGTAAAAATCTGGAAATAAATTTGTTTTTTGATTGCATTGTTTTTATATATTATTAATCATAAAATATTTCAAAAATTGGGAATTAATGGGAAGATTTTTTAAATGATGAATATCATTAAGATCTGGGACATATTAGTAATTATGGAAATTTAAATACAAATATGAATATTAGGGAAAGGGACAAGCCATTAACTTCAAAATGGTATAATAATTAATAATTTTGGTTTTATTTTCTATTAAATAATAAATTTATTTATTTGGATCAATAAATCTTTTAAAGATAATATCCTTTTTAACAGTAAAATATACATTTTTATATAATTTCATAAAATCTTTTATCAATATAGCTATTAAAGTTTGGTTCTTGTCAATTTTCTCTTATGTTATAGTTTTCCTATGGAAGAAATTCATTTTTATTAAATGTGAAATTATTTTTTAAAAACCAAATTTGTTTTTAAAACAAACTCAAATTAGACTATTGAATTTTTTTCTTGTAATTTTTTTGTTTTGGTTTTTATAATGATATTTTTTTGGTAAATTCATAATTAAGTGTTGTTTACTGGGGAGCTTTTGTGATTAATTCCTAATTAAGTATGATGAATAAATTTTTCTTTTGAATTAAGTTTTTTCTTTTAAATTATAATTATTTTGGAAATTTTTAAGTGAATCTTATTTACTTGGGAATTCCCTATCAATTTCTAATTATGAAATATAAAAAAAATCCAAGGAGTTGTCTTATAATTATTATTGATTGGAGAATTTATAATTAAATCTTAATTTCAGGAGCCTGATTTTTAGAAGGAATATAATTACTTGAGATTAATCAAATTTTTGAAAAATTCAAAATTAAAGTATATCTAAATAATTCTAAATTGTCGTTTTTTTGATTATTTTAAATAGCTGGTGTTATTAAAAAAATACCTTGTACTGATTTTAATGATATTTAATATCACTTGATGTGATGAAAATAAGAAAAATATACTTATGGACTTATATTCTAATTTTTTTCTTCCATTTTGAAATATTTCACCTTTCCAACTACTTGATAAGAGGGTCTTACTTTGGGTTTCTGAGGTGTTAAAATGAAAACCTTCTTACTAATATTTAATAATTTTCTGTTAATTTTGAAGGAGAAGCCAAATATGAGTAATCTATAGATTATTTTGCAATAAAATTGGGGGTTTTGTGGTTTGATTTAATATTTTGTATTATTTCCAAGGTACTTCTATGATTCCTTTCTGTTTTAAAAATTCTATTCAAATTTTCAGAGAAATCAAATGAAGCCTATGGTCAATTGATTTGATTGGAGTGGGTACTTGAAAAATTCATCTTTTTTATTAAAGGAAAACATCCATACTTACATGAGTCAATATCATTTTCATTTACATAAACCTCATTATGAAATCCATTCTTGGTGATTATAAAATTGGGAAAAGATCTATACTAATTTTGTTTGATCAATTCATTTTGACTCAAGAATGGTGAATAATGGTTAATTTGCTCATAATTTACCATGAGAAAATTGGCTGCCCCTGACAACAGGTGTTGAATTTGGAATTTGACATTGGAGATAGACTAGAGGCAGGTTAAACATAGAAGAAAACTTCAATTTAGAAATGGGACTTTTGGAAGAGATTTAAGCCACATATGCAAGCCAAAAATTCTGAATTCAGTTTGATCAATATCAGTGCTTTGTCCATGTTGTAAAAGCTTAGAATTCAACAATATATTATGAACATACTTATTTTGATTTTTCCTTTGTTTTAATCTTATTTTTTTATTTTTTCTCATTTAATTTACAAACACTTTAACCTTTAGGGTATTTTGTATGTAATTTTAAATATATAATACAGCTTCCATATGAAATGAATATCAATATCACTTATGGGAACCCATAGAAGAGTAATATTGGATTTGAAACCCTTTGATTTTAAATTGAATTTACCATTAATGATAAAATAGCTTAGAGAATTTCCAAAAAGATACATAACTATTCCCTACCATTAATATTCTTGCTCTTATGAAGTCTTTATTTTGTGAGAAATTATTTGCCTTATTTTTGCTCTTTTTCTTAGCTGGGTTATAATTAAAACTGAGAAAATCTGTAAAGATTTATGGGAAAGTGTCATTTTGAGTAGAAGCCCACACAAAGTTAGTATGTATTGAAACAATATCACCCCTATTTCAGCACATAAACTTATTTGGATGAGGCTCTTATACTTATAATCGGATAATTTAAATATTGAAATTGAAATAGTGGCTTTACTCTTACAATAAAGGGCCTTCTCATTTTGAAATTGGATGGTTTAAGCTAAAAATTTCTGTGATATTCATATAAGAGCATGAATTATTAATATAATTTTCAATATAAATAATCATCAAAAAAATAATATTATATAATTTTTGGGGAATTCAATGTTTCTCTTTCTTTATACCAATTTATCTTCACTTTTTATATTATTGTGGTGAAATTACTAATTCTCATTGAACAATCTTGATCTAGTGGATTACTTGAATATGTGGAGCAAGATCATTCAAGTTCTTATTTGAAGGAGAAAGCATAGGAGCTATATCAAGATATGAAATAAAGCAGAAATAATCCAAAACTTTGTATGAAATTTCTGAAAATGTAATCTTCATCTTTCAATGTGGCTAGTTATTATTTTCAACAATTATCTAATTATTTCAAAAAATTTTATTAATATATATTTCTATGAAATTTATTTATTTTATTATTTATTTTATATTCTATGGAAGTTTTACATTTTATATTTAGACTTCTTACTCTTTAATGTAATTTTTAATTATTTTTATATATTGAAAGCTCTCCATGCACTAAAGAATCAAAGTTTGTATCTGAACTTGATAGATTGATAACATTAATTATCTCAAAATATCTTTCTGACTTTATCATTGATAAAAAAATAAGAAAATCAGATTTGGGAAACCATTTAGGATATAATTTTCCAATTTCTCTAGATTTGATTTTCCTCATAGCTATAGGGAGCCGTTTTACAAACTCTTATTAAGTCTTTTATTTGAGCTCAATTACAAACTCAATATCCATCTACAAAAATTAGAAACTTCATATATATAAGTAAATCGTATAATTAATTGAGTTGCTTTGAAATAATGGGAAGATGATAGAAAGGCCAAATAGCTTGTATAAATAGGTTCTTTCAACGAATTTCCTTCTCAAAATTCATTTATAAAGCTTTTGAGAGTTTTGAGAATTTTAAATTAGTCTGAGAAGTATATGCAGCCTAAAATAATAATAAATCTTTAATGATCAGTGGTTGCTAAAGTTAAGTTTGAAATGCTATATATGAATTTCTTTCAATTTTTTTTCCATAGAATAGGAGAATATTTCTTTTTTTCTTTGGCATTGATTTTTGATTGAAGGCTTAAAGTATTTATCAAAGTAAAATTTAGAAGAGGGAAGCCACTGAGGTAAGCTGGAAAATTTTGGGAAGTAAGCTTTAACTGGAACAAATATCATCTCAGATCTATGTCCAATTAAAATCAAAAGATGAGCCAAATCATGTTTCAAGTGTTGAATTCTTATTATAAAGGGGTTCCCAACCGATTGGATGAGTTTCTGATACTTTTTATGGAGATTTTTAAGACCACAGAGACCTTTTTCTTGAAAAGTAATGGATCAATTATTTAAGTAGATCATTAATCATGTGATTTGATCCATGGAAATATTATGCAAGTTTTCAAAAATATCTTTTTAGAATTGAAGAAACTTCTCTTGGCTGTTTTGAAATAAATGAATATCATTAATTATAAGATTGACAATATTTGGGCAATATCAAATGGAAATAAAGCTTTTTAAGACTTTTTTAATAAAATCCTCTTCTATATGGACAGATAGTACTTGGAGATTCAGTTAATTAATAATTCTTTCTTTAAATAAAGCAAAATGTTCCAATCTTCATATTCCTTTATAAGAATTATATTGAGCTCATATACTCTTATTGGTCTTTCCTAAGTTTGTTTTTAACATGAATATCCTTTAATTTTAATGTTGGATATGCAAATAGAAACACAAAAACTCAAAAAAATATCTCAAAAATCTTTTTTGAACAAGGATTTTGAGTAAAAAAATCGAGCTCATTCAAGAAAATAAGTGATAGAATAATTAATTGAAAATGTGCTGTACTTCTTTTTATTATTAAAATCAAGATTTTGTTTGTATTTGTTAAAGAAAATAAGTAGCAAAAAATTCCTTTCTGCCACTCAAAAACCTTTTTTTTGTTGTTTTTGTTCCATTTTTTAAGTTCTGTTAGTCCTCTTTATGGTGATATGTCATTTTGAGTACTTTATTACTTTTTTCTTTTTGTGTTTTTGTTTAATTTTTCCTAAGTTTCTTTTTCATGTTATCAATTGGCTTCAACTTAGCTTTATGTTTTTGTTTGTAATTAAATCACAGTGGGAGGCCTTGCAAGGCCCACAACTTTCAATTCATTCACAAATGTCAAATTTGCTACAGTACAGGACCTGTAATATCAACTACTATAAGTTTGTCGACAATTGTCTACAAATTTACAGTAGCAGCCATCAGAGGGCCTGCACTGTAATTTCCCTTTTAAATTTCAAATTTTCTCCAGCGGCAAGGGGTGTACTATATAAATACTCGTACTTCTCTTCCTCAGTAATTAATAATACTCTAGAACAAGAAAGAGTAAGGAATTTTCTCTTGAAAAATAAGAAAAATTCCAGCCTCAAAAATAAAAATTGATGAAATTTATCGATTAGCCAATGTGATCAGAAAATGGAAGAGATAAAAATAATAAATTAACTTTAGAATATTTAATAAACTATTAAGAAAAGAATTATTGAAAGGAATTTGAAAGCACCCATTTGTTCCTTCTGAGGTTATAGGAGTTTAACCAATTAAAATTAACAATATCCACAATCCAGTTTCTTCAGAGAAGGATTCAGTGGTAAACAGCTAAATCTGATATTTGGATTACATTTCTTGCAGAAAAAAAAGAAAATAATATTTTTTTAAAGTAATAATAAGTAAAAAATAAAGAAAGATAAAAGGCTTTATTCATTTTTAAGATTGTATTTAATTTTCTTTGGCCATCAAAAGGATAGAATTGCCTAAATTTAAAATATATTTCTAAATTCCGATTTTTTATCATGAAGAAAATTCTTTCTAATATTAAGATATAAATGGAAATTAATTTCATATAAGATAATATATTTACTATATTCAATTAACAAAGGAAAGAAAAATATTGGGAATTCTGTAATATTCCAGTGGCTTAGAGTAACTTGGAATAATAAAAAACATTGAGATCCTGGGTCTAACCCAATTCAGAGCAAGGCTCTAAGCTCAGTCTAGGATGGGTCCAAGATGATTTCCAAATGCAACACCTTCTGTCAGGTGTAGCCATTTTGCTCATGGTGATTGTAATATGTTCTTCATGGGAAAATTTTGAAAAAAGATATAATTCTGGATGAAATGAGATTATCAAATTCTTTGAGTTGATTCCATCCATGATTATATCTTTTTATTTCTTTTATTTTTGATCCTTTATCTCTCACATATACCATGGCTGATTTTCCTTCATCAGATCCTTGTTTAAATTGTTAAGCACCTCTCATAATTCCTCGCAAAAGTTTTTTTCTTTCTATTATGTTTTCATTTAATTTTCTAATTGATTTTGATCAATTATAATATCATTGATGGTTTGGAAAAAATAAGGATATCCTATTTGAATAATAGACTTGATAATTCATAACAAGTAGGTTGGCTTGGATGGTTTCATTAATTAACACATATGGATTGTTATGAGGATTTATTGGTGGAAGTTTGAGCCATTATTGATGATCCTTATTTGTTTCTGATGATTAATCTTTGAAATACTTTAATTTCTTTTTTTGGTTCCAGATAAATTCAAGGAATTTCTTTAATATTTGATTCAGTTTCCTGTTTTCTAGTGGCGGAGTTGTATTATTTTTTATTGGAAGAGGATTGATGATCACCTTGAAGCATCTGTTGATAGACTAAAACTGGTTCTAGAGGAACCGTACCATAATCAACTTACCTAAATGGATGATCAAGTGGATTGGAAGAAGCTTCCATAAAATTATTTTGAATAATCTCATGATGGACTAAAATTTGTTTTGGAAGAAAAATGCCATGATAAGGCAATTTCAAATTATTATTAAGAGTCTTTTGGGATTTACTGTGATTGGAATTATCTTAAAATAGGATTGAAGGAGAGCTTGTATGTTTGAATTTGAGATTCTTGGTAAAAATTAGAAACATTCTGAGCTTGCTGCAATAAGATTATAAAAAAATTCCACCCTGATAGTAATAGTAAAATACTGAAAAAATAATAATAATTCAATTATATTAATCAGATTCTAGTAATATTCACAATGATGGAAATAAAAATGAAAATTTAATATCACGAGGATTTTAATGATTAGTTTGGGGAAAAAACGAACCTTATGATTATTAATTAATAATGATGTAATTTCTGATATATCAGTATGAAGTTAAAGTTTGTAGATAAGAAATAAAAAATATCATAAATAAACTGAGAATGTATTGAAATATTGAATTATTTAAACAATAAATAAAATAAATGATTCAATTGCTTAAACATTAATATTAATAATCACTATCGATGATTATCTGAATAAAAAAAAGATATGATTGGGATGAGATTTATCATTAGAATGAAAAATTAATAAAATATCTTATACATAAAATTGAACAAATCAAATGATAATTATTAAAGAAATATAATTAATATGTTTTTTTATTGAAATTTTCTATTATTATTTTTCAATAATATTTCTTTCTTAATATGCAAAAAAACATATATTCAAATTAGATCTTTTTAATTCAAAGTATTGAAAAAATTCATTCTTTATTTCATAACAATGTTTTGAAAAATATTCAAGAAATAATCAGAAATATCATTTAAAAATGGAATTTGGAATTAATAAACAATATTAAAAATATTAAAAACTATTGAGAAATAATAAAAAATATTTAAAAATATGAAAAAATATTGAAAAATATCAAAAATATTAAAAAGTATCCAAAAATATCAAAAAATATTAAGAAATATGAAGAAATATTAGAAACTATTAAGGATATTGAAAAATGTTAAAAAATGTTAAAAAAGATGAAAAAATATTAAAAATATCAAAAAATATTAAAAAATATGAAAAAATATTAAAAAGTATCAAAAAATATGAAAAAAACTTAAGAAACATGAAGAAATATTTAAAAAAATTGAAAAATGTTCAGAAATGTTAAAAAATATTAAAAAATATGAAAAAATATTAAAAAATGTTGAAAAATATTTAAAATATTAAGAAATATTAGAAAATATTAAAAATAATAAAAAATAATAAAAAATAATAAAAAATAATAAAAAATGATAAAAAATAATAAAAAATAATAAAAAATAATAAAAAATAATAAAAAATAATAAAAAATAATAAGAAATAATAAGAAATAATAAAAAATAATAAAAAATAATAAAAAATAATAAAAAATAATAAAAAATAATAAAAGATAATAAAAAATAATAAAAAATAATAAAAAATAATAAAAAATAATAAAAAATAATAAAAAATAATAAAAAGTAATAAAAAATAATAAAAAATAATAAAAAATAATAAAAAATAATAAAAAATAATAAAAAATAATAAAAAATAATAAAAAATAATAAAAAATAATAAAAAATAATAAAAAATAATAAAAAATAATAAAAAATAATAAAAAATAATAAAAAATAATAAAAAATAATAAAAAATAATAAAAAATAATAAAAAATAATAAAAAATAATAAAAAATAATAAAAAATAATAAAAAATAATAAAAAATAATAAAAAATAATAAAAAATAATAAAAAATAATAAAAAATAATAAAAAGCAAATTTATATTGGGTGTGACAGGTCTGTTATTCCCAATACTTATAGATCTAATACCACAGCAATTGCATATAGGAAAATGGATTTCATTTTTAGGCTTTATGAAAGAAAGTACTCTAAGATTACCACTTGAACACTTTTTGTCAAAAATATAGAGCACAACCATTATGTCACTGAAAATATTATGGCTCACCCTGCTTTTAAGAATTTCAATAAGGAAGAAACATCCCAAATATATCAAATGTCTTAATTAATGCTTATTAAAAGAAGAATTTAGGCCCAATTTAGAATCCAAAGGGAATCTCATAGACCTGTAGTCTTGCAAGATATATGAAATTAGAGTAAGAAAATCAAAAAAGAAAAACTTTCAGGAAGAACACCAATTGATGCACTTATTAAAATTCTCAAGGAATAGAATTTTGTGTGACAGCCACAAAAGGATTAAGAAAATCATATCAATTCATTATTCTTCACTCACTCACTTCTTATTAAACTTCTCTTAGGCTTCCTCCATGTACTTTTAATGGATATTTCATATAAAAAAAATAAGTAAAGAATTCCCCTCTTTCACATTTTTGGTTTCAACACCACAAACAAGACCTTTTCTTTGGCTTTCTTCTTAATTAAATATGAAGCAGAAGGCTCCTAAACTTGGGCCTTGGAGAAACATATCAAGCTGTTCCTCAATAAACAAATATTGTGCCACCCCTGGTCCTTTTATTGACAGAGACCTGGCCTTAAAAAACTCTCTTCACACTCTATTACCATATTCCAAAATTCTGCTCTGCATTTGGAACAGCAATAAGGATGTATCTATTGATTGCATGAAAAATATTGGCCATGGGCCAGCTTTTGAAAGTTTCATGATGCTTTGTAATCAAGTAACTTTTCTCCCCTTCATGCCCTTTCTTTTTAAACTCTTTATTAATTATTTTGGCTTTGTTTCTCAGGGGATTTACTCCTTTAGTGATAAATCATTCAAGGAAAACTTGGATAAAATGCAAAAGTAAATCAATAATCCTTTATTAGTGGACTATTTATCCAGTACACACAACCCTATTAGTGAGTATTTTATTCTAACCTGGACCAATTACCATTGTCATTTGGGTGTGGGCTCCACTTAAATTGTTTAAGGATCCTATTAAATGATCAAAATTTGGCCCCAAAAGTCCACTGGTACTCTCTTAGAGGTTTTCAAGGCCCTCCACATGGCCTTCATAAAACAATTTATTGAAATTTTTAACAGAATTTCTAAAGAAATGATAGTCCATTTGGGAAACTTCCCCACCTCACATCCTTTCTCTCAATGCAGAAGTCTCTCATTATTCCCTTCAAGTTGCTTTTGAGAATTTCAAAATCAAAGTCACATCCACAGGGAAATGTTTCAAAAAGTACAATAATTATCAAGGAATACCTTTCAAACACAAGACTAAATGGGAATTCTCCAACCAACATAGGCTATAATTATCATAATTCCATCCACAATGACCTTTTAAATTACCTTTGAATTATTTTCTCTTTTATCTTAGACTTATATGGGAGCTGTTTTGTATTTTCAAATTGATTTTATTTACAGGACGGATATAAGAAAGATTATTAAAGTGTTGATTGAAGAAGAAAGAAAAAATTATTAAAAGAAAACATTTGAAGATATCTCTTAAGACCTTTCCCAAAGTCCAATGACAGAAATTACTCCAATTCTTCAGAGTTTTCAAGATCGTTTAACTGAAAAAGAGGTCTTTGAACAAATTCTTAACACCCAAGAGGACTCCAACTATTATTAATGCCTTCTTCAATGCAAGAAGGAATGTGAAAGACCGCAAGATTTCAAGAATAAAAAGAAAAGGGATCCAACAACATTTGCAATCATTGCCTAACAAATTGAAAAAAGAGTATGACCTCCCTGAAAAAGCAGTAGGAGAAAAACCTCAAGGGAAATTTCACATTCTTTTAATCACTTTAAGACAATGGAAGTTGACTCATCTGAATATTCTCAATATTCATCATCATTGTCCCTCCCCTCCAATACTGATTTTAATAACATTAAAAAGGTTGATGATACTATAAGAAGGTCAAGAAAACTTTCCAAGAACAGTAGAACTTCAGAAAGAAAAGCACAAAAAACTGTAAGAAATTTGAAAATTTATAATTCAGTTGATCTTAAATTTGAGAATTTCCAAAGAAATTATTACATAAGTGATGATTTCTCAAAATTATTTATGAGTTTTTTCAATTTATATTACAGATTAATATCATTTCTTCAGGTGAATCAACTGTTCAATAATTAAATTAATGTCCCTGAATCAGAATAATTGCTAAGATTCATTCTAATATACTTTCAAGGCATTCAATTTCTAGGTTGATTGAAATTGTGGCTAAAGAGCAGTTTCTCATTACAGTCACAAGACTCAATACCAATGGCCTTATTTCAGAGGGGAATTCATTGAAAAAAATTCAAAAAAATCAATAACTTTATGAATCTATTGATAATTTAGTACCATAAGCAGAAAGTTATTTTGAAAGACTAAAATTGTATGAAGATTTCGGCCAAGAACCAAAGAGAAATTGGATTTTCATTCCTAAAATGGGGGAGCCAATTTTCAATAAGTATGAAAGACCTTTTTTTCTATTCCACAGTCCAATCCATTTGATTTTTCCCTAATTTATGTACCCCAGATGTTAACCCATACATATTTATCTGCTTCTTTTGAATCTTTTGTCATTTTATACCTTTGGAAATTATTATTTCTGGAATTTTTGTTGTTCCACTCATCAATTTCAATTGGGAGTCTTATGCTAAACACCAAATAATGGGTTGAAAAGAAAAATTCCATAAGCATAGAATTCTGTATTTATCTAAAATTTCACCTCCCAAAAAATAAAACCCACTTTATTAGAGATTCATTCAGATTAAAATTTATACAATTTGACAACCCCATTCACAGTATTGTTTTCAGAAAATCCTCATTCCTTTTTTTTGTTCTTTTTTTCCTATGAAATTCCCACTGTCAGGCTGAGTCTATGAAGAGGTGATAATAATAGTATTTACAGCCTAGATTATGACTGTGACATGGATAATAAAAATAAAAAAGGTTTTAATAAAAATAGAAAGGGCTTTACTAAAAGAGTTTTGGTGGTGGTGAGTGCTGTTGAAAGCCCTGGGTGCAGCTTTATCAATTGGATTATTATAATAAAAGACTACAATAATTATATTTATAATTATACCTGGTTAATTCCAAGAGTATCGCTATTTTGGACAGATGTACTATGTAGGAATTCAAGAGAAGCATGAGGAAATCTTTTCTGGTGGAGAAAAATCCTCCTTTTATTCTAAAATGGGGTGGAATGGCCCTCTAGGCCATCCACGTAGAGGAAGTGGAGAGTTTTTCACTTCTGAGTACTGGCTTGTGGTTTCACACAAAGCCTTTATACAATTTATTGGGCTCAGATGTTGTTTTGAAACCACATCTGGGCAGTTTTCACCAATACAGGGTGAAACGTTTCATCTGGGGACCACACAGCCCTCTTCTGATGTGTATGAAGCATATAATGCTGTACAGAACCTGTATGGGACCCCAGTATTGAATTAACTATGACGTATTGAAGTATAAACATGCTTCTTTGTCTGTTTGACACCTCATAATCATAGTTGTGGGATATTATCCCACAGAAAAGGTGTATTGGCCCAGTTGTGGGATTTTACCCTTTAAAATGCTATACATTTGTCAGGTTTTGAGATATTGAGCTCAAAGTTGATTCATTGTGTATCCCTGAATGGGATTTACACAATGGTATCTCATTTGCCATGGTTGATATTGAATATGGAAAAGTTATGCCATGTAAAAGTTTTGTTATTCAAATATATTATTTTCTCAATATCTGTATGGAGCTTGTTTTCCCCAAAACTTTTTGTTCTAGATGATATATGGAGAAATGGAAGGAACCATCAGACAGAACTTATTTCTCTCTTTCAATAAAGACCTCACTTTAATTATCTCACACTAAAATTGTAGAGGTTAGATGAGATGTGAATATTTTGTTCACCCTTATTTGACCTTATTTTGGGCAAAACTCCTGTAATTTTGGTTTTAGCTCAATTTGGGTAGTACCATTGAATAGACCTTACTTGAAGGTTCAATTTGAAAACCCATTTGATGGGTTTAAGCCTCTTCTGCTTGATTTAAGATTAGAGGTGAAAATTGAGGTTTATGTTCATCAACAGCTTTGAGTAGGTATAACTTTGTTATTCTTTTTCCTATGATAATGGGACTTGTATATTTGGAAAAAGGCTAGTTTCCTCTCTCTGTTGATACCTTTTTATCTGCTTTGGCTCAGCTCCATGTTTTGGTGGTATCTGGGCTTTACCATTGGTTTATGGTATTTGGCTGTCATTTGTGTGCTCTGGTTTTGAGTCACAGGCTGACATACCCTCCCTCCAAAAAGGGCTCATCATTGATGAGACTGTTAAGTGATCCTAGAGGCTCTGAATCTCCTTAGATGAAGTTTCCCATGTGCTATGGCATCCTCTGCCAACCATTTGTCTTTGTCTGCTGCCTGGTTTTTAAATCTGACCAAATACTGTCTTTGGTCTTTACCATTCAGTCTAATCTTCCTGGCCTTGATGATCTTTTTCACAGGTCCAGGGGAGTCTTCCACTTCCACTATGTCTTGTGGGGTGGTAGTCTTCTTTCTGAAGGGTAAATTTTCCTCTCCTTTCTGGAAGTATGGTTTGACCAGACTCACTGGGAATACTGGGTGTTTCCTGCCAAATTCCTCTGTGAGTCTAACCTCCACTGCATTCTTCCCTATCAGTTTAATGAAAGTGAAGGGCCCTAAAAATTAATATCTCATTTTCTTTGGTCCCTTGAGATTATTGAAGTTGATTGTAGACATTAACACTTGGTCCCCTTCTTTGAAGTCTGGTTCCATATGTGTCTTGTCATACCTCTGATTGTTGTATTCTTTAGCTTCAGCTATGCACTTAGCAGCTGTGTCACAAGCTCTCTTCCACATTTCATGGAAGTCCTTGGCTGTGGGGTGGATAGCTCAAAGATTTTTCTTCAGGTGATCCACAGGCAATAAGGGGGTTCACTGTTTTTCCACCAGTCAGGGTGATTTCTCTGTGGTAGAGTTCTGGCTTGTGTTGTAAGCTAGCTGGACTGTTTGGAGAATTGTAATCAAGTCATGGGTTTACCCTTAATGGTCCTTATATTACATTCCATATTCACAGATCCTTATAATGATGTCCTCCATTTTTTGGATCATTCTTTCAGCTAAACCATCTGTTTGTGGGTGCATGCTGTAGAAAATTCAAGTTTTGTGCCCATAATGTCATAGAGGTCGGTCCAGAATTCTGATGTGAATTTTGGGTCCCTATCACTAATGATCATTCTTGGGACTCCACATGTGGCTTTGATGTTATTCCAAAATAACAAAGCTGTATCCATTGCTGTGTCCTCCTTATGACATAGCAAGCACCACACACATTTTCTATAACTATCAACTATGAATAGGCAGTCAGTGCAATTTTCTTTGCCTCCTGTGACCCAGTCCATATTAATGGTTTCCCATGGGTGCTTGGGTTCTTCTATGTGTTGAATTAGCCCATATTTCTTCCCATGTTTTCTTTTTGCCTTTTGGCATCTTTCACAAGTGTTGATATATTCACTCAACTCTTTCTCCCATTTGGGCCACCAAGCTGTGCTTGCTACCCTTTCCTTGGACCTGTCTTCACTCATGTATCCCATATAGGGGAAGTCATGACATTCCTTCAGTAATAGGGATATATGGTCCCTGTCCACCACTGTGAGGGCACTTATGTGCTTTTCTCTGTGATATATTAGTCCATCTAGAAGGGAAAACCTTTTATCCTTATAGTCACTTAACCAGGGATATTCTAACTGGGATTCCAGTTCTGGGCTCCTGTATTTCTGTTGAAGGAGTTGCAACAATATGCCACACTGTTTGTGATTGGAAGAAGTCTTCATTACTATATACAAGAGCTCATTGTGTAGCTCTGAAGAACTTATCCCCAATATAGGAGTTTCTGTTCCTTCTGATTCAATGTCTTCACTGTCTGGGGTACCACTTCCTGGTGCCCATTCAGAAAATCTGAAGTTTTTCCTCCGGTCTATTTTCATGAAATGGATAGGGATTTTTGCTGCTAATTCAGGGTCATAAGCTGGGTTTCTTTTGACATTTACTAGTGGCCATTTGCTGAGGCCATCTGCATTGGTGTAGCTTTTTCTTTCTTTGTATATGATGGTCATGTTACCTCTATATTCTTGGATGTCTATTTTCCACCTCAACATGTGTCTATTAGTAGTATTCATATTAAGTAAAGACTTGAGTTCTGTGAAATCTGTATAGACTTCAAAGACTGCACCCTCCAGATAATAATGGAGGTTCTCCAGGGCCCAGACTAGGCATAGACATTCATTCTGGGTTTCTCCATACCTAGCTTCTGAATCTTTCAGTTGCCTGGAAATGTAGCATATCACCCCTTCCTTTGGTTCACCATCCACGATTTGTCTTTGGTGTAGGAATGCTCCTAATACTTGAATACAGGATTCATCTATGTACAACTTGAATGTAATTCAAAGTCAGGGAGTATCAGGACAGGTGCATTAGTGAGTTCATTTTGATCCTCTCATATGCATCTCTCCTTTCCTTGGTAATTTTAAAAACTACATCTTTTGAGCATAACCTGTATAGACTACTAGTTATGTGAGCGAACTTTGTGATTTTTTTCTGTAGTAGCTAGCAAACACAAGGAAAGATTGCATCTCTTTGATGTTCTTTGCTACTAGCTTTGGAAGTACTTCTGCTACTTTATTTTGGTCTATGGCCAGACTCAGTCCTCAGACTTTATGTCCTAGTGCCAGTAATTCTTGTTGGCCAAAATTGCACCTCTTAAGTGAAACTTTAAGATTGATGGTTGTGCCTTTACTTAGTACTCTGTCTATGTACTGCACATGGTCTTACCATGTCTCTGAGTATATAATGATGTCATCAATATATACTACCATCTAGCCTTCTAATATTTCTTCTTGAAATATTGTGTCCATCATCCTCTGGAAGTGGGCTTGTGCATTTTCAATTCCAAATAGCATCCTTTTATACTCATATATACCCATATGGAATATAATTCTAAGAAACTTCATGGAGTTTGGTTTAACTCCATTCTGGTGAAAGCCTTTCATAAAATCCCTCTTTTTTATATATGCATCTTTTTCCAGTTTATCTAAGGCATGAGGTATCCTTTTTAAGGTGTGGATATGAAACTTTGATTAAATCTCAAGTACTTCTCCTGTCCTCAAAATTTGTATAAGATAAAAATCAATTAAGAATAGTAAGAAATAATATCTTTAGGAGAAAACACACCAATTTTATTGTTTAGAACATTATTAGTATAAAACAATAATATTATAAAGATTTCTTGTTTTACCAACAATAAAAATTTATCCAAAAATACTCTACTAGAGATATTTAAGGCTACAAAAGAAATTTCTTCAAGAGCAATTTCAATTGAAATTAATTGAGCAATGAACTGCAAGCAATTAATTAAAGAGAAAAGTCTCTAAAAATAATATTAAAGAGAAAACACACCCAAAAGTGACCTGAGTGAATTTGGAAACAAAGCGACAAAGTTAACAGTGATGAAAGATGCTTTAATTCACTTTTTGGGGTGGTTCAGGGGTAAAAATTATTATAAAAGTTACAAACAATGTTTATACTTATTTTTTCATGTGGTTGAAAGGTTTAAAATGATTTAAGAAAGGTGGTTGGAATCTTTTATTGATTTGTTTAACAATGTTTAAACTAATTCTAAAAGGAAAAGATTCTAACATGAAGAGAAAAGTGGGGCAAAGAA
The DNA here is from genome assembly GCA_023105745.1 of Austropuccinia psidii. Taxonomy (NCBI): domain Eukaryota; kingdom Fungi; phylum Basidiomycota; class Pucciniomycetes; order Pucciniales; family Sphaerophragmiaceae; genus Austropuccinia; species Austropuccinia psidii. The sequence goes on from JALGQZ010000005.1 coordinate 52,440,612, forward strand.
GACATTCTTTTATAGCCATCAATTTTCTTACTCCAAAAGTAAAATTTACTCTTGTCAGTCGTGAAAAACAGTCTGAAAACAGAAAATCCAATTATGGCATCAGTGGACCCTGGTTTAGACCAAAAAAGGGCTGGTTTCGGCCATTTAAGACCCTTAAATCAGCCATTACTATAGTAATACCTGGTCTGGAGCCTTCAAAACACGTCAGAATGTGTGTAGGAGTCGTAGAAACCAGTTAAAACTGTTTTTACTATGATTGTTTTATCTTAAGGGTAGTTTTACCCTCTTGGCAACAGCTAAAACTACCCCAGTTGGTATCAAAACCTCATCATCAATTGAGTCCACAGACTCTGTAACTCAATTCCAGGCCAAAAGTGATGAACTTTTGCATGAATTTTGACATCCCACGCCTGTCAGAAAGGATTTTGGGGGTCTAGCTCCCCCTTAGAGCTGGAGTTCCTTTACCCCCCCAAATTTAATCTTTCCAATTTATTTTTCCTTTAATTCCTCATCATGTATTATACTTATAATTTACATATGTAATTCAATTGAGTTGTACAGTTCAATACAGTAATAATTGATACCTCATATGTAAATCAAAGCTCACTTATGTAATACACGCGCACATTTTGACATTTCAATTGAATTCAATTGAAAATACTTTAATTCCTCATAACTTCTGAAATATACACAACACCTCAATTTTAACACAAAGTTTGGTTATTAACACTACATGTGGTGTGAATTAAATTGAAGTTTTGAGGATTTTCAATTTTCATACAGAAAATCCTAAAAACTTAATTTAAGCTTATTTAGAGTTGAGTTACAAAATTTTCACTCAGAGGTGACCCCACCTGATTTTTTATGAGGAAACCAATGGTAAAATAATTTTTATATGTTTATTTATTGGATAAAAAGTTATGATAATTTTTATTTAACTTTTTTCCAAATTTATTTAATTTTTTACAATTTTGTTAAAAATTCATTTTTACTTAATTTTTTCAAGTATAAATGTAATTTTATAATTTCTAAATTTAATGTAATTTTCTTTTTAAATTGTAATTAAATTTTTAATTTTGAATAGCATTTATATTTATATTTATATTTTTATTTCAATAATATAAATAAATTTATTTTATTTATATTTATATGTTAATTTTGTATTTGTGGTCTTTTGGGTATATGAAATTACCTCTAAGGCTCACATTCCCTCCCCCTAAAAAATAATATTACTTTGTAATATTGGTATTTCTAGTGTGTCTGAATCTCCTGAGGAGTTTGGTAGCTTCTGGTATATCTTTTTCCTCTAACCATTCATCTTCACAAGTTGGGTCACTGTACCTAACAAGGTATTCCCTCACTTTCTTGGTTCTTGATTTTCTTTCTTTAAGAACTTTGGTAATTTTCTTAGTACCAGATGTCTCAATAGGAGGTATAGCTTGGGGAATCTTATTCCTCAAGGGAAATTTCTCAGCATCACTAGATTTGTATGGTTTTACCAAGCTTACTGGAAATGTAGGATGCTTATTACTAAGTTCTTCAGATAATTCTACTTCAACAGAATTTTCTCCATGGAGGGCTTTAATAACAAAAGGTCCTGCAAAGGAGTCTTTGAGCTTTTTACATCCTTTGATGTTATTGAAGTTGGTGGTGAATACTAGTACTAAATCCCCTATCTTGAAATCTGGAGTGGCATGAGATTTGTCCCATTTATCTTTAGCATATGCAAATGAGTCTTCCATGCATTTTACTGCATGCTTTCTGGCTCTGTCTAGCATTCCTTTGAAGCTGGCAGCTGTAGGATGTATTTCAACCAAATCTTTCCTTAAAGAATCTTGGGGTAATGTGGGATTCCATCCTTTTTCCAAAATAGCAGGAGTCTCATTGGTACTGACATGAATGGAGGTTTTGTATGCCAGTTCCAGTGAAGGTAGAAGATTACACCAATCATGGGTGAAACCATCACTATCCTTAAATTCAAGGCCATATGCACAAAATCTTCTCACCATGTCCTCTAAGGTTTGGATCATCCTTTCAGCGAGGCCATCAGTTTGTGGGTGGTAGGCTGTAGAGAAAGACAGTTTAGTGCCAAATAATTGGTGAAGATTTGTCCATAGTGCTGAAGTGAATTTGGGATCCCTATCACTAATGATATTTGTAAATATCCCAGTCCATGACACTACTCTATTCCATATCAGAAGAGCTGTATCCATGGCTGTATCATCCTTGTGAAATGGTAAAAAGATTGGAGTTTTACTGAATCTTTCCACAATTACTAGGCAAGCATTATAACTTCTGTCACCTCCTGGTGGTAGGCCAGTTACCCAATCCATATGGACAATTTCCCAAGGTCTGCTTGGTTCTTTGATCTTTATCATATTTCCAAGTCTCTTTCCAGCGGATTTATTTGCCTTTTGGCATCTGTCACAGGTTTTGCAATACTCTGCAACATCTTTCTGCCACATTGGCCACCATATGCAGGTCTTTACTTTCTCTCTTGTTCTGTGTTCAGACAGATGTCCTGAAAAGGGGCTATCATGGCATTCTTTCAGTACAAGATTGATTAATGACCTGTCTACAACTGTCATGACACATGTGTGCTTGGTTCTGTGGTAAATTATACCATCCAGTAGGTGAAATCTTCCTTCATCATAAGATTTCTTCCATATTTCATCCAAGGCGTGTATTAGAGAGTTGTCTTTACAGTGTTTGTTGAGTAATTGGCATAAGATGCTACAGTTCTTATCTTGAGTGTAACTATTTCCGACTTCCTCAAAGAAGGTGGTGTTCAAGTCTGTAACACTTATTCCTTCTATTGGGATTTGCGGTGAAGCTTCTTCTGGCACATAAGCAGGATTATCAATATTATTTGGTAATGGCCATCTGCTTAGTCCATCTGCATTCTTATGAATATTCCCATCCTTATGAACAATAGTCATATTGCCTCTGTATTCTTGTATGGCTATTTGCCATCTGAGAATATGTCTGTTGGGTGTTTTCATGTTTAAAAGTGATTTGACAGCTGTACAATCTGTTATCACCTCAAAACCACATCCCTCTAAGAAGTAGTTCAATTTCTCCAAAGCCCAGACAAGGCATGGACATTCCATTTTAATTGCTCCATATCTGGCTTCAGTTGGTTTGATTTGCCTGGATATGAAACATATGGGTCCTTCTACAGGTTTATCATTTATGATCTGAACTTGGTGAAGTGCAGCACCTATTCCATCCCCTGATGCATCAATATACAGTTTGAAAGGTAATTTAAAGTCTGGCATCAGTAAGAGTTGAGCAGTGGTCAAGGCTTCTCTTAGATACTCAAAATCTTTGACTCTGTCAACAGTCATTTCAAATACTGTGTCTTTGTCACACAATTTATAAAGTGGTCTTGCTATGGATGCAAAATCTTTAATGTGCTGCCTGTAATATCTTGCAAAACCTAAGAATGACTGAATTTCCTTTTTTGTTCTGAGGCATGGGTTTTAACAATACTGCTGCAACTTTGTTTTTGTCAATTCCAAGGGACAAACCAGATACAACATGTCCTAGTTCTTTAAGTTCTTTAAATCCAAAATGCCATTTCTTCAAGGATATTTTCATGTTTAGTGATTGAGGGTTTGTCAAAACTCTGGACAATATGTACATGTGCTCCTCCCAAGTCTTGGAGCAGAAAATAATGTCATCAATGTAAATGATTAACCATCCCTCTGAGAGTTCTTCAGGGAAGATTTCATTCATCATTCTTTGGAAGTGTGAAGGTGCATTTTTGATACCACAGGGCATCCTCAAGTATTCATACACTCCACAATGAACAATAATTCTCAAGTATTTTCTTGCTCTTGGTGTCACCACATTTTGATGGAATCCTTTAAGGGCATCCATAGTGGTTATATGCACTGCTTGAGATATTTGAGTAAGGGCAATTTGGATTTTTGTTATTGGGTATCTGTCTGGAACAGTGTAAGTGTTCAGAGCTCTAAAGTCCCCAACCATTCTGGATTTTCCATTATTCCATGCCACTATGACTGGTGTAGTTAGTTCTACTTCTTCATTGTGGCCTAGTTTTCTTATTACACCAAGGTCCAGAAGTTCTTTGATATGAATTTCGAGCGCTTCTCTTGATTTTGGACTTGCTGGATATGCAGGTCTTCTTAAGAGTGGTGGATAAGGTCTCTCAATGTTAAGAATGATGTCAACTTCATGACCAATAATTTCTCCTAGAGGTTTTTTGTCTGAAGCAAATGCTCTTCTGTGGTCATACAAAAGGGAAGGAAGTTCATTTTCTTCTTTATCAGTCAGATGAAGGCTTATTTCAGCCTCATTTAACCGTTCAGACTTGAATTTCTCTAACTCTAAGTTGACTGGTGATACTTTGTTTACTGTAATTTGTCTTTTAAATGGTAAAAAGGCAAATTTTTGGCGCTTATTGTCTCCAATAGTAAAGTATCTGTCTTTGTTGTTATGCAAATATATCCCATACATGATTAAATAGTCATTTCCCAATATAAAATGGGTACTAGAGCAATTTTCCATAACAACAAATTCAACTGTGATTCTTAAGTTCCCATTTATGTGTGGGAATATGAAATTGGTCTCAAAAATTCCTAATGCTTTCATTGGGTTACTTGCACTGTTGAATTTTATACCATCAATTGGTAACAATTGGTCTTCAAAATTTGGTACACAAGTCTTAAGAAAATATTTTCCAACACAAGAGCAGAAGGCTCCTGGGTCAAGCAAAAGTTTGGTTGGCTCGTTGTCAATCACCACTTCTGTTATACAGGAGTTACCAGCTGTATAGCCTTTTCCCCTGTTTAATTTTGTTTTCACAAGTTGTGCATCTTGAACTTTTGATAAATCAAGTTGGCCATTGCTCAATTGTGGCAAGTGGGGATAAGATTCCATGATGTAAAGAGTGGCATTGATATTTTCTATATCTTTTGAAGATTCAGAAAATATGGATCACTTATCATCTGAATTGTCTTCAATTATGTCATATTTTTCAACATCAGTTTCCTTTTCAATATCAATTTCATTGATTTTTCCCTTCTTTGGAAATTTATTGGCTAAATGGGTGGTGCTTTGGCAAATATGGCACTTTCTGACTGTATCTGCAGATTTATACTTAATATTATTAGAATTTTCTTTGGGGTTTTTGTCCACAGAATCTTTCCAAGGTGTATTAACCCTTTTTTTGAGATTCACCCTACTAGAACCAATTTTGGTTCTGGTGGTTACTTCTTCTAATATATTGATAATATCCTCTGCTGAAGATTGTTCAGTAGTCCTGCTTTTGATAGCATGCGCTAAGTCACCTCCACATTTTCTCAGAATTTTTCTATGGATAATAAATTCTGACATGTCAGGATATAATTCTGTTAATCTGTCTTTTTGTTGGCAAAACCATGGTAAAGCTTTGTCTTTATCAGCATTAAATTTGGCAGATTCAAAGGCTGTTTCAACTTTAAACCTCCAAGCATCATTTTCCCATTTGTTGATGTTTTGGGTTTTCCACCAAGTCCAACTCTGGTGTCCATGTGCTTGTCTTATTTTGATGTACCATCTGTGAGCTTATTTGGTAAACAAGCATACTCTCCTTCACCACTGAAGTGAGGCCATTCTTTAAGTTTTGGAACTTCTATCAAGAGTGCTTGGCCCATTGATGGTTCTAAGTTATGGAAAGAAGTAGAAAATTCACTTTTTAACTGTGAATTTTCAATATCCAATACTTGTGGATTGGGAATTCTTGCATCTTCATTTTGATTCAGAGGTGTAGACATTCTTGGTAAAGTGTTTAGCAGTTGTTCAATATCATTCATTTTACTGTTGTTACACCTTTGTGAATTTCTTAATTCATGTTGCAAGTTTTGTATAGAGCTTATGACATTCTTTTTATGATCATCCTCTTTATATGTTAGCTCATTCCATAATTCTGTTTGTTTAGTATTATCAGATATAACCTCATTTAACTTTATTGTTAATTTTGATAATTCCTCTCTTGAGGTATCAAAATGCTTTTTCAGGGCAATTATATTTGTCTTTCCTTCAGAAGATGATTTTGAGATATCATCAAGAGCTTTTTTATTATCTTCTTTGATAGTGCTTATGGCTTGTTTTATTCTTGTTTCAATTATGTCATCAATATTGAATTTAGAATATTTGTCTGTTAATTCTTTAATAATGGCAGATTGTTCATTTATCTTAATGCCAAAAGAATTATCATTATTGTAAGTTTTGATTGTTCTTAAAGCTCTTTCAAAGCATTTAAGTTTATCATTCATTTGGCTCAGACCCAAGTTATTTGTCTTAAGATTGTCACAAATTGATGTATTTTTATCAGAAAGATGACTTTTTACATCAGAAATAGCTTTATACAACTCTGGAATACACTCAAAAGTATCAGAAATTTTTTTGATATTTTAATCTAGCTTCCTCCTTCTTTTGTAATTCCATCATGGTTCTGGCCATCTGAAATACATTTTCCATGGCATCCTGTTGAATCTTTGGGATTCTGTAGCCCTGGCTGTAAGGTTTTGGGGCTGGTGCCTTCCCTTTGCCCTTGTTTGGAGTTTGTGGCTGCTTTTTCACATTGAAATTGCTGCTGCTGGCCACTGGGGCTGTTTTTGGCACTGGTTTGGGTGGTGGAGGGTTGTTTTTCCTCCATTATAGTGTCAAAAGCATCATGTTTTTCTTCTCCATCAATAGATGCCATCCATTGAGCAATTTGCAAGTATTGGGATGGCCCAGGAATTTTCTCACAGTCAGGTAAGAATTCATGCAATTATTCCATAGGTCTGCAAGGATCTGGTACTCTTTGAACTGAAGTGCATTGTTGTATGCACTGTGGCTGGCTTTTTATATGTCCACTGAGGCTTTTTGTGACAGTGTCAGCTCTTTTTGAAGGTAAAATGGTATTATCAGCTTCAGAATGACCCATTTTAGTTGCTTGGAAGTCATCAACTGACCCTTTTCCTTCTGTACCTGATTGGCCTCTGCCATAATCATGTCTATTACCTTTCTGGGAGCTGCTTGAGGGGTTATAGCTGGCTCCTGATCTGGTTGAAGGCATGATTATGGTTAAAAAGGCTTAAAATGGTAATTTTACGTCAAAAAACTTACTATTGGCCAAATCTTTGGCTTTCTGAAGAGTATTACTTATCTCCAAGTTGACTAATTCAGAAGAAATTGGCTCTGGTTGAATATTCTGAGTCACAATAATAGTACTATTATGATCAGAATTAATAGTACTGGCAGGAATAATGCTGGTTACTGTTGAGGCTGTTTCAATGTTTTCTTGTCTTACCACATTGTCAGACACTAAAATTAATGAAAAAACCAATTAATTAAGTAAAAAGAGAATATTTCAAAAAAGAAATCAAATATAAGCCTCACTTATAATATTAAAAAAATTATTTTTTTATTGATTTTTTGAATTATAAGTATTTTTTATATGTTTTTTAAATTTTTCAATATAAGAAAAAAGATTTAAAAAGAGTAAAAAGAATATTTCACATGTAAAATATGACGGCTGGGACCTCAAATGTAAGGTGTGGATATGAAACTTTGATTAAATATCAAGTACTTTTCCTGTCCTCAAAATTTGTATAAGGTAAAAATCAATTAAAAATAGTAAGAAATAATATTTTTAGGAGAAAACACTTCAATTTTATTGTTTATAGCTTTATTAGTATAAAACAATAATATTATAAAGATCTATTGTTTTACCAACAATAAAAATTTATCCAAAAATACTCTACTAGAGATATTTAAGGCTACAAAAGAAATTTCTTCAAGAGCAATTTCAATTGAAATTAATTGAGCAATGAACTGCAAGCAATTAATTAAAGAGCAAAGTCTTTAAAAAGAATATTAAAGATAAAACACACCCAAAAGTGACCTGAGTGAATTTGGAAACAAAGTGACAAAGTTAACAGTGATGAAAGATGCTTTAATTCACTTTTGGGGTGGTTCAGGGGTAAAAATGATTATAAAAGCTACAAAAAATGATTATAATGATTTTTCACGTGGTTAAAAGGCTTAAAATGATTTAAGAAAGGTTGTTGGAATCTTTTATCAATTTGTTTAACAATGTTTAAACAAATTTTAAAAGGAAAAGATTCTAACATGAAGAGAAAAGTGGGGCAAAGGAGACATTCTTTTATAGCCATCAATTTTCTTACTCCAAAAGTAAAATTTACTCTTGTCAGTCGGGAAAAACAGTCTGACAACAGAAAATCTAATTATGGCATCATTGGACCCTGGTTTAGACCAAAAGAGGGCTGGTTTAAGCCATTTTTAGCCATTTTAGACCCTTAAATCAGCCATTACTATAGCAATACCTGGTCTAGAGCCTTCAAAACACGTCAGATTGTGTGTAAAAGACTTAGAAACCATTTAAAACTGTTTTTACCATGATTGTTTTATCTTAAGGGTAGTTTTACCCTCTTGGCAACAGCTAAAACTACCCCAGTTGGTACAAAACCTCATCATCAATTGAGTCCACAGACCCTGTAACTCAATTCCAGGCCAAAAGTGATGAACTTTTGCATGAATTTTGACATCCCACGCCTGTCAGAAAGGATTTTGGGGGTCTAGCTCCCCCTTAGAGCTGGAGTTCCTTTTCCCCCTCAAATTTAATCTTTCCAATTTATTTTTCCTTTAATTCCTCATCATGTATTATACTTATAATTTACATATGTAATTCAATTGAGTTGTACAGTTCAATACAGTAATAATTGATACCTCATATGTAAATCAAAGTTCACTTATGTAATACACGTGCATATTTTGACATTTCAATTGAATTCAATTGAAAATACTTGAATTCCTCATAGCTTCTAAAATATGCACAACACCTCAATTTTAGCACAAATTTTGGTGATTAACACTATATGTGGTGTGAATTAAATTAAATTTTTGAGGATTTTCAATTTTCATACAGAAAATACTAAAAACTTAATTTAAGCTTATTTAGAGTTGAGTTATAAAATTTTCACTCAGAGGTGACCCCACCTGATTTTTTATGAGGAATCCAATGGTAAAATAATTTCTATATGTTAATTTATTGGATAAAAAGTTATGATAATTTTTATTTAATTTTTTACAATTTCGTTAAAAATTCATTTTTACTTAATTTTTTCAAGTATAAATGTAATTTTATAATTTCAAAATTTAATGTAATTTTATTTTTAAGTTGTAATTAAATTTTTAATTTTGAATATAATTTTATATTTATATTTTGATTTTTATTTCAATAATATAAATAAATTTATTTTATTTATATTTATATGTTAATTTTGTATTTGTGGTCTTTTGGGTATATGAAATTACCTCTAAGGCTCCCATCGTTGGTATAGGGTACCTATCAGCTTTTGTGTAGTTATTTAAAGCTCTGAAATCCCCACACAACCTAGATTTGCCATCATTCCAAGTGATAAGGACAGGAGTAGTGATTTCCACTATTTCATTGTGTCCTATCTTCCTCATGAAATCCATGTCTAGTAGTTCATTGATGTGTTTCTCAATTTAACTCCTAGTTTCCATGCTTGCTTGATATGGAGGTCTTATCAGCATGGGTGGATAAGGCTTTCCACATCTAGATATAATTCTATGTCATGGCCTCTGCTTTTGCCCAAGGGTTCTTCACCAATGGCAAATGCTGGTCCATTTTTCCTCATCATTTTCAGTAAACTAAGTTTTTGTTTACTGATGAGGCTGGTGCTGAATTTCCTTCTATGAATTCATTTCTTAATTCTTTTAGAGGGTCATGGGTGGACATCTGGTATATTTCAAGTGAAATTTCTTTTCCTTGTTTGTACCTATGGTAATGTGCCTGTTCATACTGTTGCAAATATCAATGCCATATAACCTTTGGCAATCTATTCCCAGTAAGAATCCTTGTATATGGGCATCATCAAGTACAAAAAACTCTGGGTTGAGTCTGATATTACCTTTCCTATGGGGTATAATTATCTCTTTTATAGTTGTCCCAATGGATGTCATCTTCCCTGATGCACTTTTGAATTTTTTTTCCGTGGTTGACAAGAGCTTTTTCTCCCAATTTGTGAAGTGGTTCTTCAGATAATTTTTGGCCAAGATTGAGCAGTGTGCACCACTGTCAATTATCAATGGGTGTTGAGAATTGTCAATACAAACAGTCATCTTTGTGGCTGTCCTATGTATGTATGCCATTCCTTTAGTTGGTGTGACTAGGAAGGTTTGTTCATCTTGTGTGTGTTTACACAAGCTTTTTTTTGAAGTATCTTGTGGCATGCCTGCCTCTAACTGTATGTCCTAAATTTCTATTTGTGTTTCCTCTTGGTACTCCACTAGAAATTCTTCTCTTGGGTCTTGGTCATAATCAGATTTTTCTCTGATGGCATCACCAATAGAGTCTGATTCAGAATCCTCTTTTGGGGATTCTTCCTCTGGGACTTGCTCAATGGAATAGACTTTCTTCTTTTCCTTTGGACAGTTATTAGCATAGTGGTCTGTTGAACCACAATTGTGACAATTATTTTTCTTCTTGGTCACTTCTGCCTTTTTTTTCTTTGGGTTTTTCTTTGAAGTCCACCCTGAAAATTTGTTTCTCTTTGAAACTACTTCTTCTAAATTGTAAATATTTCCCCATATTTATTCTTTTCCTTAAATCTTGCAAGGTGCTTACAATGTCATCTAGAGTTCAACTTTGGATGCATCTGCATTTTACTGCATGCTCTAGTTCCCCTGGCATTTGTGTCAGTAGCTTTTATTTGTCAGGCTGGATCTATGATGAAGTAGTAATTAGGTTATTTATGGCTTTAACTATGACTGTGACATGGTGATACAGGCTTAAAATAAGAGTATTTTTGATAATAAGGGTTTATAATGGAAATTAAAGGGCTTTACTATTTGTGGAATAGTAGTGGTGAGCACTGTTGAAGGCCCTGGGTGCAGCTTTACCTGTTGGGTTACAATAATAAAGACTACACTACTTAAGCTTGAAGTATACCTGATTATTTTCCAAGAGTATAACTGTTTTTAACAGCTGTACTGCATAGGAATTCAAGAGCAGGATGAGGAAACCTTTTCTGGCTGTGAAAAGGACCCTTTTTATCCTGGAATGGGGTGGAAAGGCTGCTAGACCTTTCCACATAGAGGAAGTGAACATTTTTCACTCTCTAAGACAGGCTTGTGGTTTGCAAAAGACCCGTAGTGCCTGTATTGGGCTCAGATGTGGTTTTGAAACCACATCTGGGCAGTTTTCACCAATACAGGGTGGAAATTTTCATCTGGGGACCACACAGCTTGATTCTGACGTGTATGATGCGTAGAATGCTGTACAGAACCTGTATGAGACCCCAGTATTGAAGTATTAAGATGATTCTTTGTCAGTTTGACACCTCATAACCATAGCTATGGGATATTATCCCATGGTGAGGCTGTATTGGCCAAACTGTGGGATTTTGACCTTCAAACAGCCATACCTTTGTCATTTTTTGAGATATCCACTTCGAAATGGGGTCAGTGTTTAGCCCTTTATGTGCTCTACACAATGGTACCTCATTTGATATGGCAAAGTTATGCCATGTACAGGTTTTTTTGTACATATGCGAGGTTTAGGAAAAAAGCTGTATTGGGCTTGTTTGTCCTATACCTTTTGTTCTAGTTGAGATATGGGGAAATTAATGACACCATAAGATAGCCCTGATTTTTCTATTTCCAAAAATACCCCAATTTAGGTATCTCACACTAAAACTGTAAAAGTTAGATGAGAGGTGAATATTTTGTTCACCCTTATTTGGCCTGAATTTGGCCATAACTTCAGTAATACTGGTGCTAGCTCAGTTTGGCTAGTACCATTGGATAGCCCTTAATTAGAGCCTAATTTTGAATACCCATTTGATGGGGTTAAGCCTCTTACTCTGTATTTCAGATGAGAGGTGAAAATTAAGGTTTATGCTCAAAAACAACTTTGAGCAGGAATAACTTTGTGATTCTTTGTCCTATCATGATGGGACTTGTATATTTGGAAAGGGGTGAGTTCCCTCTTCCTTTTGATTCCCTTTGAGCTGATTTGGCTAAGCTCCATGTTTTGGTGGTATCTTTGCTATACCATTGATTTATGGTATCTGGCTGTCATGCTTGTGCTCTTGTTTTGAGTCACAGGCTTACATACCCTCCCTCTCAAAAAGGCTCATCATTGATGAGACTGTTCAGTCCTCCTAGATTCTATTAATCTCCTTAGATGCAGGTTCCCATCTGGTATGGCATCTTCTGTCAACCATTTGTCTTTATCAGCTGTTTGGTTCTTGAATCTGACTAAGTATTGTCTCTGATCCCTACCATTAAGTCTGATCATCGTGGCCTTGATGATTCTCTTCACAGTTCCAGGGGAGTCCTCTTCCTCCAGTATATCTGGTGGGGCGGTGTTTCTCTTCCTGGAGGGGAATTTATCCTCCTCTGTCTGGAAGTATGGCTTGACGAAGCTCACTGGAAAGACTGGGTGTTTCCTGGAAAATTCTTCTGTGAGTTTGACTTCCACTGAAGTTCTCCCTATCAACTTAATGATAGTTAAGGGCCCTACAAGTGAGTCTCTCATTTTCTCGCGTCCTTTAAGATTATTAAAGTTTAGTGTAGACACTAACACCTGGTCCCCTTCCTTAAAGTCAGGTTCTATGTGTGTCTTGTCCCACCTCTGCTTGTTATATTCTTTGGCCTCAGCTATGCATCTGGCAGCTGTGTAACAGGCCTTCTTCCACATTTCATGAAACTCTCTGGTTGTGGGGTGGATGGTTAAAAGGTTTTTCTTCAAGTGATCCACTGCCAACAAAGGGTTCCACCCTTTTTCTACCAGTGCAGGTGTTTTTCCTGTGGTAGAGTGCTGACTTGCATTATAAGCCAGTTTGACTGCTGGTAAAAGGGTAACCCAGTCATGGGTGTATCCTTCATGGTCCTTGTATTCCATGCCATAGGCACAGAATCTTCTAAGTATGTCTTCCATTGTCTGGATTATCCTTCCAGCTAGTCCATCTGTTTGTGGATGGTAAGCTGTGGGAAATGCAAGCTTGGTTCCAAGAATGTCATACAAGTTGGTCCAAAATTCAGATGTGAATTTTGGGTCCCTATCACTAATGATGATTCTAGGGACTCCACAGGTAGATATGATGTTATTCCAGAATAACAGAGCAGTATCCATGGCTGTGTCCTATTTATGGCATGGAAGACACCTCATACGCTTGCTGAACCTATCAACTATGATTATACAGGCATTGTATTTTTCTTTGCCTCCTGGGACACGTCCTGTAGCCCAGTCCATATTGATGGTTTCCCATGGGTGTTTGGGTTCTTCTATATGTTGAAGTAATCCATACTTCTTCCCATGTTTCCTATTTGCCTTCTGGCATCTTTCACAACTTTTGATGTATTCACTCAGCTCTTTTTCCCACTTGGACCACCAAGCTGTGCTTGCTACTGTGTCCCATATAGGGGCAGTGGTGGCATTCCTGCAAGATCACAGAGATGTGGTCTCTGTCTACCACTGTGAGTGCACTTGTGTGCTTCTCTCTATGGTAGAGCAGGCCATCTAAAAGGAAAATTTATTGTCCTTATAGTCCCTCAACCTGGGTTCCTCCAACTGAGATTCCAGTTCTGGGCTCCTGTATTTTTGTTGAAGGATTTGTAAAAATATGCCACACCGTTTGTGTTCAGTATATGTCTTCATTACTGCATTGAAGAATTCAGTGTGCAGTTCTGAGGAACTTATTCCCAGTATGGGAGTTTCTGTTCCTTCTGAGTCAGTGTTTCCACTTCCTGGTGCCCATTAAGAGAATCTGAAGCTCTTCCTCCTATCTATTTCCAAAAAATGGATAGGAATTTTAGCTGCTACTTCAGGGTCATAAGCTGGGTTGCTTTTGACATTATCCAGTGGCCATCTGCTGAGGCCATCTTCATTGGTATGGCTTTTACCTTCTTTTTATATGATGGTCATATTCCCTCTATACTCCTGGATGGCAATTTGCCACCGCGGCATGTGTCTATTGGTAGTCTTCATTTTTAGTAAAGACTTCAAGGCTGTGCAGTATTTGTAGACTTCAAAGACTGCACCCTCCAAATAATAATGGAGTTTATCTAGAGCCCAGACTAGACATAGACATTCAGTCTGGGTGGCTCCATACCTGGCTTCTAAATTTTTCAGCTTCCTAGAGATGTAAAATATTACTCCCTCTCTTGGCTCATCATCCACAATTTGCCTCTGGTGAAGGGCTGCTCCTAAGCCTTGGCTACATTCTGCATCTATGTAGAACTTGAATGGTAGTTCAAAGTCAGGCAAGATGAGCACAGGTGCATTTGTGAGTTAATATTTGATCCTCTCACATGCATCCCTTCTTTCCTTGGTAATTTCAAAAACTACATCTTTTGGACATAACTTGTATAAACTACTAGTTATGTGGGCAAGATTTTTGATGTGGTTTCTATAGTAGCTAGCAAACCCAAGGAAAGATTGCATCTCTTTGATGTTTCTTGGTACTGGCTTTTGCAATACTGCTGCTACTTTATTCTAGTCCATTTCCAGATTAATACCTGAGAATTTATGTCCTAGAGCTGATAGCTCTTGTTGGCCAAAATTGCACTTTTAAAGTGAAATTTTCAGATTTATGGGTTTGCATTTACTTAGTACTCTGTCTATATAGTGCACATGGTCTTCCCATGTCTCTGAGTATATGATGATGTCATCAATATATACTACCATCCAGCCCTCCAATATTTCTTCTTGAAATATGGTGTCCATCATCCTTTGGAAGTGGGCTGGTGCATTCTTGATGCCAAATGGCATCCTAGTGTACTCATATATGCCCATATGACATATGATTCTGAGTAATTTCATGGAGTTTGGTCTAACTCTATTCTGGTGGAAGCCTTTCATACACTCCATTTTGGTTATGTATTTGGCTTTTGCCAGTTTGTCTAGGGCATGGGGTATCCAGGGTATAGGGTACCTGTCAGCTTTGGTGTAGTTATTCAGAGCTCTGAAATCTCCACACAGCCTAGACTTGCAATCATGCCAGTTGATCAGGACAGGAGTGGTAATTTCCACTATTTCATTGTGTCCAATCTTCCTGATGACATCCATGTCCAGGCGTTCATTGATATGTTCTTCAATTTCTTTCCTGGTTTCCAGACTTTCTGGGTAAGGAGGTCTCCTGAGCATGAGTGGATAAGGTCTTTCCACATCTAGATATAGCTCTATATCATGGCCTCTAAGCTTGCCTAATGGTTCTCACCAATGTCAAATGCTGGTCTATTCTTTCTCAGCATCTTCAGTCAACTTAGTTCTTCTTTATTGGTGAGGGTAGTGCTAAACTGTCCCTCTCTGAATTCATTCAGTAATTCTTCAATAGGGTCTTGGGCAGATCTTTGGTATATATGAAGTGAAAATTCCTTTTCTTTGTTGGTACCAATGGTTATGTGCCTGTTTTTACTATTGTAAATATCTATACCATACATCCTATGGTAATCTGTTCCCAGTAAAAACCCTTGGATGTGGGCATCATCAAGCACAACAAACTCTGGGTTGAGTCCAATGTTACCTTTCCTATGGGGTATAATTATCTCTTTGATAATTCTCCAAATGAAAGTCATCTTCCCTGATGCACTCTTGAAGTTCTTTGCCTTAGAGGGAAAGAGCTGGTTTTCGCAGTTTGGGAAGTCGTTTTCCAGATAATTTCTGGCCACTATGGAGCAGTGTGCTCCACTGTCAATGATTTATGGATGTTGAGCATTGTCAATACAAACAGTCATTTTTGTGGCTTTTCCATGTATGTATGCCATTCCTTTGGTTAGTGTAACCAGGAATGTTTGTGCATCTTTTGTGTGTTGGCAGTGTCTTGTGGCATACCTGCTTCCAACTGTATGTCCTGGATTTCTAGTGGGTTTTCCTCTTGGTATTCCACTAGAAATTCTTCTCTTGGGTCCTGCTCTTCATCAGATTGCTTTCTTATGGCATCTCCCATAGAGTCTGAGCCAGAGTCCTCTGTTGGAGATTCCTCCTCTGGGACTTTCTCAATGGCATAGGCTTTTTTCTTTTCCTTTGGAAAGCTGTTGGCATAGTGGTCTGTTGAACCACAATTGTAACAATAATTTTTCTTCTTAGTCACTTCTGCCACTCTTTCCTTGGGTTTGTCTTTAAACTCTACCCTTAAAGGTTGTTTCTCTTTGAAACTACTGCTTCTATATGGGGTGAATTTCCCTATGTTAATTCTTTTCCTTACATCTTGTAAGGTATTAGCAAGTTCATCTAGAGTGAAATTTTGGTTGCATTTGCATTTTACTGCATGCTCTAATTCTCCTGGAGTTTGTGTCAAATGTTTGTGATTCCTCACTTTAGTGTTTATTTGAGGATCAATGACTTTGAGTCTTTTAGACTGTCTAAGACACCACTCATATGGATCTTTGTCCACTGAGTATTTGTCATTTTCAAATGACATGGTCTTTTGCCATATCCAAGTACCATTGCTGTACTTTTGGATAATTTGACTTTTCCACCATGGCCAATTTCTCCTTCCATGGATTTTTTTCATTTCTGTGTACCATATACTAGTATAACCTTTAAATGCTGTATTGATTCTAGCATTAATCCGGTAGTCTGGTATTCTTGGTAGCTCAATTAAGAGTCCATCAATATAATCTATGAGTTCCATATGATCATATTCTCCAGTTACAAAGAATTTGGGCCAGCTTGAGGCCTCAGGAAGCTGTTTCAAGGCTTCCATTTCAGAATAAGACATATTATCTCCATCCTGGTATTGTGATGGAGATCTTTCCTTATTCACCAACATGGAATCTGGTTGGATGTCATCTGGGGGATATGGATTATTCATAACATGGCCTTGTGGTTGGGGCTTCATGTTATGATAGACACTAAACAATTTTTTTATGTCTTGATCCAGACGATCCCTGTCCCTTCTGCTATGGTGTTTTTCTTCAAAGACTATATTCAGTCTTTTGTTGTTTTCTTCATAGACTTTGCTCAATTGAGCATGTCCTTCTTGAAGAGTTTTAACAATTTTATCCATGGAGGCTGTTAATTTTTTCATCCTCTCATGGCTTGCTTCAAGTTCTGCAAACTTCTTTTGGGTTTGCTCAGCATATTGGGACATTTGTAACCACATTACATCACCGTTTAAATTACTCTCAGTTGAGACAGCATTATGTTCAATCTGAGTGGGGGTAATATTTCTATTAAGGGGACTACTGATTCTAGAGTTATTTACAACTACTTCTGGTTCTTGTTTACTTCTTCCACCAAGTCCAACAGTTTCTGTATCATTGGGTCTGACTCTCTCTGCCTTTGGTGAAAAGAGGTCTTATTTTTGCCCTTGTATCCTTGTCTTCTCCTGGAAGCTTCCTGGGATTGTGAAGAATGGTGACTCTTGGCCACTGATCTGTTGGTTTCTTAATGGTGTGAAGCTACCGGAGAGCTGATTTGTCCTGCTCCTTGTGAGCCTGAAGGAATCTGAGTGTTCCCTGTCTGTGTTAGCTGTTCTTCTATAGCTTGGATAGTGGCTTGATTCTCCCTTATCCTGTTTGCCCTCACCTCCAGGAGTCTGAACTTCCTGGTGGGATTCCAATCTTTGGTGATTATCATAAAATGTTTGAAGTCTATCTCTCTGAGACAGATTTTCTGGAAACTTGCTCCAAGTTCCGTCCAGTGAGATGCCAGACTGAACCTCTTGTTGTTCATGCTCCATTGAAATAAATCTTTGAGGATTTGGTGGAGCTGAAGAACTTGATCCATATCTTCCCAGTCCTCTGGTTTGAGGTTCCTGTTGAATTGGAAAGTGAATGGCAGAGTGAGTATTATTTCCCTCAGTGTCTTGCCATCCACCACTGTGTCCAAGGTGTCCTCTTACAGGTCTTCTGGTTCTGGAAAAGCCTTCTCTGTCCTCTGGTTGGTTCCTTTGGAAGCCAAGGTTTCTGAGGTGTACAGGTGACATATAAGTGTTTGCAAGCAGTCAAAAACTTTATTTTCTCAGGGTATTTACCTTTGACTGTGCCTTGTACAAATTTGTTGTCTGCTGATTTGGGCATTTTACCTTTAGAGGTTACAACTGGGTTAAGTATGGTAATTTTCCCTGTACAAGCTGTTAAGGTTGGTTTGCCTTGTATTGAAGCAGAGTTTTGTGGTTCTCTACTCCTCTGGGTGGCAATGGGTGTCCACTTATTTTCTGTGATAAGGCCTTCACTGTGCCTCTTTCCTTTTCCCTTGCTGCCCTCTGGCTCTGAGGGTGTCACTGGTGTGTTGGCCTGTGACTTGGTTTCTAGTGGTATGTAGTGATCCTTCACTGAATCAAACAGGAAAAGAGGGCTTTGATGTCATTTAAGACTTCTTAATATTCTGTTTTCACGTCTAAGAATAGCCTCTGGGCTTGTATTTTACCACGATATGCCCTGTATAATGACAGTGTAATTGAGCTAACAATTCCGCGTCAGAATTACAGCTTAAAGATGTCTGATATACTGTTTGTATACCAGTATCTCACAGATTTACTTGTAATTAGCAAGTATAATCTGTACAAAGTGGTTTGTATAAGAGGGTGATTTAATTAACAATATACCTCACCATGCCTCACCTGTTGGCTTTACAGTAAGAGGTGTCCTTATTTAATTAAAAATTTGGAGTATATTGATGGCTTACTGTGTTTTTATATGTAAAACACACCAAAAATAAGAGATTTATGGTTATTTAACCACATAGTAATATTAATAATAAAACTTGGTATAAGACATATACCACTCAGAAGAATATAATAAGATATGTATTATATATTTTGTAAGAGCTTTTATGCCTAAAAGATAAAACAAAATGTCAGGATAAAGAAAAATAAGTAAAAAAACTCACTTTTAAGGCCCAAAAAGATCAAAAAAGAACATCCAGGCCCCCAAAATGTCAGGCTGAGTCTATGATGAAGTAGTAATTAGGTTATTTACGACTTTAACTATGACTGTGACATGGTGATAAAGGTTTAAAATAAGAGTAGTTTGGATAATAAGGGTTTATAAGGAAAATAAAAGGGCTTTACTATTTGTGGAATAGTGGGGGTGAGCGCCGTTGAAAGCCCTGGGTCCAGCTTTACCTGTTGGATTACAATAATAAAGACTACACTACTTAAGCTTTAAGTATACCTGATTATTTTCCAAGAGTATAACTCTTTTTGACAGTTGTACTGCGTAGGAATTCGAGAGAAGGATGAGGAAACCTTTTCTGGCTGTGAAAAGGCCCCTTTTTATCCTGAAATGGGGTGAAAAGGCTGCTAGACCTTTCCACGTAGAGGAAGTGAAGATTTTTCACTCTCTAAGACAGGATTGTGGTTTCCAAAAGCCCTGTAGAGCCTTTATTGGTCTCATATGTGGTTTTAAAACCACATCTGGGCAGTTTTCACCAATACAGGGTGAAAATTTCCATCTGGGGACCACACAGCTTGATTCTGATGTGTATGACGCATAGAATGCTGTACAGAACCTGTATGGGACCCCAGTATTGAAGTATGAGCACGCTTCTTTGTCATTTTGACACCTCATAATCATAGTTATGGGATATTGTCCCATGGTAAGGCTGTATTGGCCAAACTGTGGGATTTTGACCTTAAAACAGCCATAACTTTGTTAATTTTTGAGATATCCACTTCAGAATTGATTCAGTTTGTAGTCCTGTATGTTCTCTACACAGTGGTACCTCATTTGATATGGCTATCATTAAATATGGCAAATTTATGCCATGTACAGGGTTTTTTGTACATATGTGTGGTTTAGGCAAAAAGCTGTATTGGGCTTGTTTGTCCTATAACTTTTGTTCTAGTTGGGATATGGGGAAATTAATGACACCATCAGATAGCCCTGATTGTTCTCTTTCCAAAAATACCCCACTTTAGGTCTCTCACACTAAAACTGTAAAAGTTAGATGAGAGGTGAATATTTTGCTCACCCTCATTTGGTCTGAATTTGGTCATAAATTCAGTAATACTGGTGCTAGCCCAGTTTGGCTGGTACCATTAGATATACCTGACTTAGGGCTTTATTTTCAATACCCATTTGATGGGGTTAAGCCTCTTACTCCGTATTTTAGGTGGGAGGTGAAAATTAAGGTTTATGCTCAGCAACAACTTTGAGAAAGAATAACTTTGTTATTCTTTGTCCTATGGTGATGGGACTTGTATATTTGGAAAGGGGTAAGTTCAGTCTTTCTTCAGATACCTTTTGAGCTGATTTGGCTCAGCTCCATGATTTGGTGGTATCTTGGCTATACCATTGATGTATGGTATCTGGCTGTCATGCTTGTGCTCTGGTTTTGAGTCACAAGCTGACATTATTCCTCATCTTAATATTCATTTGAGGCTCAACGGCCTCAAGTCTTTTAGACTTTCTAATACACCACTCATATTTATCTTTGTCCACAGAGTACTTGTCATTTTCAGATTACATTGTCATTTGCTATATCCAAGTACCATTGCTGTACTTTTGAATTATCTGAATCTTCCACCATGGCCAGCTTCTTCTACCATGCATTTCTTTCATTTCTGTGCACCAAATACTAGCATTAACTTTAAATTCTGTATTTAATCTAGCAGTTCTCCAGTAATCTGGTATGCTTCGTACATCTATGAAGAGTCTATCAATATAATTAATGAGTTCCATGTTATCATATTCTCCTGTGCCAGAGAATCTGGGCCAGCTTGAGGCCTCTGGAAGCTGTTTGAAGTCTTCCTTCTCAGAATCAGAAATATTGTTTCCATCCTGGTATTGAGATGGAGACCTTGCCTTATTCTCCAACAAGGCATCTAGTTTGATGTCTTCTTGGCGGTATGGATTATAAAAAACATGGCCTTGTGGTTGGGGCTTCATATTTTGGTAGACATTAAACAATATTTTTATATCTTCATACAGACAATCCCTTTCCTTCTTCCAGTCATTCTGTTCTTCAAAGACTTGATTTAGTCTTTTATTTGTTTCTTCAGAAGCTTTGCTCACTTAAGCATGGCCTTCTTGAATAGTTTTAAAAATTTTGTCCATGGAGGCTGGTAATGTTTTCATCCTCTCATGACTTTCTTCAATTTCTGCAAACTGCTTTTGAGTTTTCTCTACAAATTAGGACAGTTGTAACCACAGTGCATCACTGTTTAAGTTACTCTCAGGTGTAACAGCACTGTGTTCATTCTGGGTGGGAGTAATATTTATATTATTGGGGCTACTGATTCTAGAAGTTTTTAAAACTATTTCTGGCTCTTGTGTACTTCTTTCACAAATTCAAACAGCTTCTGGATCATTGGTTCTGACTCTTTCTGCCTTTGGCTGAAAGATGTCTTGTTTTTTCCCTTGTATCCTTTTCTTCTCCTGGAAACTACCTGGGATTGTGAAGAATGGTGACTCTTGGCCACCGATCTGCTGGTGCCTGAATGGTTTGAAGCCACTAGAGAATTGGGGTTGGTCTACTTCTTGTGAGCCTGAAGGAATCAGAGTAGGCCCTTTCTGGTTCAGCTGTTCTTCTATATCTTGGATAGTGGCTTGATTCTCCCTTATCCTGGTTTTCCTCCCCTCCAGGAGTCTAAACTGCCTAGTGGGATTCCATCCTTTGGTGGTTACCATAAGGTCTTTGGAGGATATCTCTTTGAGACATATCTTCTGGCAGCTTGCTCCAAGTTCTGCCCAGTTTGATGCTAGGTTGAACCTCTTGTTTTCCATTCTTCATTGTACAAGATCTTTGAGGAGTTGGTGGAGCTGAAGAACTTGATCCATATCCTTCCATTCCTCTGTTTTTAGGCTTATGTTGAATTGGAAGGTTAATGGAAGAAGGGGTATTATTTCCCTCAGTGTCTTGCCATCTACCATTATGTCCAAGGTCTCCTCTTCCAGGTCTTCTGGTTCTGAAAAAGCCTTCTCTGTCCTCTGTCTGATTCCTTGAGATTCCAAGGTTCCTGAGGTGTACAGGTGACATATCAGTGTTTGAAAGCAGTCAACAACTTAATGTTCTTAGTGTATTTACCTTGGACTGTGCCTTGTACAAATTTATTTTCTACTGCTTTGGCAATTTGCCTTTAGAGGTTACAACTGGGTTAATTATGGTAATCTTCCCTGTACAAGTTATCAAGGTTGGTTTACCTTGTATTGATGCAGAGTTTTGTGGTTTTCCACTCCTCTGGGTGGCAATTGGTTTACACTTCTTTTATGTAATGAGGCTTTCACTGTTTCTCTTCCCTTTGTCCTTTCTGCTTTCTGGTTCTGCAGGTATCACAGGTGTACTTCCTTGTGACTGGGTTTCAAGTGGTATGAATTTTTCTTCCACTGAATCAAAGAGGAAAAAGGGCTTTTGTCAATTTAGACTTCTTAAAATTCTGTTTGCACATCTAAGAATGGCGTCTTGGCAATATATTCCTATATTATACCCTTGTATTATGATGGTATAATTGAAATTATGAATTACACTTCAAAAATACAGCTTTTTGGATTTCTGGTCTACTGTTTGTATACCAGTATCTCACATATTAAGTTGTAATTAAGAAGTGTAATCTCAGAAGTGGTTATGTAATGGGAAATTGAAATTATCAATATGCCCAAACACGCCTCTAATACTGTTATTTACAGCAAGATAGGTGTTTTTTTAATTAATAAAGAACTGTATTTATGGCTTTTAAGTGTTTTAATATGTAAAAAATGCCAAAAATAAATATAATTGTGATTAAATTATAATCAACCATGTGAAAAGAGAAATAATAAAAAACACTGTGGTATATAATGATATTCCACTGAAAAAAAATGATAATAAGATATGTATTATATTATTTTTTTAATAGTTGCACACCTGAAAAATAGAAACAATAATGTCAGAAATTAAGAATATAAGTGAAAAACTCACTTTTTGTGTGAAAAAGGTCAAAAAAACACAGCCAGGCCCCCAAATTGTCAGTCTTAGTCTATGAAGAGGTGATAATAATAGTATTCAAAACCTAGACTATGACTGTTACATGGATAATGAAGATAAAAAGGGTTTTAGTGGTGGTGAGTGCTGTTGAAAGCCCTGGGTGCAGCTTCATCAATTGGGTTATTGTAATAAAAGACGAAAATCCTTATATTTATAATTATACTTGATTATTTCCAAGATTATAACTTTTTTGGAAATTTGTACTATGTAGTAATTCAAGAGAAGGATGAGGAAACCTTTTCTGGTGGAGAAAAAGCCTCCTTTTATCCTAAAATGGGGTGGGATGGCCCTCTAGGCCATCCACATAGAGGAAGTGAAGAGTTTTTCACTTCTGAGTACTGGATTTTGGTTTCCACAAAGCCTGTATACACTTTATTGGCCTCAGATGTGGTTTTGAAACCACATCTGGGCAGTTTTTACCAATACAGGGTAAGTATTTTCACCTGGGGACCTCACAGCCCTCTTCTGATGTGTATTATGCATATAATGCTGTACAAAACCTTTATGGGACCCCAGTATTAAATGAACTATGAGATAGTGAATTATAAACATGCTTCTTTGTCTATTTGACACCTCATAATCATATTTGTGCAATATTATCCCACCAAAAAGGTGTATTGGCACAATTGTGGGCTTTTACCCTTGAAGCTGCTATAACTTTGTTGGCTTTTGAGATATTGAGCTCAAAGTTGGTTCATTGTGTATCCCTGAATGGGATCTACACAATGGTACCTCATTTTTTACATTTAATATTGAATATGGCAAAGTTAGGCCATGTACAAGTTTTGTTATTCAGATATATGATTTTCTCAATATTTTTATGGAGCATTTTTTCCCCATAACTTTTGTTCTAGATGAGATATGGCAAAATAGAAGGCACCATCATATATCACTTATTGTTGTCTTTCCAGAAATACCCCACATTAAGTATCTCACACTAAAATTGTAGAGGTTAGATGAGATGTGAATATTTTGTTCACCCTTATTTGACCTTATTTTTTCCATAGCTTCTGTAATTTTGGTGTTAGCTCAATTTGGGTAGTACCATTGGATATCCCTTACTTGGAGCTTTAATTTGAATACCCATTTGCTGGGGTTAAGCTTATTCCTCTGGATTTCAGATGAGAGGTGAAAATTAAGGTTTATGCTCAGCAACAACTTTGAGCAGGTTTAACTTTGTTATTCTTTGTCCTATGATTATGGGACTTGTATATTTAGAAAGAGGTAAATTTTCTCTTTCTTTTGATACCTTTTGAGCTGATTTGGCTCAGCTCCATGTTTTGGTGGTATCTTCACTTTACCATTGGTTTATTGTATTTGGCTGTCATGCTTGTGCTCTGGTTTTGAGTCACAGGCTGACACCCACTCAGTCACTTTTCTTGATTTATTATTTGTAATTAAAAAGCCAGTAAACAAGGATTTTTTTCCTTGAAGATATAAAAATTTCATAAGTTAGAAGAATTATTTCTTTTCAAAAAAAAAAAAAAAACATCAATAAGGAAAAAAAATGAAAATAAAAAAAAAAAAGAAAAAAGGAAAAAAAAGTTTTTTTTTTTTTTAAGATTTAATTGAATTTTGAGTTGAAAAAAAAAAAAAAAAATTTTTTTTTTCTGTTAATTTTTTTGTTTTTCTTCAATTAAATTTTTGTTTTTTTTTTTTTACTCTTTCTCAATTCCTTAAAAAAAATAAAATGAAATGAAAATTAAATTAAATTAAAAAAATTAATATTTAATATCTTTAATATTTTTATATTTGACTTAAATTTTTTTTTTTTTATTATTATTATAAATTAATGGTTAAGGTTTATAATTTTTATTATTTTAATTATATATATCTTTTTTTTGTTGTATATTAATATTTATTACTCACTAATTGATTGATTGATTCAATAATAATATTTTAAATAAAAAAAAAAGATTTTTTTTTTTCTTTTTAAAGAAGAAAGATGTTTTATTTAGAAATTAATAAAATATTAAATTTAAAATTTATTCTTTTTTTTAAATAACTTTTTAAATATTCAAAAAAAAAAAATTAAGAAAAATTAAATAAATAAATTATATAATTTTAAGATTATAATAAAATTATTTTTTTTATTTTTTTATCCCTTCCCTTTTTCAAAAAAAACAGAAAAGAAAAGAAAAAACTACAATTTGATTAAGGAAAATAAAATTAATTATAAATATTTATTTATTTATATTTTATTACATAAATTAATTATTTATTTATTTTTTCAAATTATAAATTTTTGTTTTTTTAAACTTTTATTCTTTTTAAACTTTTAATAAAAAAAAAAAAAAAAAAAAAAAAAAAAAAAACCGAAAAATTCCTAAATTTAGATATATATATATATATATATTAAGCCCAGTCCCCATGGATTTTCCCATGACCAGCCACCTACCCAATCCCTAACCCTGCCATGATCCCAAATATGTTTGCTTCCAAAACAAAATCCTGTAGCATTCCCTGGGATTTTTTTTATTTTATTTATGCTTCTTAACCTACCAAAAGCAAACCTCCAGTTACACCATCTGTGATTCACTTTCCCCCCCCCTCTCTCCTCTTTCCTTTTTTATTTCTAATTCTTTGTCTTCTTCTCTGTTCCATCCCCAACATATTTTTTTGCATTTCCTTTTATTTTCCTTTTCAACAGTCTTCTTTTTTGTTTTATTCTTTTGCAATATTTTTTTCCCCTAAAATACTCTCTCCTGTCTTTCATCTCATGCAATTTCTTCTGCACCATCCTTGGTTTGCTTCACACCTATGCCTAGTAAAACCAAACTCAGAAGCTTACTGTCAACCATTGACCTTACCCAGACCCCAAAACAATCTTTGGTCTGGGTATATTTTTCATATTTCAATGAACAATATTTTCAATTTCAATTTTTTGACTTATTAGGAAATGCTTGCAACAAATGCCTTAAGAAAGACCAAATGGGAAGCACAAAGGGAATGAGCCAACATTTACATGTCTTGCATCATGTGGTTAATCTCAAAACCATATCATCCCCACTTGCCAAAAACAATTCAATGGATCAATTTTTCAAAATTCTTAATAGAAAAAAAAAAGGTGAGTCACCATTCCTTAGTTATATTAAATGTTTCATTTGGAAAATTAGGCTTACCCTAATGATTTTTTTAGGCATTATAACCTGAATTGTTGAAGACCACATTAGTTTATTTTATATGTGATGTTGACTTTCCACTGTCAATTACCAATTCTCCTGAATTCCAAGCTATTCTGGAACTTTGAAATCCAGCATTTATGAATATATTATTAGTCCACCAAGCCAGTCTAACTGTGCACTTAACTAATAAATACTTTTTTCATCAAGAATCCATATGCAATTACCTCTCAACCAATGAAATAAATGTTTCCTTTACAGCTAATTCCTGGACAAGCCCAAATATAACAGCATACTTGAAGGTTACTGGACATTACATTGATTCCAACTTTAAGCTTAAATACATTCTTTTAGGGCTATTTCAAATAGAAGTTAGGACTTTCAATATATTTTGCTTGAACCTTTTCTGACCTTCCTTGATTCTTTCTCTCAGTTAACCACTTGGGTGCCTCACTTTCCAGTCAATTCCTTACAATAATTTGACAATTCAATCTTTAACAGAAGATAATTGGAATTACAACAGATAATGCCTCTGGAGATTGAATCAATTTGTCCTTTGTTTTTCTCCAAGTATCATGCAATTGGGTGCATGGCTCATACCATTCACCTTGCAGCATGTGATGGCTTGAAGGCCCTTGGAAGTGACACTGGTGAAACCTCTACTCCTGTGGACCACAACAATCTCAATCCAATGGCAATCTCCAGCCTTACCAATCCCCCCAATGGCTTAAACTTTCAGTACAACTTGATCATAGGTAAGATCAGCCAACTGGCTTCTTACTTAGGCCACAGCCTGCAAAGGAGGGAGAAATTCATAACAACTGTTAATCTGGTCTATGACACTGATAAACCCACAAATGGCAAAACACTACTATTGCAAGTACCAACCCAATGGAACTCAACTTACAAGATGTTAAATAGGGCCTTAGATTTGAAAGACACTTAAAATCACTTTTGTACTCCCAACTCCTTAGCATCATATAGGCTATCTCATCTTGAATGGGAGAAAGCCAAAGTGATGGTCCTCCTCTTTCAGCCACTTTATGAGGCAACCCTGCTCATATGTGGGTCTTCTTACCCCACAATTAATCAATCATTGCCCCTTTACATATTGTTAATTGAGGATATCAGACAGGTGAGTTTTCTTATTCACCAAACCAATAATAACATACTAATTGTTTATAAATAGGCTTTGGAGAAATATGATGTTGCTCCAATTGAACCTTCTGCCAATGCAATGATTCAAAATATTTTGAAATATATCACAATTCTCCTTGGCAAGAGGCCAGTAATCTGTGCTTCTATACTTGACCCACAATTGAAGCACACCTTTTTCTTAACTCACAATTCCACCCTTGGTGAATTTGGAACATCATGTACTCAACTCACCAAAAGGTTTGAAGAGGAAGCACAGAAGTTTGTTACTATTCAAGATTGCAAACCACATGAGATTGTGGTGGAAAGGTCAAAACGCTTATTGGACAAAATGTACCCCTCAGCAACACACAAAGGTGGGACCTTGGAATTGGAACTCCAGAGGTATTTTGCAGAACCTCCAGAACCAAAGGACACTGATATCCTTGTGTTCTGGAGGTCCCAAGGTAACTTATTTCCCACCTTGGCTGTGATGGCTCAAAATTATCTGGCAATACCAGCCACCAGTGCTCCATCAGAGAGAGTGCTCTCTGGTGGTAGAAGAATCTTGTCATATCAATGTGCTTCACCCATGCCTGCACATGTTGAGCAGTTAGCTTGTGTGAAGGAGTGGGCACATATGTTTGGCTTCCTTTTTGGTGAAGTTTAGTTTTAATGTCTTTTTTGTTTCCTCTGCTATACATTTCTATAATGCAATAAATACATGTGATTTTGTCAATGGTGACTTGTAATCCCTTCAGGGATCCCAAACCTATCCTGTGCCTGATCCCTATTGTGATCAACGGGATTTAGATAACTAAAAAATGATTCCTTTTCCCGATCCCGTTCAAGCAACCTGCGGGAAATCCCTAAAATTCCGGGATCGGGGAGCGGGCTTAATATATATATACATAATGTCGAATTTAGTAATTTTGAGAATACCTCAAACATAATGAATAAAATGATCAAAATTTTAAAAACTTCATCTTTTTAAAGTAAAAAAAAAAATAAACATATAAAGAATTGTTTTCTTTTTTTTGATGAATAACACAAAAACAAATAATAATAATAATAATAAAATTGTTGTACAACAAATGATATATATATATATAGTTTCTAAAGGTTTGTAGAACAAGTTTTTTTTTTTAATTTGTAATTGAAGTTGTTAAATTTCTTTTTTCATTTTACAAAATAACATAAAATTTAGTATAGTTTTTGAGATGCAAATTAAGGCTATCACTCTCACCCTGAAGTTTAGTACGGCCAAATAATAGCTGAAAGTTTATATTAAAAAGCATTACTTTAATGTTTTGGGGTTATTTTTTGCAACGTTTTTGATAAAGGGCTTAAGTTTCATAGTTACAAAATAAGACAGGTCTTTTAAAAAATGAGTTTGATTTTATTTTGTTTCGAAAGCATTCAATCTAGAATTGTTTGAATGAAAATGGGTTTGAATTTTTTTAAATTTCATAAGTGTAAATAATCCGAGGAAAAATGTTTTACAAATTCAGTAATATACCCATAAAGAATTCATTATCATCGACCAAAAAAGCCATGATTTTTATGTGTACAGCCAGCCGATTTGAATTATTTAACAAAAAAAAAAGAAAATTCGAAAACATTTGGGTAAGGGAAATTAAGAGGGAAAAAAAACGAAATGGTAAATTGTATATATTCTCCTTTTTGCAAACATTAAAAAATCCAATTTGGATACTTTGGAGATATCAACAAGCCCAAAGAAAAAGAAAGCATATATGTACATATTTATAGCAATTTTGATTTTATCTTGATTCGATTATAGATTTTCTTACGTTTCTGACTCTTTCTTCTATTGATTGCAATAATTTTTCGATTTCCGAAATTTCATCTTGAGAGTTGATTGATTGAATTGGATGAAATTGATTTGATGAGATACCGTCACAATTAGATGGAATGTGATGATTAAGAAAATAATCACGTAAAGCTTCTTTTACAGATTGAGCGACTTCTTTTGATAAAATGTTTTTGAAAGCTAAAGAATCTGGTTTAGATGATTGAATTTGAGTGTTTGATTGAAGACTAAAAAGATTCCAAGCTAATAAGAATGTGACCAGACCGATTGAAGTGATCATCATCCAAGACATTTGGGGAAGATTAAATTGAGAGGATGATGATGATGGTTTGATACGTTCTTGTTGAGAAGTTATTAAAGGTGAAGAAGTTTTAATAGATTTTCTCGAATTGATTTTAATTTTAATTTGATTAGTTTGAGAAGGTTTAGATACGCTTGAGATATTTTGATTTTCGATTGAAGTGTTTTGATCATGAAGTTTTTCTACTAGAGAAAGTTCGGGGTGATTAAGTTGAAGATGTTTTCTCAAGGATTTATCTAATGATTCATGAGAAGTTTTTTGACCGCTTAAAGCCGAAGATTCAATGATAGCTAATTCAAGAGGGTGATTAATTAATAAGATGAGATTTAAAAGGAAAAATAAATAAATGAATGACTGACATTTTAAAAATCGATTAACTTTTGACCATTCGACTGTACCTGTGACAAATAACCTAGAGGAGTTATTTTGATCCCAAGTGATACAAGTTTGAGTTTTAACACAAAAACAACCACCGGCGGGTGCATCGGGAGTTTTTGTAGTAGTTAAGACTGAGATGGATTTATCGAAATCTAAACTACGGTGTTCATCTGAAACTAAACATTTAAGTGATTTTGGACCAACAGGGGCATTTACAGGTCTTGTATAAGATATTGATCTTGAAGAAAATTGAGCATCGGGAGCTTTAGTCCAATCGCCCATTTCGATTTCTAAAAAGAAGGATAAAATTGAGTGAGAGATGAAAAAAAAAAAGATGAATTAGATGAATTCTAACCAGTAAGATTTTCTTCATTAACCCAAAATTGCTTAATAAAATCAGATTGAAATAATAAATTATAAAGTTTTTCAGGAGAAATAGGATAAGTTGAATCCCAAATGATATCTTTAAAATGATCATTTGGAGAGCAATCACATTGAGTTAAAGGATGCTGAGTTTTTTTTGTAGGGATTGAATTTGAAGAAGAAGAACTGGTTGAAGGAGTAATTTGAGGATCGATTGGATTGATTGGATCGATTGAATTTGAGATTTCATTTGAGAAATTAGTGATGGAAGGAGTTGAAATTGCAGGATTTGAGATTTTCCAAATTGAGTTGATGAGATCAAAGGTTGAATCACGAGATAAGAATGAAGCAAAGGTGTGCTAAATGAGGAAAAGAATTAAATTAGATGATATTTTCAAATGAATGAATGAATGAAGATTTTAAGAAAGGAAAAAATGATGACTTGCTCGATTTTGTTTTGTGACCAGTTGAATTGCATTTGGTATGATTAAAGCTGTCATTCTTTTTTCTATTGTGACTAAATCTGAGAAAGGTACGACGAGCTAAAAGGATTCAAAGGATAGATTAGATGAATGAAAGCAAGATGAGATGAAATTGAAGGAAAAAGAAACTGACCGTGGTGACCCAACCAAAGATATTAGCATTAAATGATAAATGTTGTTCTGAAATATAAAGACGACCTTGAATGAGAATATCACGTTGTAAAGCGCAACCATAATCTAAAAAAGAGATAGAGAAAGATTAAAAGATTTGAATTTGAAAGAATTTGAATAGAAAAGGATTAAATTTAGGGCGAACCTTCAATTAGATAATCATCATGAGGGATAGATTTGAAGATTGAATGAAATTCAAAATTTCTTTTCCTTGAGGCTACGGCATAACCGGTACCTAATTGAGCGTCTAGATGATTAAAATCTTTTAACCAATTATTACGAGAGTCAAAAGTACGAATTGATTGATCGTCTTTATCTAATGAATGAATTGAATTTTGATCGAATTTCGAGTGCATTGGTTCTGAGTAAGTTAAGTTAGGAGTTGAAGTATTATTGATTAAAGAGACGCCGGATAGAGCTAGAGCTCCGACTATTGAAGATGATGAGTTTGATGAGAGTTTTTTAGGTTTTTTTAAATGAGGATTTGAAGCAAATGATTTTTTGATGGATTTAGGAGAAGAATTGAGAGTAGGAATCGGTAGATTATGATGATTAGCTGAGGGTAAGATTGAAGAGGAAGAATTTGAATGAGAGGAGATCGGTCTGAGTGGCTTTGAAGATTGAGAAGAGGTGGTGGCTTGAGGACTGGATTGATGAACGAGATTGGTAACATTGGATTGAGCTGATGAATCGCTAGATTTCTGATTTGCTTGCTGATTTGGAGACTGAGATGGAAGATTGTGCTGATGAAAGCTATTTGAAGGTGAAGATTTTGATTTAGGATGAATCGGTTGTTGCTGATGTTGCTGCTGATGTTGTTGCTGATGTTGTTGCTGATGATGATGATGATGATGATGATTTTGTTGATGATGATGATGATTAGTTTGAAAAGTTTGAAAGGAAGTTGAGCGAGACAGGTTGAAAGATTTTAAATTAAGAAATTAATTAAATTCGATTTTGATTTTAAATTTTTGATTTTTGATTTTTAAATTTTAAATTTTAAATTTTAAATTTATTTTTGAAAATTGATAAAAGAAATTTATTTAATTTGATAAATTTTTAAAAAATCGACCTCAAGTTTAAATTTTAATTTTAGGCCGAGAATTGAAATTGTAAGGTAAAATTAGCTTGAAGCCGGTCAAATTAATCCGGACTAAACTAGCCAAAGTTTAAAATTAAAATTAAAAAAACTCACTCCTGCTAAAAAATTAACTTTTTTAAATTTTAATCATATCATAAAATTCTAAAAATTAATGATTAATTCCTCTTTTGTTTTCTTTTCTTTTTTCTGTTGGTATTTTAAAAATCTTTTTCAAAAAATTATTTCAATTTAAGATATTTTATTGATTAATTTTTGAGATTTTGTAAATCCCACAACTAAATTAACTGTAGGATTTGAGTGATAAGAAGAAAAAATAGGTTTTTTTAAGTAAAATCCTATGTTTTGACTACTAAATCCCACTATTTTTTTTTTTGAAGTTTTTTTTTAATCAAATTTTCTCAAATAAAATCAACTTTATTTGATAAATTCTTCAAATTAAAATTTTATTTATCCAGAATTCATTAAATTAAAAAATCTTTTTTTCTTTTTGGTACCTTTTCCTTTAATCCTTAAATTAAAATTTCCAAGAAACTAAAATTATAAGAATTATTTGAGGACTTAATGGAATTATATTAAGGAATTTAAATATGAGACAGAATATGAAATTTAAGAAGAAATTCTTTTCCTAAATGAAATTTATGAAAGAATATATATAAATACTCCAAAAATTGAATCCAGAACCATAAAGATATAAATAAAATGATTTAAAAATCTTAATACCTGATAAATTGAAGAAATTATTCTGTAATAAACATACATATTTTGGAGGATTAGTTCAAATAATTCACAATGATCCAATATTTTACAATTCCTTCAAGTTTAAGAAACTTAATATCTAAGCTCAGTTAGCCATTTCTTTATCATTATTGGGATCAAATTTTAATTTTGAACCATTGGGAAAGATTGGAATGTTTTTTTAGGTTAGTAAAGGGGATATTTCAATACTCATTGTATCATTTAATGCTTAATAAATCTCAAACAAAAATTAATCAAGTGGCCATATTTCAATTAAAGATCTAAATATTGAAACTTAATGCAAGAAGAAGGTCTCCCTTTACTCATTGAACTTATAGATGAGAGTTTGATAGCCTTGTCACATAGAAAAGCCAAAGTTGGTAAAGCATATCTTGATAAAAAAAAGGTGTCTTTCACAAATTTCATGAGCACAGTTGAAATTTATGTTGATATATTTATTTAAGAAATATAATAGATAATGAATTTCACTCCAAATCGTTTTTTAAATATAAAGAAAGTTTTTGGTATTAAATGTTGGCTTCAAAGGCTCTTTCTAGGACTCCAATTTTTATTGGAATATGAAAATAGCAAGATCACCCCACCATTTTTTTTTCAAAAAATCAATGATTGATTTATTATTATACTTATTCCAGCTCTATTTAAATTTTATCAGAATATAAAGGAGCTATATATGGCTCATGAAAAAAAATATTAACCTTTTCTTTCAAATATCAAAAGTTTTAATTGATAATGCAATTGGTATCTCTAAGAGAAAATGGTCTTCCCATAGGGAAATTTGTAATGACCATGAGGTTCAAAAGTTTGTATATTGGGTAGTTTCGTATTTTATTTTAAGTGAATTATATTCAAAAATTGGTGAGAATTAGGAAAATCTTTTTTTAATTATTAAAATACAACTTATTTACAGAATATTAACCAAAATATCAATTTAAGGGATATTTTGAATTTGAGGGAATAGTTTAATCCTTTAAAATTAAAATATCGTAACTAATAATATATTTAATTATTAACTAAAAAAACAAAAAAAGTAAAAAAAAAAAACATTTAGTTTTGATTAATTTTAAAAAATATAAATTAAAATTTGAGGGGTAATTTACTAAAATCTTTTTTTTTTCAAAAGTTTTATACTTAATATATATATATATATTTGAAAAAAATAAAATAAAATAAAAATAAAATCAAAAAAGGTTTTTTTAGAAAAAAATAATTTTCTTATTATTATTATTATCAAGAAAAAATCTTTTAATAATTTTTTTATTTTTTTTTTAATTCGTTTTTTGTTTAGAAAAAATAAATTAAATGAGTTAAAAAAATATATAAAAAAAAAAATTGATATATTTATATATCAATTATTTAAAAAATTTTAATTTTAATTTTTTTTTTTTTTTTTAAAAAAAAATTTCTTCAGATTATAATTTAGAAAAAATCTCTTTACTAAAATTAGAAAAAACAAAAAAAATAAGACTTAGTTATAAAGTTTTAATTCATTATTTTAACTTAATGATTTTTATTTATTAAATTTGATATTGAGGAGGAGTTTTTTTTTTTTTTCTTTTTTTAAAAAGGAAATTTAATTATTTCAAGTTGTTTTTAGAAATCAAATTTCATTTTGATTACAGGAAAGTCAAAGTAAATGTTCAAATTATTTGAAAGGAGTTAAAATTGATACAAGATATATTTATTTTTTTTAAAAAAAAAAATTAAAATAATACATAAGTAAAAGAATTATTATAATTCTTACCAAAATGAACCTAATTATGTAATAAATTTCTAGTAATAATCAAAGTTAAAAAACTTTTCTATTTTTCATTCTAATTCCATTTTTTTTGAATTTTTTTTTTTTGGAAGGTTTTCTTCATTAATAATATCAGAATGGACTTTTCAAGATAATTTTAAGTATAATTTTATTCTTAAATTAATAAATTCATCATATATTGAGAGTTTTTTCAATTAATTATTATCTTTTTTAATTTCTTTCGTAGTTAATTGTAAGCTTTTTGTAGGTGTGCCTTCTAATTTCCCTGAGTTAGATACTTGACTAAAAGTAATGCCTCTCATGATTCCACCCAGAAAATTTTTTTTGTTACTAATATATTGTCTATTACAAGATACTTTGTTAAGTGATATTATAAGATATTTGGAATTCCAAAAATAGAGAAGAATCATAATTGATAGGTTGTATTTGATAAATACAAATAGATAATTTTTGAGGAGTGTTTTAATAAATTATGATATATGGATTATTGTGAGGACTCAATGGTAGTAGCCTCATCCAAAATTCATTCTCCTTTTTTGATTTTTAATTTGATAACTGAATTATTAATGACTTTCTTGTTTAATTTTGAACCAATATCTTTAAGCCCATCTCTTTTTTTCGCTTAGTAAATCTTCATTTTTGTCTAGTGAATGGGAAGGATTTTTATTTAGAGAATTTATTTTGCATGAAATAATCTTGAAGTCTGGTATGATGGATTAAAATTGGTTTATTCAGAACTATACCATAATTGAAAGACTTTAAGGTATTTGATTGATTGGTATAAGGAGAAATGAAATAAGGTTAAAAGTTTTTTTTTAATTTAATAAAAGGAAGGTAAGGATGGAATCCCTATTAAATTAAATAAAAAATAACAAAAATGATACACAAATAAAAAAAGTACAAAAAAAAAAGAAAAAAAATAATGGGGGTTAATGAGGTTGTTTAAGAAAAAATCAAATAATTTGAAAATTAAAAGGAAATATATCGAAAGTAGTGATTTAAAAAAGAGGGAAAGGCTTTAAAATTAATTGCAATTTTTTTTTGTTTGAAAAAAATTCTAAAAAAAAACAAAAAAAAAACAATTTATAATTGATCAAAAATTGATTTTTTAAAAAAATTACAAATTGTTTCAAAATTAATTGCAAATAAATTTGATTTTTTTCTAGATAATATTAAATATAATTGATAAATTATTCAACATCATTTTAGAAGCCTATCTAAATTTATTAAAAGGAGGTATGGAACTGTTTGTTGAGGAGAATAATAACCTATGAGAAAAAAAATATGTGGTGTGGGATTGGGTGAAGGGCTGAATTATAATGGAATATGTGGATGATGATGATAGGTTTTAGCTAGAAAATTTCCTTAAGAAAAAAAAAAGGTACTTATGAGAAAAAAATAGAAAAAAAATAAATTCATCAATGAAAAGTGAAATTAATTAAGGTGACATGAATCAAAAAAAAAAATTAAACTCTGGGTTGAGATTGGAAGAATTAAAGAGTAAATTCAAAAAAAAAATATGGCAAAAATATTTATGGAAAAATAAGAGAAATGATTTTTCTAATGAATTGAAGGATAATTCAGCATTAAAAAATTTAAAATTGAAATTGAATTTGAAAAATTGATTTAGTTATTTTTTGATTTAAAAAAATTATTAAAAAAAACAAGTAAATTGGATTTGAGTTTATATTTTGAAAAAAAAAAATGAAAATTCAAAGCAAAAGTCTTATTTTTTCATTAAAAAAATAAATTAAGAATTAAAAATTGAAAAGAAAAAAAACAAATAAACAAAAATAGGGTATTTTGTTTATAAAAAAAAAAAATTAATAAAAAACACTTAATATTTTAGTCTGGAAATTTAACACAAAAAAAAAAAATACCCAAAGATTAAAAAAGTCTTTTTTTTTTTTTTTTTTTAAAAAATAAGAAAAATAAATAAATTTAATGGTATTTTTTTGGATAAAATAATTCAAAAAAGAGTTTAAATTTGAATATTAAGAAATAACCAAAAAATACAATTGTCTTTTGAAATATTTTAAAAATTTAATCAATTAAAAACAAATATTCATTTTTATTTTATTTATTTTTTTTTTTTAAAAAAAAATCAAAACAAAAAAAAAATCAGGTTTGTGTTTATTCCAAAAAATAAAAATAAAAAATGTAATTAAAAATAATTAAAATTTTAGTATAGAAGTTTATCATATGAAAAAAAAATAAAAATAAAAATAAAAATCAATCAGTGTTTCAATTTATTTTCAAAAAATTAAGGCTAAAAAATCAATTGAAAAGGTTTTTTTTTTTTCACTAAAATCAATTAAGAACAGTTCAATTTTAAATATTAAAAAAATATAAAACATAAAGTTCTGTTGTGATTATATTTTATAATTTTTTTTTTTAAAAAAAGATTCATTTTTATGTTGTTAAAAAATTAATTTTCATATTCAAATAAAAAAATCTTATTGGATATGGGCTTTAATAAGATAGAAGTAGTACTAATTTTAATATAAAAAAAGCCCGAAAACAAATTTCATTTTTCAATTTAATTTTTATACCAATTTAACAGAAGAAATTGAAAAAAGAAATTATTTTAATAAATAATAAAGGAATATTTCACACATTTATTGGGATTTACCTAAGGTAAACTTTTAGTCTCTCATTTCTCCCTGAAAAATGAAAATCTTTCCAAAACATAAAGAAATTAAAGTCAGTTTCACACCGAGTAACTTAAAATACTTACAATTCTTTAAATGAAAATTATCACTTATCAGTTAAGAAAGAAATTATTTCAATCTACAAAAATGGCCTTGTTTAGCTCTCCATGGATATTGTAAGTTAATATCATTTCTGGTTTCCTTTCAGCTCTATTTTGGTTTTATATTTGTCTTTCTAAAACAGATGCTTCATTTGTTCAGTATTCTCTTCAAAATCCATCTGGAATTACAATTTCTTCTCCTGAAAAATTTCATCATATCTTTTTCTTCCTTTCAAAACCTAATTATATTTCCTTAAATACATCTTATTGTTCCATTTCATTTATTTAAATCCTTTTTTTTAGCCCATTCCTCCCTATCCAACTCTAAGTGTATATTTTAATTTAAATCACTTTCTTCAAAGAAATTAATTAAAATCTTTCATCAAAGAAACAATTTTTATACCAATTTTATGAGTCTTTCATAAGTGGGTGAATGTTTAGGAAAGTGAAAATAAATTTGATAATTTTTCCTTTTCACCACCATACTCATTGAGGTCAATATTGAGGGAGCTCTTATGAATTTAATTGGTTCATTATTAGAGTTTTTGTGCTGTCACATTTTTAAAGGTTATTTTAATCATACTATAAGAGTGATATAGAGCAAAAAAAACTCAAATTATTATCAGAAAGCTTTAAAATAACCACTTTATACTAAAAATAATTGGGGAAATCATTATTTTCAAGTGAGATTGGTTTCTGAATTTAAATTGAGGTAGATTCTAGAAAAACCTTGGGGGAATGTACAATTAAACAGATTTGAACTTAAATCTAAGTTTGGATCTGTTTTCTCATAACCATCATTGAATAATTTGTCTTCTTGAATATAAAAAGTGGTGATTGAAGGTAATTTTTGGATTATAACCAAAAAATGCCTCCATATTATTATAACATGGAAAAATGCTTTCAAAATTACAAGCCATTTTCTTGATATTTATTTCCTCATTATTTTTGGTACTTCTAGATCCAGTCAAATTTTCAATTTCTTGGCCAATGTGTATTTCTTCTTATAGATTTCCAGAAGTTTCAAATGTTTTCTGCTGTAAGATTAAGCTGGTTTCATGAATTCCTATTCACCTCAACTGTGAGTCCTTGAGATATAAACAAATTTCAAAAAAAGGTCATAAACAGTATTACAAAGCTTAATTTAATAATAAGAATCAAAATTTGAATCTTATACAAAATTAAAAGAAGTAAAAATTCTATAAAAAGGGATAAATTCTTTACTATCTCAGAAATAAATGAATAAAAATTTAAAATAAATCACAGAATTGGATTTACCATCAAAAAATAAATATAAAAATATTTCATTTCATATCTGTAAACCCAATACTTTCTGAGATACCTGGATATATTCCCTTTTATGATCAGTGAATATATTCATGGTTTTGAGTTATTATATTTTAAAATGATAATAATAAATAATTTATCAAAAATCAAAGTTACCACAAAATATCTGTAAAAATGAAGATATAAATTCTATTTCACAAGCTATAAGAAAGGTTAAGAATAATATATAGAAATTTGTCAAAATAGTAATACCAGTTTAACACTTAAAATTTAAACAAAGTATATATTAAAATTCCATTACCTTATAAATGAATAATGAAAGAATTTTTTAACATTATATGAAATCATGGCTTAAAGTCTAAAATAGAAAATTTTGACAGAAAAGATGAATTACAAAAAAAATCATCAAAAATGGATTTTTGATGATTTAATAAAATAATATTGGAAAATTAGTTAAAAAAATTCCAAGATATTAATATTCAGTTGCTGAATTTCAATTGTGTGAAAAGAATTAAAAGTTACTAAAGATTAAAGTTAAAGATTAAAGATGATCATTTTTAATCTTTAAAATTGATCTTATTTTAAGTTCAACAGTTGAATAAGAAATGAATCTGGTGGATCTTGGTATTTTATGATTAAAGCTACCTTAATTCATAAAATTAAGTCATATTCCAAGATTATGATGTCAGAAAATTAGAGTTACAGTGATAACTATAAAATATGGCATAATAATGAGATAAAAAGATTTAATAATGATGTAATAATCACCAAAATTTATAATATTGATTGATTATAGTAAATAAAATCAGTAAATGTTTACTAGAAGGAGGGAATTTTACTATATAAAGACCCCTTCTTCCTCTGTTTCCCCCTCAGACACATCAAATTTAAGAAAGTTGATACTCTTTATTATTTTTATATATAGCTCTTATATTGTGAAAGACCAACATAATATCTTGCAGTAATCACTAGCTTTCATCCTAGTACATAAATATTTTTTTTTATTTGTTAAATTCTCTAAATACATGTAAAAATAGTAAGAATTGTATTTCTTTCTATTTTTTTATTGTAACTAAATTTTGAATAATCTAAAATTAAATTCTTAGGCACAAAATTAATCAAAATTATTATATTAAGTGTTAAAAGTATGTTATTTTTTCTTATTATAATATTTTTCTCTATTATTATTCATTAATAACTCTTTCATTAATATAGAACTTTTATATTAGTAATATTATTGTTATGAATTGTCTTTAATAATTAAAGAACAACTTCTCATTAATTTATTATTTTTTGGTAACAATAATAAGCTTTAATAAATATACAAACTGATTTAATATTAATATATTTATTTTATAATATAAGTTATATTATTCTTTCCTTCATGAATAATATAAATATTTTACCCCATAATTTTAATAATATCTTATTATTATAATTATTTTCAATCTTATTAATATACTTTTTTTCATTTTTTTTTTCATTTTTATTAGGACATTAAGAGTAAAATTAATGGAATATTAGTAATTTTTACTTATTTTTTCATAGTCAAACCTTAAATTTGGGGAACTGGAAATGATAGTTACTTAACAGATCTTATAAAAAGATTGAAATTGGGCTTATCTAATAAACTTATATTTATTGAATTTGAAAGCTTTTGAGGAATTTGAAAGTAATTTTATTGTCTTACATGTGGTTTTTCACAACCTTAGACTTGAAAGACCTTTCTTTGAGTGATATGGTGATTAAATACGATATTCATAAATTAAAAATATAAAATTGTATTGTAACTTAATTAAAATAATTATATTATCATTTCTTTTTGTTCAAAAAATCAAAAAATCAATCTATTCTTTTTTACTTATTTATCTTATATAAAAGGATAAAAAGAAATTTTCATGTGGGAATTGTCATATCTTTTTTAAAAAAATACACTTTTTATGAAAGACTTATATTTATTTGTCTTTTCTAGTGTTTGAAGTTAACCAAGCCACTGGTGGAATATTTGTTGAAGAAGATCATCAAATTTCCCCAACACCAATAATAAGAAAGAAAATAAAACCCAAAAAATGGGTTCTTATAGGACCCATGATTCAGGACTCTGAAGGTGAGAACCTTGCTTAAATTCCATAATAAGAAATTTTTTGTTATTTTTTCTGATTTATTTTTCTTATCTCTTCATTACTTAAATTGACTACTAGAAGAGGTTTCCAATACTCCATTGAATCATATGTAGGTGGAATAAGAAATAGAAATGCTCCCTCAAAAGGGAAAAGAAAGGGCAAAATCCCCAGTATAACAGAATATACACAAGGAAGTGCCATATCCCAAAGGAAAGTACCCGGCATTGCCATTATTTCTGGACCTGAATTAGAACTAAGTATGAGTCATTAAAGAAGAGAAAAATCATATGCACAGGGCTCTGATAGACACATACACAAGCCAGTAAAAGCAGTGTTAAACAGTATACAAAGACAAAGACTAGGAAATGCTGCCACAAATCCACCAAGGAGTGATTAACTCCTGGAACATCCTCAAAAAGTTCCTTAAGGAGGGGGAAATAGTGAAATACCCTAACGGATGAAATTGGATATCATCCAAACCTCAAATCAAAAATATAAAGGAATGATACAACAAAAAGAGGGAGGCAAGCAAGGAAAAAGCCCCAGTAGCTTCTACCAGAGAGCCTCAAGCTGATCAAGATTCCCAGGAAGTTAAAAAGAACAAGAAAAAAAATTGGAAGAAAACATATTCCCCCAGCTACAGGATCCCAAGAATCAAAAAAAGATGCCATGGAAATTTTTTTCAACATGTCCAGAAACTTGAGGGAATTCAAGGACAAAGAGGGACAAGTAATGAGACAACCATCTTTCCTGAAGAAAAAACTTTTGTCTCCTGATGTTGTAGATAATTTATCAAAAAGTAAAAATAGTTTATTATTATTATTCAAAGAAATCAACAGCAGTAAATTATATTCATCCCAAATTTTTGTAAAAAATAAGAAAGAAATAGATAATATCAAATTTATCTTTGAAAATAATAAACCAAAAGATTTAATTTATAATAATAAAAAGTTAATAAAATTACAAAAAGAGTTTTATAAGTGCATGAAAGATATTAAATAAAACACTTTGAAAATTAACTATAACCAAATTATTGACAATTTTCATTTATTCTGAAAAATTTGAATAAAAGACTTGATAACACCAAAAATTATTTCTTGAAAATTTATAAAAAGTCATGAAGCAAGAATGACTCTTAAATATGACATTCAAAGTGAAATCAGACTCATTAATGAGAAATTAATAAAAGAAATGTGGATTAATTAAGTATGCCAAAGTTATCAACCATTGTGGTATTCCATACCATTTTTTTCACCAGGCTCAAGCTCATAGTAGCCTATAACAGCAGCAAATCCAGCCTACAGGCAAGCTTACACTCAAAATTTACACCAAAAGGTCAATTTTACAGCAAGAATCTGGATTTAACTCATAAAAACATGGCACAGGCACCAAAGGGAAGTGTATGTGTTTAAATAAATTATTCAATTTCATTATGCATATGTAAAAATCAAGTTACATATAGTAAACTAGTTGCAAAAAATAAGGTACCACCCTTTAAATTACACACCCCACTCAGCTTTACACCCCTCTATAGCCACAGGACTCCTGCAGCAGTAAAATGACACATGCATTAGTTACACAGCCAACTTTCATTCAAAGTCACATGATTCAAAGCCCAGCCCCATGGAATTCCTGCAATTAATTCACAACACAGCCACAGGAGTACCTTATCTTTATATCCACAGTAACCCCACTTTAAACCTTAAAACAGAAACAAAATTATTTAAAACACTCATCACCTAATGCAAACCAAAGCTAGTTACAACAAGCTGCATGCAGTACACACTTTCTAATTAAATCTCAACCACATGACTATGCACAGCATGTGTCAAACTCAAAAATCACATCATCTCATAAAAAACAGTAAATTCATCAGGGCAAGAAATTATCACCTGACCTCATTTTAAAGTTCAAAAAGAAGAAAAACAACCATGACACATGCATAAATCACACAGCCACATCTACCAATCCTAAAATGTGACATATGAAAAGGAATTATAAGGTCATCATGTGATACTTAATCCACCAACAGAGTATCATGTGACAGAAAAGAGGCTTTGCACAACAAAATGCTCAGCCAAAATGAAATCACCTCATGCATGCAAGGAAAACCCAAGAAAATAACATCATAATTAGCTCACCAAAAGACCATAATGTGATGAATGGAGGCTGTGCAGAGAAAAATTATCACCAAACCTTAAATCACCTGACCCATGCAAGAAAGGGCCTCACCAAAAATGGAGTCACATGATGAAATAAAGAGGAATTAAAGTGGAAAAGAACAGCTCCCATGGAGGGCCCTCTGGGCTCCCAAAAGGTATAAATAGAGGGGCTCTCTCCCCCCAAATTTCAAATTCCCCCCATGCAAATTATATCCCCTGCACATTGCAAGCACAGGAATAATTCATCCCTCACCTGGGAGGTAGTCCAGAAAATTATAGTGAATTTTACGTTCCCAGTAGCTAAGCTCAGTGGAAGTATAGTGTTGAAGATTACCCAGTAGCTAA
Organism: Austropuccinia psidii; assembly: GCA_023105745.1. Taxonomy (NCBI): domain Eukaryota; kingdom Fungi; phylum Basidiomycota; class Pucciniomycetes; order Pucciniales; family Sphaerophragmiaceae; genus Austropuccinia; species Austropuccinia psidii. Next base: position 52,483,631 of record JALGQZ010000005.1, read on the forward strand.
GCTCAGTGGAATCTTATTATTAAAAAATAGAAAATTATTATTAAATTATCCAGAACCCAAGATTAGGGTTGCTACTCTATTAAAATATTTTATCCAGTAAAAATTAACACCATTTATCAAGACTTAAAAATAACTTACCCCTTTAAAAATCCAATATCAAAGAATCTTACCTCTTAAACTTAACAAATACAATTTTATCTTATTATTAACCACTCTTAAAAAAATAACACACCTTTAAAAAATTATTTTACTCTATGATAACTTTAACTTAAGAAAATTACCTTTATCAAAACTCATCAAGCTTTCCAGAAAACCTTAAATAACCCATCTTACCAAGGATTTATCACCAAGAAGAAGCCACTCACCCCAATTTCACTAAAACAATAAATTCTAAAGACAAGTATTTCATTAAAATCTCAATTAACCAAAATTACTGACATTATTTTTCATATTATTTATTGAATAGGTCTGATATGAGACTGCTAAATTTTGTCTTCTGCAGTTGTAAAGCCACCTACTAATTTTATTTTGGTTTGTGAGCTCCAAGGAAGATTTTGTTCAGTATTTTAGGAGGGGCAGTCAATACACCCTTGCCACCCTTGATTACAGGAGTTATTAGCAATTCAAAACTAGTTACCTGTGATTTCCCCCTCCAGGTACTGCCTCATTTTAATCCCACACAAGAGGAGTTCCCACATCTGGTGTCCCAACAGTGGCTTGACAGCCTCAACTTCAATAATAGTCAATTAAATTGCACTAAAAAAAATCTTAACTACTCCAAGAATATTTTTTACAACAAAACTGGATTCAAATGATCAAAATCAGCCTTAACCATCATCTCAAGAATTCGAATCATCAACTCACTCTGACTATTACTATTATCCACCAAAACAAGAATCAGAAGTAGGAGAGGAATCAGAAAAATATTCTAATTTTCCTATTGCAACACCAAGAACCAATAAAAGGGACTTGAAGGTTGTGGAAAAATTATTCCTTGATCTCCTGTCAAGAAATAAAGTCAATAACTCAACACCAAGTTCAAAGGAAGAAATAAATAAATCAAAAATGGATAAACCTTCATCATCAAAATTACCAGCCAGTATTGAAGAAATACAGGAAGAAAACCTCAATGAAGAAACGGTTGAGGGACAGGAAGAAATGTCTTAAACAGAGAGACTTCAGCAGAAGATGCTAGAAATGCAAGCAGAATTACTAGCACTAATAAAAAAGGAAGGAAAAAATAAATCATCAACTTAGACTCCACAGAATAGTCCTCTTGAGGAACAGACCACCCTTCCAAGATCATTCAGGCAACATGGATCACCTTCACCTTACCCAAGACCTATGGCCACATCAACACCTTATACAGAACAAAGACTAAGTACCTTACCAAGAAGAGTAAACATATCTTCACAAATCCAAACTCCATTACATCGAGAAATTCTAAGAAATACTACTTCAATAGTGAAAATCAGAGCCAAGGACTATAACTTGTGGTTTGATGGAAAGGATGTTGAAAGATTCATGAAGAAAGTTGAAAATATTGCAGAAATTGAAGGAGCAAGTGGAAGAGAAATTGCAAGACAAATAGAATTTTGGACAAAAGATGAAGAAATCAGTTATCATATTGAAGGAATGCCAGGATATGAAACAGCTGATTGGGATAAATTGAAAGTGGATATGAAAAGAAGGTGGGGAACAGTCTCACCTGAAAGAAGATACAGATTATCCTCAATCACTGAATTATTCACAAAAACCCAGCAAGAAGGAGGAATAAGAAACATGACTCAATACAGAAAATTAATTGGGGAATATGAAGCAATCATCACTTACCTCAAAAGATACCAATATATCCAAGGTGATATCAATCATAATCAGGAAATATTGGCCAGCCTTTCCACTAGTGTTCAACAATCAATTTACAAAGAAATTATCAAAGACAGAGCTATGGTTCAAGCCTTGGATGGAGGTTACATCATTCCAAGATTGGCTATTTTGAAATTATACATTGAACAGGACTCGGAGGCCAAGGTTCTGATACAACAAAAAGAATTTTCTAAACCAAAATCTGCAGAAAAGAAAACAAGATTTGAGGATGAAAGCTGGGATGAAGTTTTAAAACAAGTAAAAGAACTCATCCAAAAGATCAAAAATCCTCCACAACCAGAACCTCAACCAAGAAATGAGGGAAAAGAATCTGTCAAAGAAGTTTTAAATCAACTCAAAACCCTTTCAGAAGCAGTTAATACACTAAGAAGGAGCTGGAACAATAATAAAGAGCAAAGATTACCTCAGAATAATCAGCCATACAGGCCAAGGAATCCCTTACCACCATTTTCATCCATTTATCAACCCTACATACCAGATCAAATGGCCCCAAGACCACCATTAAAATGTGTTTACTGTAAGGAAGAAGGCCATTCAGCAACTAGATGCACTCACCTTGCTGAAGATTTGGACAAAAGAATTGTCAGAACTCAAGGAGCATCTTAATTATTTCCCAACTATCAGAGAGTACCTATGGAAGGAAATGAAAGTGCCAAATACATAGTCAGGGCTTTTGCAAAAGAACAAGCAGAACTAAACAAGAAATTTATGGAGAAACCTACTGTAGAACCAAAACCAGAAGAAGAGATTAAGCCCACTGAAAAGAAACCAGAGGATAGATCAACCTCAATTGCACATGTTGAAGATTTGTCAAATTGGAAACCACCTACCATTTCCTCAGCCAATGATCCCTTTGAATCACACATTGGACTAAGGCAGACCAAGCAAAGAATGAAAAGACAATCCCAAAGTCAAGAGCCAAAGAACTAAGCAGCTATTCCAGGAACTTACATTGAAGAAGAAAAAGAAGAGGAAAGAGTAATAATTCTTACCAAATTCCAAAATTAAAATATTCCAAAACCAGACCACCCTGAGGAAGAAATTGAAAATATTGCCAAAGAAAATGAAGATGAAGACAGCCTAAAAGAAAAGAAAGTCAGCAAACCTCAAAAGAAACAAGTTGAAAGCAAACTAGAAATTGACATAGTTATTAAGAAAATTATGCAACAAAAGATCAACCTCACCATTGAAGAAATTTTGAGGATGTCACCCAATTTTGTCCATTAATTCCAGGAATTATCAGAAAAAGACAAGGAAAAAATTAAATCACTCAACTAAATGGATCTTCAAGAAAGACTATTATCATTTGGATTCATAGAAATACCAAAGCCCAAGATTCATTATGCTTGTCCTTTGGGATTTATGGAAATATTCATTGGAAAGGAAGAATATCCTATCAGAGGATTAGTGGACACTGGGGCAGAACTCAACATTATACCAGAAGAAATAGCAATAAAAGCCTCACTCACAACAAGAAATCTTAACATGAACCTCAGAGGTATTGGAGGGCATACCACTTCATTGGTTGCACTATCAGAATTTACTCCAATCATTTTGGCTTCAGGTGAAGAAACTCAAATTTACTTTTTCATTGCAAAAGTATCTGTACATACAGTACTTGGAAGACCCTTCTTGGAAGACAATAACATTAGGCTGGAATTTTCTCACAATCAAGGTGAAATATTGAGCTATCAAGAACCTGATGGAAGAAGATTATGCATGCCAATATGCAAACCTCAAGCACTTGGATGGCAAACTGGTCCACCTAGAGGAATGTATATATGCAATATGGCAAAATTGGTCAGAAATACCCCAGTAAATAAGTCTCAAAAGAAGAAAAGAGACAATACCATAATCAATTTGACCCAGAAGACCCAACATTTATCCATATCTCCAAAAAGGGATAAATTTGGCCAAGAATTCAAAAACACAAAAAATCTAAACAACCTCAAAAGACAATTTGAAGACTCAAACTCTGAAGATGAATTACCCAACATAAGTTACAAGCCAATTAACAATAGTAAAGAAACATTCCAAATTTTGGTGGATGGAAATGAGAAAATACATGGAAACCCTTTCAAACCTAAACCCAAAAAGAAGAAAGTCAGATTTAGCGAACATCATGAGCTCTCAGATGAAGAAATTATCAATGAGACTGAAAAGGACCTCAGAATTATAGAAGAAAGAGACAAAAACTTAAAAGACACATACCATATCAGCTTCTTGGACAGACCATCAAACAACCAAGAAGAACCTTATGAATGGCAACTGGAAAACCCTGAATTTATCCAGCAACCTCCCAATGAAGAGGATAAAACAGAATCCATCTTAGAAAATGAATACAATTACATTTACCTGCCATACATCACCTTTGAAGACATTTATGGAGATGTAGCTCAAGAAATTTTATGTGAAGATAAATATTTATGTCAACTTCCAGGAGCAAACTTGAACAAAATCAAATTCCTAGATCTATTAACTGAAGAGGGAATTAAAGGTAACCTTAAAAAAAAAATTCTGGGATGAAATATTTGAAATGGCCACACTACCAAGAAGAGGACTTTACTTCAATCAAATGTGGGCCCAGTGGTACCTTGGATTGAATGGATCAACATACCAAACTGGAAAATTGAAATGGGTTGGAGATGGATATATATTCATTGATGAAGACTTATGGTGGTCAGAATTTCCATCAGAACCAGAAATTGAGGAAAGAAATAACTTTGAGGAAGCCCTCAAAGACCTGATTTTGGCCAGGTTACTCAACATACACTCACCTTTCCCACTTGGGGGAGCTCAACTTTGAATAAAACCAACAAAATCAAGATTTTTCTAAAATGTATCGGTATCATCCATAAAATGTATCATTAGTTTCTTTTTTTCCATTTTCTCTCTTATGGCAGTGACTTCCTGCCTTAACAAAGAAGAAATTCATCAACAAATTATCCCTTAAAAATTAAAAATAAAAAATAAAAAAAAACAACCTCACATTAAAAAATATATATCAATCACCTCCACCATGGCCAATTCACCAGCTTTTTGGATCCTATGGGAAGAATTCATACAAAAAGACTAAATCATCACTGAATATTCAATTTGGAAACCAGAATATAAAGATATCAATAAAGAAAACCCTTTGGCACTTTAAGGATACTCACTCAATATTGAAAACCCAAAAATCATTAGGCAGTGACCTCCTGCCTTATCAAAGAGGAAAATAATTTTTTAGCAACCAAAATCACCATTTCCTTTCACCAAAGCTCAATCATCACTAGGCAGTGACCTCCTTCCTTATAAAAAAAATCCAGATTCTTACCCAAAAATATCATCCAGAATCCATTCAACCTACCCTCAAACTATTTTTGATAAATAAATTTGATACTATTCTCAATTCATCTTACCTTAACACTTCAAACTCCACCAAATCCTTCAAAATGGAATCATGTCCATTACTTGAAGAAGATCCCTGATCATTGGAAATACATATCAGCTGCCTAGAAGAAAAAAAAGTCTGGGCCAATTACATCAATCCACAAGAGTTAATTGAAAATCCTGACTGGTTTTTGAAAATAAAACCAGAACCCTGTCCTGATATTTCCACCATAGTCCTTCCATACATGGAGTTTGAGGACATCTTTGAAAAAGAAAACTCACCATCAGAAAATGTAATATCTCATCCATGGAAAGAATTACATGGATTCAACCTTACAAAGTATGAATTCTTAGAGTTACTGACCTGGGATGGAATTGATGGCAACCTTGGAGACCAATACTGGAATGAAATATTCCACATAGATGAACACCTCAGGAAGTCCCTATTTTGGAAGACCTGGGAATGTCAAGAGTGGTTCAACCTCCAGGATTTTCAAATTAAAAATGGAAAAATTAGCAAAATCCCAGGAAATTATATAGTAAAAAATGCCACATGGGATTGTCATTGGGAAGAAGAACTTATACCAGCAATCCTCAGTATCAAAAATGATAGAGCTAAAATGAATAGGAAAGATTGCAACTCTTTCTGTCAGGAATACCTGTTCAAAGCTCTCAAGAGAGAAAAATGGAGGGGAGGAAAATTTATCAAAAAAGAATTAGTGAAGGAAATATTTGGTTGAAGGAATAGAATTCAAAGAAACAAATCCCACCTGCTAAGTCCCTATTTCTTTTTTTTTGATCCACCCTCTTTTCATTAATATTATTATTATTTATTTCTTCTATTTATTATTTTATTTCTTTTATTAATATTATTTAATTCTTCTTGAATAATCAACCTAAAAGTCAAAAAAAAAAACATTCATAAAAAATAGCTTCAGTTTGTATAAGCTTAGAAGGAAGAGATCAAGTATATGCTTACTTCATATCAAAGATCTTTCTTATAAATATTTTTTTTATCATCATGTTATTATTTTATTGTTTTAGTGTGTTTATCTTAGTATTATAGTGTTTAGTATTCTATTCTTTTATTTTGTTTTTTTATTTGTTTTTTAGAATTCTCTCGATTTGATTTTTTTTTCTCTCTCTTCAAGTTCCATTGGAACTTGCTTTTTATTAGTGTTTCTCTTTGTATATATATGAAATTGTCTCCATTTTTTTTTTTTTTTAATTTGCACACATTACATCAATATTAGGAGTGCGAGCAGCCACCACTCAATAAAAGATGGGTCTACTGTGACAAAATAATAACTCGCAAGGACTACGTGTCAAAATATATAAAGAAAAATGGAAAACAATGACTTAATATATATTTATAAAAAAAAAGAAAAAGGGCCAAAGATTAGTTACATGCACATTCTAATAAATAAATACATGAAGAGACTAAAACCAACCTAATATAGTTTGCAAGTTGTAATAGCCCGTCCATTGGAATCACAGGGGCATAAATAGTAGGGGTGCATTCTTCTCTGCTGATGGTGTCTTTTGGGTTTAATAGCAGAGGAGGCCCCCTCTTTTGAAAAATAATGGAAGGGGTCTGGAACAGAAGACAAGGGTCATACTTGCCTTCCATAAAAGCGTAGAAAGCCATTGCGGCTTCTGGGACTTCCTCTGAATAGGAGAATGGGGAGGAGGCATTTGAAATTGGTGCCAGAGCTGGAGGGGTTGAGTGGGGACTGTTAACCCAATCCCAAAAGGTGGTGCTTCTTGAAGGAGAGGAGGGACAACCAAATAATAATTACTCCAGTTCGTCGGTACTGAAGACCTTGATAAGGTCAGAATAACCCAAACCATAGGATTGACCCAGGGGATTCATTGCAAGCGTGTCGAGGGAAATACAATATATCCAAGAGCAAAATGGAGTCAATTTTTTAAACGTATAAAACAAGCAGACAAATCAAATAAATTTTACCAAACGAAGTTGCGTTGAGGTGGTTAGTGAAATAAAACTAGATAATATAAATGGGTAGGGTTGAGATGGGGGGAATAAATCAAGTAAGGAACCGCTATTTATACCAATTGGCCCTTCTCACTTGAAGAAGGATCCTCTGGCCAAACTCCAACAATTTATAAGCATCACCAGTGTTAGCAATGAAGCCAAGGAGCTTTAAAATAATAATAAAATCAAAACTGACCAGGTTATATTAAAAAAAAAGAAAAGAAAAGAAAAAACCTTTTCAACAATTCTGGATTCTGGAAGGAAGACTAAGTTTGTCCTAAAGGGCATTAATGAGAGATAAGTTGGATCCAGGTGCTCCTCCTAAACCAATCTTGTCTAAATTCATCAGAAGGTTAAAACGCCAAAGACAAAGGTGGAAGAAATATTCCTACCTTCTAATTGTAGAAGCAAATCATTGGATGTTCTAGTTATCCAAGTCCCTAGCTTCCACCAGGACAAGGAATTAGCCAGCCTTAGCATTTCTCTTGTACAACTAGGTCCACAAAAGGCATGACAAGGCTACTTCTAGTTTCTCATGATTGTGTTTTGAGAGGATAAAGTGTCAACAAGAACTGCAGTACAAAACCAACGGAAGCAGTAGGTTAACTAACTAAAGGGGTAGTATTTTTTATTCCACCGGGAACTGAAAGCACCTCACGCAATAACCAGAAACAGTGGGGCATCATGTCAAACATGAATACCAAGCTAAAGAATTGCAAAAAGCCACATGCAAGCCCTAATAAAAAAACATTATTACTGGGCCACCCCACCTAAAGATCACACTATAGTCTGAAACAAAGAAAACACAAATTCATAGGAAAAACCTAAATTAAAAAGGGAGTTAAGGATGCAACAAATCAACATTCCAGTTTTGGGTATTAGTGCTGCGGTGGGTTTCCGAGGCAACCTGTAGACAGTACCAACTAGCTTATCTTTTTTAAAGAGAAGAGACGGAGGAGAGAAAAAGAGAGAGATTTACAATGACAGCTGCATATGACGATAAAGAGAATCATTCAATGGCTCCCTAAAGAAGAAAAGTTACGGTGTGGAACTCCTTTTAGTGTGGGATTGGATAAGGCAGTCCTTGAGGGGGAAATAACAGGTAAACAGTTTTGAATTGCTGAAATAATCCTGTAACCAAGGGTGCTAATGGTATTTTAGCTTCCCCTCTGAATATACTAAACAATCTCCCTACAGAGCTCACAAATCAATATTTAAGATTGTGGCTTTACAACTAGAGAAGACTTTTCAGCAGTCTCTATCAGACCTATTCAATAATCAGGTAAGTAACTTATAAGTTAAAAAAATATAAAATATAGTTTTCAAGTAATAATATAAGATAATTTTAAGGGTAAAACCTTAATAGTATAAGAGGTTGATTTAATATAATAGTAATAATATATATTTTAAGGGGTAAGTTCAATTTGATGTTATATATGTTGAAATACTTAATGGTTTGAGAGGGTAATTGTTAATATAATATAATAATAAGACCTTTAATAATTTATTGGTAAGATTTTGTTCAATATAGAGTGGATGTTACTTAGATATATAAATGATATAATATAATATAGGGGTAGATTTTTTTTATATATAATAATATATAGTTGTAAGGTTGGTTTCTTTTATGAAGATATAATAAGACTATTTTTCCTTTATAATGTAAATGTTATGGGGATAAACTCAATATTATGAGTATTATTTATAGTATTATAATTATAAGATTAATAATTTAAGCATAGGGTGGATTAATAATATTAAGTAGACCTTCTGTTAACTACTATTAATTAGAAATCACTATGTATTAAACTTATAAGTCTATAATACTTTAATAAAATAACTAGATTATCCTACTAGTAAGGGATGAATAGTTATTCTCCTTCTTGGTATATAACTAATTGGATTCAGGGGAAAAAGAGGAAAAAAATGAGGGAGAGAGGACCTTTATTTATATTCTTTGGGCTCTCCATAGAGGCACTCAAAAACAAGGGACTTCGAATTTTTCCACTTCTTTTGGCTGGGATAATTTCTTTATAGTGGTGAGATAGCATTTGTTTGGTTTTTTGCACCAATTTATGTATGATTATGTAATCTGAGATGTTTTAGCTGGTGAGGAATTTTGAGATGGTGTAATTTGATCAAGATATTGCACCATATGTTTGGTCTATTGCACCATTTCTGAAGCTTCTTTTATATTTTAATTAAGCTTTAATATTATTATGCACAGCCTTGAGGGAATTGAGCTGGTGAGTAATTTTGAGATGGTGTCATTTGATTAAGATATTGCACCATATGTTTGGTTTGTTGTTTGAACTTTAGGTTGAGAATGCTGTGTATTGTGGGGATTCTGTTTGTCCTGTATGAGATTTTATTTTTCTTTATCTAACTTAATTCTGTTTTTAATCTCTATTTACTGGCTTATCAGGTGGCTGTGCTTGTATTTCCACAGATATGCTGTGTAATTTAAGGTTTTTTTGATGGATTTTCCTTGCATAAATTAATTGATTTCTCTTTCTTTTGGTCTTGTGACTGTTTATTAATACAGTTTTAATTTATTGCTTATTGAACTGTCCTCAGTTTAATAACTGCATTGCTGAGTAATCCAATGGTTGAGCAGAGCTTGGGTAACTTGAGTGTTACACTACCCCTTTCACTGGTAACTTTAACATTCTTGCTAGTTTGTCTTTTTCTTTTCCTTATTTTATTGTTATTCTTGTAATCAAATGGTCCATTCTTCTGGGATTTGATTATGGGATTATGAATTTTGATGAATTTAAATCCATTTTATTGCTGAATTCCTCTATTATAGTTGATTAATTATTGATATTTCTTTGTTATTTCTTCAATTTACAGCCTTATAAATGAACTTTCACTTGAAACTGGGCCAATAAGGTATGGAATACCACATCTCCCTCTCCATTTAATGCTGTCCCCAGCATTCCAGTTTCAAGAGGAATATTCTGGGTTCATTCATCAAAACTTCATTTATTTAAATCTCTATTCTAATAACTTCACTTGATACTTTCTGTTTGTAACTCTTTATATTGATTTTGAATCTCCATGGTTTCTTCTTTTGTATTGTATTCTTCTTTTTCTTGTCTTTATTTTGAAGTATGACTATTTTGAGCATTCCAATATTGATATATTTGATTTTGATTTATTGGTTGATTTTAATCTTTTATTTTATTTATTTGTTGAAGAGGATTTTGATAATAACAAAAAATTATTTTATTTTGTTTTTCTGATTGGGTTGTTCTTTCTTCTTGTTTTTTTTTTTTTGAAATTAACCTTAAATGGTGGGGCCATTCCCTCTCCATTTAATAATTGTACCATCATTTCTATTTTTTTGTAAGAATATTTTTTTTTAATATAGTATGAATATGATGGGTGTAAAGAAAAATTTCTTTGAGAATAAAACTAGTTTAAGCTCTTGATGAATCTCTTGAATCACTTTTTTTTATTTTTAGTATATTAATTATTATTAATGGTGGGTGGCCTTTTTATTGTTATTGAGGATTGACACCCCCCTCTCCATTTAATAATTGTAACCTATTTTTTTTTTAATTTATTTATTCTATTTTATTTTTATAATAATAAATTTAATTTAATATAAATAATACTAATAAATTTAAATTAATCTAAATAATAATTATAAATTTAATTTAATATGAATAATAATAATAAAGTTTAATATAATATAAATGATAATAATAAATCTAATATAATATTAATAATAATAATATTTATTTATATTTTATATTTTTATTTTTTATTTTTTTTTTCTAAGAGTAAATTTAACTCAATATAAATAATAATAATAAATTTTAATTTAATTTAAATAATAATGAGTTTGATTTAATATAAATAATGATAATATATTTAATTTAACATAAGTCATAATAGTAAATTTAATTTAGTTTATTTTATATAATAATTTTTTGATTTTTTTTTTTTTTTCAAGTTCCCAGTGTGAATACTCTAAAATTAATTAATTCTACTTCTTATCTTCCTGCGGGTGAAAGAGTTTCTTCCAGCTTTAATTTAACCCTCTTGCCTCTTCTATCAAAATAAAATAAAATTAAGTAAAAAAAAAAAATATAAATAAAAATAATAATTACAGTTTTTCTTTTTTTACTTTTTTGTTTATGTGTACTTTACAGTGCCCTGCCAGATGTATGCAAACACGAAGTTCATACAGGCAGGGCATCTCTGAACCCGCGCGCACAGCAGTTTGACCAATGGACTACTCTAATTGGTCAGCCCGGTCCCGCTGCTGGTGTTAATGCAACTTCTTTTTATTTTTCTTATTTTTTTTCCTTCCTGTCATCATCAGCAATTTTTATTTTTCAAGACTTCCACCGATGAAGTCGTTTTGCTCACCAATTATAAATAAGCCGGCCATGGTTGTTTCCAACCATCTTCATACGCCACTATCCCTCTGTCACATTCTCAACTCACTACTTGCGTTTCTCATTGTTCAATACTGTCTCTTTTTGATTAATCGCTCCACTTCACCAATCATACCACAGGTGAGCTATTTTTCTTTCTTTGATCAATCAATAATAATATTAATATTATCTTATTCGCCACAGATGCCATATTTGGATGTGGAAACCCGGGGCCGATTGGTGGGTATGCGTCAGGCCGGACTGTCATTTAGGGCCATTGCACAATTGAACAATCTCCCTCTTACAACGGTTTAAAACACCTTCCAAAAGTACCAAGAGATAGGCACTGTTACGACCCAAAAAAAAACTGGCCAACCAACGAAACTAAATGATCGCGATTGGCAACAACTTAGCCAGCGACTTACTGTTGCCCAAGTCGCCTCATTAATGACTTCTCTGGTGTCAACCCAAACGATACAACGCGAGATTCATAAATTAGGCAAACACTCACGAATCGCCCCAAAGAAGCCATACTTACGACCTCAAGACTTTCAACGTCGGTTGGCCTTCGCCCAAGCTCATAGGCACTGGACAATAAACGAGTGGGCCAAGGTGATATGGACCGACGAATCGGCCTTCGAGTTGGGTAAACGGGTTGACCAAGTGCGAGTCTGGCGTACGGCGAGCGAGAAGTGGCTCCTTGAAAACGTTGCGGTAAACCATTGATCCAGTCGTCAGTCAGTCATGATCTGGGGGGTTTTTGTGCTGCTCACCGTAGCACGATCGTTTTCTTGGATGGTCGTATGAATTCGCAAGAAATGGTCCGACAGGTCTACCGCCCTGCTCTTCGCCCCTTCGTCGAGCAAATGGAGCAAGCCCCATGGATACGAGGTCAACATCGCCTCCTGCTAATGGAAGACAACGCACCAATCCATACAGCCGCCTTCAGCAATCAATGGTGCAAACGAAACGGGATACTCAAGATTGATTGGCCGGCACATTCGCCAGACCTCAATCCGATTGAAAACATCTGGAAGTCAATGAAAAGCCAAATCTCAAAGCTTTACCAACCTCAGACGCTCGATGAACTCAAACATGCCATTCAAGCCTTGTGGGATGATCTCCACTACGGCATATTGAACAACTACCTCCGATCAATGCCACGGAGGATGCAAATGGTGATTGAGCAACGTGGTGGTTCTACCTCGTATTAGGACCACTGATTTTTTTATTTGTTTTTTCGATTCTGATTAGTCATGTTGTCTATGGTGTTACCTGATGTAACCTCTGCTCTGAAACACAAGAAATTACAATGTTTGTTCCTAAGTTCCCAAGTGAGAGACCCAGTGCCCCGAAAAACAATTGCACAGCAATTATTTGTGTACAGGCCCCTGCCTGTATGAACTTCGTGTTTGCATACATCTGGCAGGGCACTGTACAGTACAGTACTGGACTGTACTCTTCTCCATCCATCGCGGTTGATCGTTTTCTTCTCTTTTCAATTCTTTTTTTTATTTTTTTTATCGTTCTTTTCTTTTTTAGATTTTTTTTTTTTTTTTTTTTAGAAAAATAAAATAACAAAAAATAAAAAAAAGTAGTTTTTATTATTTTTTTTTTACATATTTATAAAAAAAATAACAATAAAAGATAATAATAATAATGATTTAATTTTTTTTTTTATTGTTTTCATCGGTTGTTTTTTTTTGCTGTTTTTGCATCGCTACAATGCTCCATTCTTTTTTTCTATTTCTAATATTACCTTGTCTGATTTTTTTTATTTTAATTTTGTAAATAGAAAAATAATTCTTGTATATTTTTTTATAATGTTTGATAATAATAATTATTATATTTTATTGTTTTATTTTATTTATTTATTTATTTTTTAGTTGAGTGGAGTTAAGAAATAATTTGACGAAATAAAATAAGATTAAATTAAGTAAGTTTTTTTTTTTTAAAAAAAATTACATTAAAGTTCAATTGATTTTAATTTAATGTTTGTTTTAGTTGGGTGGAGTTAAGAATTAAATTTAGCCAAATAATATAAGAAATAAATTGATTAAGATTTTTTTTTTTTAAATTAAATCAAAGTTCAATTTATTTTGATTTATTTATGTTTGTTTTGGTTGAGTGAATTTAAGAATTAATTTGACCAAATAAAATAATATTAAATTAATTAAAATTCTTGAAATGAAATTAAAGTTTTAATTAATTTTTGAAAATCAATCAATATCTGATTGATTGAATTTGTGCAGTTTTTTTTTATTAAATTTGGAGTGGGGTTAAACTTTAGTTTGACCAAATAATATAAAATCAAATTAATTAAGATTCTGATTTTTTTAAATTAAGAATTAATTTGTTTGGTTAATCCAATCAAAATATTATTGATTTAATATATGAATTATTATTATTATTATTATTGAATTAAATCATAAATGGGGTTAAATGGCTGATAAGATGAATATTTAGAGTTTTGCATAGCCTCTGATATATGAAGGGTTTTAGGGCTAATCTGTGGGTGGAAGAAACTTTCCCCATCTTTAATATAAAAGGAGGTGTTTTCTCCCTTATTCTCCAAAAAAACTAATCTTTTTGTCTTTTATAATGAGACAATTGAAATATCCAAAATAAATTAGTAAGAAAAAAGAATTAATTGTATAAGAAAACATTTTCATTTGGGTTTAACCTGGCAAGTTATCCCTTTGATTATGTTTTTTTCTTTCTTTTATTATTATGATATGATTATTATTTGAAGAGATTAGAACTAATAAGATTTCTTGAGTTATCTTATTGATTTTTCTGGATGACTTTGATCTTCTTAATTCTTGTTTTTATAAACTGTTATTGTTATTGTTATTCAATCTTGCTTTATTGTCTTTATTGTTTTGAAAATTGCTCTTGTAAGCAAGGGGGGTGACTAGTAATTTGTAAAAAAAATGAACCAATAATAAAAAATATAATTTGAATAAAAAATAACCATAAACAAAACTGGTCACCCCTCTTGCTATGTGTATTGTGAGGCTGTGTGTTTTGTTTGGCCATATTTGTATATTCCTTCAATTTTGTATTTTATTATTTGACTTCTTTAAATCTTGCAGTTAAACACTCTTGAGTTATTTCTTTGATTCTTCACCTTGGCTTCAATTCTTCAATGGGTTGATATTGAATATTGGTGAAGATAAATTTATAGAATAAAATGGAAATTCCCCAGAATTTCATCCCAAAAACTTAAATCATAAAGGATGGATTTAAGAAATAGACACCCACCCTAATTTTTTAGTGAGTTTTTTTTTTTTTTTTTTTTATACTAATACATAAGATAACATAGAATAATGATACTGATACACTTGAAACACTTTTTTTTTTTTATTTTGATGTTTGATATTTTTTTTTATATATTTTTTTTATATTTTTTATACTAAATAAAACTAAAATTCATGATATAAGAAAAAGAAAATTTCTTATTTTAATAAAAAAAGTCATTGATAATGTAAAAATTTGTTGTCAAGACCATTTTTGAATTTGGCCTTCTTAGCTGTAAGCTCATTTCTTCTTTCTTCATTAAGCTATTGATCTTGAAAATCTTCATTCTCATTAGAGTACTCCTGAAAATAATTTTCATTTTCATTTTTGTTCTCTTTCCAGTCCTCATTTTGTATTGATATTTGATATTGCCTTGCCAAATGGGCTTGCAAACTTGGGCATATCTTTTTATTCTGGGTAATCCAAAAATATTCCTTTTCTCCCTTAGTCTTCTTCTTCTTTTTGCTACTTTTGTCTTTGATTCTACTTGATTCATTCTTCCTTAGTGTACTAATATCTTCCAGCCACTTGAAATGTTGGTTTGCACATTAAAAGCTGTCCCTAGAATTATTTTTATTGTGATCCTCAAGGTTGGAATTTCTAAGAGGTTGCCAATTTGTATAACCTTCCTAAGGGTATTCTTCTTCAGTCAGTATAAATTTTTGTTCATCTTTAACTTCTTCTTGTATGTCCATTTGACAAAATAATCCTGCTTCATTCTCATAGTCTGATCCAGAAAGATGTTTTTCTAAGATAATTGGTGAGTGTATTGTATTTTTTATGAGCTCATTTCTGACATGGTTCCTGATGGATTTAAGTTTCTTGAATCTTGAATTAATTTCTTTTCCCATATTATAGTTATTGTGAGCTTTCCCAGAGAATTTCTCTTGAGGGTGTAAGGTTTTTTGCTCATTTAACTCCTGTTTAATTGTCAATTGAGACAGTGAATTGGTTGAATTTTCATATCTTGACTCATCAATTTTAGCTTCATTTATATTCTTCACTGTACTGAAACTGCATTCTATATCTTTTCTTGTTGATGTATAGCAAGGGAATTCCATTTTTAAAGGTTCTTCTTCTATACAAAACGGTATTTCTTTCACTTGATTTTGTTTATTTCTTTCTTCATGTGAAACCTCTTCTTTGAATGATATGTTATTCTCTGAATTATCCTCTTCTTCTGGGAATTTACTCTTTGCTGAAGTAATCTGAGAGTTGATATTGGTAATATGTATTATACTTCTATCTTCTAAGATTGAGGGTGGGATTAAAACCTTCTTTATGTGATCACTTGAATTGGGTTTACTGAATATACTAGGTATTACTAAAGATTCTGTATTCTTTTCTTTAAGTTTATTATGGTTTTTTGAATTGGAGTGATTAAACTTAATCTTCTTAATTGGATTGATGATCATATTGTCAATTAAAAATTTTACTTCAAAGTGTTTGGCCTTTTCACTATTGTAAGTATCCTTCTTTAAGGAGCCTTTTTCTTCATTTGCAATCTCAGAATTTGACTCTGAAATAAACTTTTCTTTCTTTTTAGGTTCCACTAAATTCTCCAATGATTTTGATTTTTGTGTGAATGATTTTCTAATACTCTTGATTCCTTTTGAAATCGAGTTCAATGATCTTAAGGGTGTGAATCTCTTTGAGGACTTCTCATAAAAAACATTTTCTTTGGGATTAAGACTACAGTTGTTACTTTCAGTATGAGCTTCTTCCTTGGAAGTGTGTTTTGATTCCCTAAAGGTTTCACTATGAACTTCAATTTTCTTGGTCTCATTGATGTCAGAAATAAGTAAATTTTCTTCTGTATAAGGCATATCAACTCCTTTGAATTCAGGTTTGTCAGATAAACTATGTGATCTTAATTTTTCTTCATTTATGGTCTTGTCAGTTTTTCTCATTTCCTTGTGGTACTCCTGAAGATTTATCTCTTGTGAATGTGTTCTTTCTTGAATAATTTGTTCATTTTTCATTGAAAATTCCTCCTTTATTTCCACTTTGTTTTTGGATTCTTTCATTTCTTCACTATCAAAACTTTGATGAGGACTTTTCTCTGAATTTGATTGATTTTTGGATCTTGACTCTTTTTCTATTGGTATTTCTTTCCAATCTTCCAATTTAGAAACTGCACATGTTTCCATTCCTGCTGGTGGTTCTTCTCTCCATCCTACTTTCTGTGGTGAAAAAATTGGTAAGCAAAGTCTTCTTCCATCTGGCTCTATGTAACTGAATATTTCCCCTTTCTGTTGAGAAAATTCTAATCTTATGCTATTATCTACAAGGAAAGGCCTTCCAAATACTGTGTGAACTGCTCCTCTTTCTACAAAAAGATGTATATTTATTTCTTCCCCAGTGACTAAAGTGATTGGGGTAAATTATGCTAATCCCACTATTGAAGTACAATGCCCACCAATTCCCCTTAAATTCATGTTGCGGCATCTTGTGGTAAGTCCTGCTTTGATTGCTGAATCTTCTGGTATTATATGCAATTCTGATGCTGTATCAACTAATGCCATTATTTCATGTCCTTCTTCTCCCAAATATACTTGCATAAATCCCAATGGACAGGCATAATGTAATTTTGGTTGTTCATAATTACCCAAATGATGATTTATGAGTTTGGTTTGAATTTCCTTTGTATCAATTGAATTAATAGATTTTTTCTCTTCTTCTGTCAGGTTCTTTAATTGATTAAAATACTTTGGTGACATGACTAAAATTTGTTCCAAGGTAAGATTTATTTTCTGATCCAGTACCTTTTTGATAATTTGTGCCATAATTTCTTGAATATCTAATTTCTCCTCTTTTATGATTTTCCTTTCATTGACTTTCTTAATTGGTTCTTGAGTATTTTCAGTTTGATCACTTTTAGGTTCCTGTGGAGGTATATTATTTTCATTTTGCACCATTTGAGGCTTCTTATATTTAGTTGGAATAATTGTTTTCTCTTCTTCCTTTTGCTCATCTTCAATATAAGCTCCAGGTATATTTGGTCTTTTGTTTATTGGTGTTTTCACTTTTGAATGTGATCTTAAAGAATCTTGATTGGTATTTTCTGCTCTTGAGTTTCTTTCTTTAGTATTTCTTAATCCATAATTATTTAAAAAAGGCTCATTGGCTGATGAAATAGTTGGTGGCTTCCAGATTCCCCAGTTTTCAACTTTGGCTATAGCAGTTGCACTATCATCTTTCTTTAATTGTATTATGTTCATTGGATTAGGTTTGGGTAGTGCTTCCTTAGCTTCATCTTCTCTCATTTTCTTTGTAAGTTCTTCTTGCTCTTTTGCAAAGTCTTCAACTAAGGGTGGTAAATCATTTCTTGGCTTGAACTGTTGATTATTGGATTGATTATTGGTAAACCCACCAATTTGAGGTTTGGGTAGACTTTTCAATTCTTCTAGTTGAGTCATAAATTTCTTAAAATCTTCATTTTCCCCTTGTGCCTGCTTTCTAGTTTCCATTTTTTGTTCTTTGAGGGATTAAGTAATTTCTTTCATCTTATTAAAAGATTCATTCATTCCTGGAAAAACCTCTTCCTTGAAGTGAACTTTCTTTTTATTTTCAGTAACATTCCTTCCTGTATCTCTTGATGATGAGAATCTTTTAGTTACTAATATTCTGGCTTCCAATTCTTGTTCAATGTACTTCTTGAGGATCTTCATAGGTGGTATAAGGTATCCTCCATCTTCAGCTCTAACCATGACATTATCTTTAATCATTTCTTTACTTATGGCTCCTTTAATATCAGCTGAAAGACAATCAAATAAGTCTTCATGGAACATGTTATCTTGAGGAATATACCTGTATCTTAATAAGTAAGTAACAATAGTTTCATATTCTCCCATAAAATTCTTATATTGTGATAGACTACCGATTCCTCCATCTTCTTGAGTTTCAGAAAAAAGCTTTATCAGTGAGTCTTTTCTGTATCTTCTTTCAGGTTCAACTCTTCCCCATTTTGCTATGAGATCTTTCTTGAGCTGTGTCCAATTTCCTTCTTCATAACCTGGCATAGCTTCAATTGAATCACTCACCTTTTGGCTTGTTGTCCAAAATGCCATTTGCATTGCTAGGTCTTCATCTGTTGCTCCTTCAATTTGAGCTATTCTCTCCACTTTCTTGATAAATTTCTCTACTTCTTCTCCATCAAAATTTAGATTGTAATCTTTTGCTTTAATTTTAACTACAGGTCTTTCTTGTCTTGGAACTTTCTGCTGTAATGGACTTGGATTATTAGGTGTAGTGACAAAAACTCTCCTTGTAATATTTTGAGTTCTTGGTTCTGTTACTGGAGTAGAGGTTGCTCTAAGACCAGGTGTAGGTGATATTGGTGAGTCTTCAGGTCTAACATGCCTTGGTAATGTTTGTTCACTTGGACTGGCTCCAGGTGTGTAAGATGTTTGTTCCCTTCTTTTTCCTTTCTTTTTACTTTGTGTTGATAATAAATCTTGCATTTGATTCATAAGACTTTGTATTTGTACTGTTTGATCTTCCTCTTCACTTTCTTATGCATACTGTTCTTCTACAGTATCTTCAGGTAATGGTGGTAAGTCAGATGTTGATTGTTGATTCATTTCTACTTGATAAACTGATCCTTTAAATTCTTTTTTACTTTTCTTGTTTTTCTTTTCTTCTTGAATCAACTTGAAGAAAAATCTCCTTAATTCTTCCTTTTCCTTCTGTTCTGTTCTTGGTGTTTCAATGAGTAAATCAATATCCTGAGGTGTTTGATTTTCTGGTGTTCTTTCTTTTACTGGATAATAGAAATGATATGATTGGTTTGAGGATTGTGATGGTGATGATGATTTGGAATGGGATTTGTTTCCAGATTCCAGATTGTATGAGAATGTTGATTGTTAATTCTTGATAATGATAATTATTTTGTGAGTTATGTTGATTTGATTATCTTCTTTTATTGATGATTGACTGATTATTGAATGTTGAAGTTGAAATGCCACTGTTGGGACACCAGATGTGGAACTCCTTTTAGTGTGGGATTGGATAAGGCAGTCCTTGAGGGGGAAATCACAGGTAAACAGTTTTGAATTGCTGAAATAATCCTGTAACCAAGGGTGCTAATGGTGTTTTAGCTGCCCCTCTGAATATACTAAACAATCTCCCTACAGAGCTCACAAATCAATATTTAAGATTGTGGCTTTACAACTAGAGAAGACTTTTCAGCAGTCTCTATCAGACCTATTCAATAATCAGGTAAGTAACCTATAAGTTAAGACAGTATAAAATATAATTTTCAAATAATAATATAAGATTATTTTAAGGGTAAAACCTTAATAGTATAAGAGGTTGATTTAATATAATAGTAATAATATATATTTTAAGGGGTAAGCTCAATTTGATGTTATATATATTATAATACTTAATGGTTTGAGAGGGTAATTGTTAATATAATATAATAATAAGACCTTTAATAATTTATTGGTAAGATTTTGTTAAATATATAGTGGATGTTTGTTAGATATCTAAATGATGTAATATAATATAAGGGTAGTTTTTTTATATATATAGTAATATATAGTTGTAAGGTTGGTTTTGTTTTAATATGAAGATATAATAAGACTATTTTTCCTTTATAATGTAAAGGTTATGGGGATAAACTCAATATTTTGAGTATTATTAATAGTATTATAATTATAAGACTAATAATTTAAGCATAGGGTGGATTAATAATATTAAGTAGACCTTCTGTTAACTACTATTAATTAGAAATCACTATGAATTAAACTTATAAATCTATAATACTTTAATAAAATAACTAGATTAACCTACTTGTAAGGGATGAATAGTTATTCTCCTTCTTGGTATATAACTAATTGTATTCATTGGGGAAAAGAGGAGCTTTATTTATATTCTTTGGGTTCTCCATAGAGGCACTCAAAAACAAGGGACTTAGAAGCTTTACACTTCTTTTGGCTGGGATAATTTCTTTATAGTGGTGAGATAGCATTTGTTCGGTTTTTTGCACCAATTTATGTATGATTATGTAATATGAGATGTTTTAGCTGGTGAGGAATTTTGAGATGGTGTCATTTGATCAAGATATTGCACCATATGTTTGGTCTATTGCACCATTTCTGAAGCTTCTTTTATATTTTAATTCAGCTTTAATATTATTATGCACAGCCTTGGGGGAATTGAGCTGGTGAGTAATTTTGAGATGGTGTCATTTGATTAAGATATTGCACCATATGTTTGGTTTGTTGTTTGAACTTTAGGTTGAGAATGCTGTGTATTGTGGGGATTCTGTTTGTCCTGTATGAGATTTTATTTTTCTTTATCTAACTTAATTCTGTTTTTAATTTATATTTACTGGCTTATCAGGTGGCTGTGCTTGTGTTTCCACAGATATGCTGTGTAATTTAAGGTTTTTGATGGATTTTCCTTGCATAAATTGATTGCTTTCTCTTTCTTTCTGTCTTATGACTGTTTATTAATACAGTTTTAATTTGTTCCTTATTGAACTGTCCTCAGTTTAATAACTGCATTGCTGAGTAATCCAATGGTTGAGCAGAGCTTGGGTAGCTTGAGTGTTACACTACCCCTTTCACTGGTAAATTTAACATTCTTGCTAGCTTGTCTTCTTCTTTTCCTTATTTTATTTTCATTCTTGTAATCAAATGGTCTATTCTTCCAGTATTTGCTTATGGGATTATACATATTGATGAAGTTAAATCAATTGTATTGCTGAATTCCTCTATTGTAATTGATTAATTATTGATTTTTCTTTGTTATTTCTTCAATTTATAGCCTTATAGATGAAATTTCACTTGAAACTGGGCCAATAAGGTATGGAATACCACAATGTATACCACCATCCATCCTTCAAATATTTCTTCTTGGAATATTACGTCCATAATCCTTTTAAAGTGAGCTGGTGCATTTTTGATGCCAAATGGAATCTCAGTATACTCCTATATTCCCATATGGCATATACCTCTGAGAAGTTTCATGCAGTTTGGTTTAACTCCAAACTGGTAAAAACCCTCATAAAATCCATCTTTGTAATATATTTTCCTTTTTCAAATTTTTCAAGTGGATGTGGTATCCTAGGTTTATGGTACCTGTCAGCTTTAGTGTATTTATTCAGGGATCTGAAGTCTCCACACTATCTGCATTTGCAATTATACCAAGTTATTAGGATAGGTGTGGTTACTTCCACAATTTAATGATGTCCAATCTTTCTGATTACATCCATATCTAGGAGTTCATTGGTATGTTTTTCAATTGCTTTCCTAATCTTAAGGTATTCTGCATATAGAGGTCTTATGAGCATGTGTTGATAAGGTCACTTCACATAAAGATATAATTCTACATCATGGCCCCTGATCCTGCCTAAGAGTTCTTCCCCTCCGGAAAAAGGTAGTCTGTTATTCCTCAGAATTTTTAGTAGACTAAGATTTTTTTTATGGGTGAGGTTAGAGCTGGAGTGTGAGCCTTAGAGGTAATTTCATATACCCAAAAGACCACAAATACAAAATTAACATATTAATATAAATAAAATAAATTTATTTATATTATTAAAATAAAAATCAAAATATAAATATAAAAAATTAATTAAAATTTAAAAAAAAATTATATTGAATTTTGGAATTACAAAATTACATTTATACTTGAAAAAATTAAGTAAAAATGAAATTTTAACAAAATTGTAAAAAAAATAAATAAATTTGGAAAAAAGTTAAATGAAAATTATTATAACTTTCTATCCAATAAATAAACATATAAAAATTATTTTACCATTGGATTCCTCATAAAAAATCAGGTGGGGTCACCTCTGAGTGAAATTCTTGTAACTCAACTCTAAATAAGCTTAAATTAAGTTTTTAGTATTTTCAATACAAAAGTTGAAAATCCTCAAAACTTTAATTTAATTCACACCACATGTGGTGTTAACCATCATTTTTTGTGTTAAAATTGAGGTGTTGTGTTTAGTTTAGAAGTTATGAGGAATTGAAGTATTTTCAATTGAATTCAATTGAAATGTCAAAATGTGCGCATGTATTACATAAGTGAACTTTGATTTACATATGAGGTATCAATTATTACTGTATTTTACTTTACAATTCAATTGAATTACATATGTAAATTATATGTATAATACATGATGAGGAATTAAAGGAAAAATAAATTGGAAAGATTAAATTTGGGGGGAAAAGGAACTCCAGCTCTAAGGGGGAGCTAGACCCCCAAACTCCTTTCTGACAGGCGTGGGATGTCAAAATTCATGCAAAAGCTCATCACTTTTGGCCTGGAATTGAGTTACAGGGTCTGTGGACTCAATTGATGATGAGGTTTTGATACCAACTGGGGTAGTTTTAGCTGTTGCCAAGAGGGTAAAACTACCCTTAAGATAAAACCATCATAGTAAAAACAGTTTTAACTGGTTTCTACGTCTCTTACACACATTCTGACGTGTTTTGAAGGCTCTAGACCAGGTATTGCTATAGTAATGGCTGATTTAAGGGTCTAAAATGGCTTAAACCAGCCCTTTTTGGTTTAAATCAGGGTTCAATGATTCCGTAATTGGATTTTCTGTTGTCAGACTGTTTTTCAAGACTGACAAGAGTAAATTTTACTTCTGGAGTAAGAAAATTGATGGCTATAAAAGAATGTCTTCTTTGCCCCACTTTTCTCTTCATGTTAGAATCTTTTCCTTTTATAATTAGTTTAAACATTGTTAAACCAATCAATAAGAGATTCCAACCACCTTTATTAAATCATTTAAAACCTTTTAACCACATGAAAAAATCATTATAATCATTTTTACCCCTGAATCACCCCAACAGTGAATTAAAGCATCTTTCATCACTGTAAACTTTGTCACTTTGTTTCCAAATTCACTCTGGTCACTTTTGGGCGTGTTTTCTCTTTAATATTATTTTTAAAGACTTTGTTTTTTAATTAATTTCTTGCAGTTCTTTTCTCAATTAATTCCAATTGAAAGTGCTCTTGAAGAAATTTCTTTTGTAGCCTTAAATATCTCTTGTAGAGTATTTTTGGATAAATTTTTATTGTTGGTAAAACAATAAATCTTTATAATATTATTGTTTTATACTAATAAAGTTATAAAAAATAAATTTGGCGTGTTGTCTCTTAAAAAATAATATCCTTTACTATTTTTAATTGATTTTTACCTTATACAAATTTTGAGGACAGGAAAAGTACTTGATTTTTAATCAAAGTTTCATATCCACACCTTACATTTGGGGGCCCAGCCATGATATCTTACCTGTGACATATTTTTTTTTACTCTTTTTAAATCTTTTTTCTTATATTGAAAAATTTAAAAACATATAAAAAATACTTATAATTCAAAAAATCCATAAAAAATATTTTTTTTTCATATTATAAGTGAGGCTTCTATTTTTATTTCTTTTTTGAAATATCCTTTTTTTACTTAATTAATTGGTTTTTTCATTAATTTTAGTGTCTGACAATGTGGAAAGACAAGAAAACATTGAAACAGCCTCAACAGTCACCAGCATTATTCCTGCCAGTACTATTAATTCAGACCATAATAGTACTGTTATTGTGACTCAAAATAACCAACCTGAACCAATATCTTCTGAATTGATTAACTTGGACATAAGTAATACCCTTCAGAAAGCTAAGAATTTGGCCAATAGTAAGTTTTTTGATGTAAAAATACTATTTTGAGCCTTTTTAACCATAATTATGCCTTCAACCAGGTCAGGAGACAGCTATAACCCCTCAAGCAGCTCCCAGAAAGGTAATAGAGGTGATTATGGCAGAGGCCAATGAGGTACAGAAGGAAAAGGGTCAGTCGATGACTTCCAAACAACTAAAATGGGTCATTCTGAAGCTGATAATACCATTTTACCTTCAAAAAGAGCTGACACCGCCACAACAAGCCTCTATGGACATATACAAAGCCAGCCACAGTGCATACAACAATGCACTTCAATTCAAGGAGTACCAGATCCTTGCAGACCTGTGGAAGAATTTCATGAATTCTTACCCAACTGTGAGAAAATTCCTGGGCCATCCCAACACTTGCAAATTGCTCAATGGATGGCATCCATTGATGGGGAAGAAAAACATGATGCTTTTGACACTAGAATGGAGGAAAAGAAACCCTCCATCGCCAAAGCAAGTGCCAAAAACAGCCCCAGTGGCCAGCAGCAGCAATTCCAACGTGTAAAAGCAGCCACAAGTTCCAAACAAGGGCAAAGGGAAGGCACCAGCCCCAAAACCTTACAGCAAAGGATACAGGATTACAAAGATTCAGCAGGATGCCATGGAAAATGTATTTCAGATGGCCAGAACCATGATGAAATTACAGAAGAAGGAGGAAGCCGGATTAAGATTCCAGAAATGATTTCTGATATATTTGATTCCATCCCAGAATTGTATGATGCTATAAATGACGTAAAAAAACATCTTTCTGATAAAAATGAAACCATTTGTAACAACATTAAAACAAACAACCTGAGTTTGTGCCAAATTAATGAAACACTTATGTGTTTTGAAAAAGTTTTAAGAACAATTAAAATTTTCAATAATGATAATTCTTCTGGCAATGAAATAAATGAACAATCTGCCATTATTAAAGAATTAACAGATAAATATTCTAAATTCAATATTGATGACATAATTGAAACAAGAATTAAACAAGCCATAAATATTATCAAAACAGATAACAAGAAAGTCCTTGATGACATTTCAAATTCATTTACTGAAGTAAAGACATATACCATTGCCTTGAAAAAGTGTTTTGATGCTTCACAAGAA
The DNA here is from genome assembly GCA_023105745.1 of Austropuccinia psidii. Classification (NCBI taxonomy): domain Eukaryota; kingdom Fungi; phylum Basidiomycota; class Pucciniomycetes; order Pucciniales; family Sphaerophragmiaceae; genus Austropuccinia; species Austropuccinia psidii. The sequence goes on from JALGQZ010000005.1 coordinate 52,509,353, forward strand.
GAAGTATCAAAATTATCAATGAAATTGAATCAAGTAACTGCTGATAATACAAGACAGACAGAGTTATGGCAAGAACTGACACATAAAGAAGACATGTATAAAATTGAAGTAATAAATTTGATACAAAGCTTCCAACATGAATACAGAAATTCCCAAAGGTGTAGCAACAGTAAAATGAATGACATTGAACAAATACTGAACACATTACCAAGAATGTCTACACCTCTGAATCAAAATGAGGGCACAAGAATTCCAAATCCACAAGTATTGGATCCTGATAATTCACAATTAAAAATGAATTATCCACTCCTTTTCATAACCTGGAACCATCAATGGGCCAAGCACTCTTGAAAGAAGTTCCAAAACTTAAAGAATGGCCTCACTTCAGTAGTGAAGGAGAGTATGACCATATGGAATTCATTAGAGGTATTGACATGATCAAAGAGGATTTTGAATTACCAGACAGATTGGTAACAGCCAGGTTTAAAACCTTGTTTACCAGATCAGCTCACAGATGGTACATCAAAATAAGACAAGCACATGGACACCAGAGTTGGCCTTGGTGGAAAACCCAAATAATCAACAAATGGGCAAATGAGGCTTGGAGGTTTAAAGTTGAAACAGCCTTTGAATCTGCCAAATTTAATGCTGATAAAGACAAAGCTTTACCATGGTTTTGCCAACAAAAGTACAGATTAACAGCATTATATCCTGACATGTCAGAATTTATGATCCATAGAAAAATTCTGAGACAATGTGGAGGTGACTTAGAGCATGCTATCAAAAGCAAGACTACTGAACAATCTTCAGAAGAGGATATTATCAATATACTAGAAGAAGTAACCACCAGAACCAAAATTGGTTCTAGTAGGGTGAATCTCAAAACAAGGTTTAATACACCTTGGAAAGATTCTGTGGACAAAAACCCCAAAGAAAATTCTAGTAATATTAAGTATAAATCTGCAGATACAGTCAGAAAATGCCATATTTGCCAAAGCACCACCCATTTAGCCAATACATGTCCAAAAAGGGGGGAAATCAATGAAATTGACATTGAAAAGGAACCAGATGTTGAAAAAGATGACATAATTGAAGACAATTCAGATGATAAGTGATCCATATGTTCTGAATCTTCAAAAGATATAGAAAATATCAATTCCACTTTTGACATCATGGAATCTTATTGCCACTTGCCACAATTGAGCAATGGTCAACTTGATTTATCAAAAGTTCAAGATGCACAACTTATGAAAACAAAACCAAACAGAGGGAAAGGTCATACAGCTGGTAACTCCTGTATAACAGAAGTGGTGATTGACAACAAGCCCACCAAACTTTTGCTTGACCCAGGAGCCTTCTGCTCTTGTGTTGAAAAATCTTTTCTTAAGACTTGTGTACCAAATTTTGAAGACCAATTGTTACCAATTGATGGTATAAAATTCAACAGTGCAAGTAACCCAATGAAAGCATTAGTAATCTTTGATACCAATGTCATATTCCCACACATAAATGGGAATTTAAGAATCACAGTTGAATTTGTTGTTATGGAAAATTGCTCTAGTACCCATTCTATATTGGGAAATGACTATTTAATCCTGTATGGGATAGATTTACATAATAACAAAGACAGATACTTTACAATTGGAGACAATAAGCGCCAAATATTTTCCTTTTTACCATTTAAAAGACAAATTACAGTAAACAAAGTATTACCAGTCAACTTAGAGTTAGAGAAATTCAAGTCTGAACAGTTAAATGAGGCTGAAATAAGCCTTCATCTAACTGATAAACAAAAAAATGAACTTTCTTCCCTTTTGTATGACCACAGAGGAGCATTGGCTTCAGACAAAGAACCTCTAGGAGCAATTATTGGTCATGAAGTTGACATCATTCTTAACATTGAGAGATCTTATCCACCACTCTTAAGAGGACCTGCTTATGCAGCAAGTCCAAAATCAAGAGAAGCTCTAGAAACTCATATCAAAGAACTTCTGGACCTTGGTGTAATAAGAAAAGTAGGCCACAATGAGGAAGTAGAAATACCTACACCAGTCATAGTGGCGTGGCATAATGGAAAATCCAGAATGGTTGGGGACTTTAGAGCTCTGAACACTTACACTGTTCCAGACAGATACCCAATACCAAAAATCCAAATTTCCCTTACTAAAATATCTCAAGCAGTGTATATAACCACTATGGATGCCCTTAAAGGATTCCATCAAAATGTGGTGACACCAAGAGCAAGAAAATACTTGAGAATTATTGTTCATTGTGGAGTGCATGAATACTTGAGGATGCCCTTTGGTATCAAAAATTCACCTTCACACTTCCAAATAATGATGAATGAAATCTTCCCTGAAGAACTCTCAGAGGGATGGTTAATCATTTACATTGATGACATTATTGTCTGTTCCAAGACTTGGGAGGAGCACCTGTACAGATTGTCCAGAATTTTGACAAAAATTCAATCAGTAAACATGAAAATCTCCTTGAAGAAATGCCATTTTGGATTTAAAGAACTTAAGGCTCTAGGACATGTTTTATCTGGTTTATCCCTTGGAATTGACAAAAACAAAGTTGCAGCAGTATTGCTAAAACCCATGCCTCAGAACAAGAAGAAAATTCCTTCATTCTTAGGTTTCGCAGGATATTGCAGGAAACACATTAGAGATTTTGCATCCATAGCAAGACCACTTTATAAATTGTGTGACAAAGACACAGTATTTGAAATGACTGTTGGCAGAGTCAAAGCTTTTGAGTCTCTAAGAGAAGCATTGACCACTGCTCCACTCTTACTGATGCCAGACTTTAAATTGCCTTTCAAACTGTATATTGATGCATCAGGGGATGGACTAGGTGCTGCACTTCACCAAGTTCAGATCATAAATGATAAACCTGTAGAAGGACCCATATGTTTCATATCCAGGCAAATCAAACCAACTGAAGCCAGATATGGAGCAAGTCAGATGGAATGTCTATGCCTTGTCTGGGCCTTGAAGAAATTGAACTACTTTTTAGAGGGATGTGTTTTTGAAGTGATAACAGATTGTACAGCTGTCAAATCACTTTTGAGCATGAAAACACCCAACAGACACATGCTCAGATGGCAAATAGCCATAAAAGAATACAGAGGCAATATGACTATTGTTCATAAGGATGGGAATATTCATAAGAATGCAGATGGACTAAGCAGATGGCCATTACCAAATAATATTGATAATCCTGCTTATGTGCCAGAAGAAGCTTCACCACAAATTCCAATAGAAGGAATAAGTGTTACAGACTTGAACACCACCTTCTTTGAAGAAGTCAGAAGTAGTTACACTCAAGATAAGAATTGTAGCACCTTATTCCAATTACTTAACAAAGATGGTAAAGACAACTCTCTAATACATGCCTTGGAGGAAGTATGGAGAAAATCTTATGATGAAGGAAGATTTCACCTACTGGATGGTATAATTTACCACAGAACCAAGCACAAATGTGTCATGGCAGTTGTAGACAGGTCATTAATCAACCTTGTACTGGAAGAATGCCATGATAGTCCCTTTTCAGGACATCTGTCTGAAGACAGAACAAGAGAGAAAGTAAGGACCTGCATATGGTGGCCAATGTGGCAGAAAGATGTTGCAGAGTATTGCAAAACCTGTGACAGATGCCAAAAGGCAAATAAATCCACTGGCAAGAGACTTGGAAATATGATAGAAATACGAGAACCAAACAGACCTTGGGAAATTGTCCATATGGATTGGGTAACTGGCCTACCACAAGGAGGTGACAGAAGCTGTAATGCTTGCCTAGTAATTGTGGACAGATTCAGTAAAACTCCAATCTTTTTACCATGTCACAGAGATGATACAGCCATGGATACAGCTCTTCTGATATGGAATAGAGTAGTGTCATGGACTGGGATATTTACAAATATCATTAGTGAGAGGGATCCCAAATTCACTTCAGCACTATGGACAAATATTCACCAATTATTTGGCACTAAACTGTCTTTCTCTAAAGCCTACCATCCACAAACTGATGGCCTGGCTGAAAGGATGATCCAAACCTTAGAGGACATGGTGAGAAGATTTTGTGCATATGGCCTTGAATTCAAAGAGTGTGATGTATTTACCCATGATTGGTGTACTCTGTTTCCAGCACTGGAATTAGCATATAAAAAATCAATCCATGCCAGTACCAATCAGACTCCTGCTATTCTAGAAAAAGGATGGAACCCCAAGTTACCCCAAGATTTCTTGAGGAAAGATTTAATTGAAATACATCCCACAGCTGCTAGCTTCAAAGGAATGCTAGACAAAGCTAGAAAGAATGCAGTAAGGTGCATGGAGGACTCTTTTTCATATACTAAAGACAAATGGGATAAATCACATGCAACTCCAGATTTCAAAGTGGGGGACCTAGTTCTTGTATCCACCACTAACTTCAATAACATCAAAGGATGTAAAACGTTGAAAGACTCCTTTGCAGGACCTTTTGTGATTAAGGCCCTCCATGGAGAAAATGCTGTTGAAGTAGAGTTATCTGAAGAACTTAGCAATAAGCATCCTACATTTCCAGTGAGCTTGATAAAGCCATATAAATCTAGTGATGCTGAGAAATTTCCCTTGAGGAATAAGATTCCCCAAGTTATACTGTCAGGATGAGTCTATGATAAAGGTGTATATAAGTATTTACAGGCTTTAACTATGACTGTGACACAGTAAAAATAGCTTTAAAAGATAATAAACTTGATAATAAATGATTAAATTAAGATATTAAGGGCTTTACTATAGAGATATGGTGGTGGTGAGCGCTGTTGAAAGCCCTGGGTGCAGCTTTACCTGTTGGTTTACAATAATAAAGACTACAATACTTTTAATTCAAGAGTATACCTGATTATTAACCAAGAGTAAAACTGTTTTTGAAAGTTTACTACGTAGGTTATTCAAGAGCAGGATGAGGAAAGCTATTCTGGCAGTGAAAAGCTTCCTTTTTATCCTGAAATGGGGTAGAAAGGGTGCTAGACCTTTCCACATAGAGGAAGTGAAGATTTTTTCACTTTCTAGTACTGGCTTGTGGCTTGAAAACAGCCTGTATAGCCTGTATTGGGCTCAGATGTGGTTTTGAAACCACATCTGGGCGGTTTTCACCAATACAGGGTGAAAATTTTCATCTGGGGACCTCACAACCTGATTCTGACGTGTATGACACGTAGAATGCTGTACAGAAACTGTATAAGACCCCAGTATTGACTGACATATGAGGTATTGAAGTAAAAAAATGCTTCTTCATCTATTTGACACCTCATATTCATGGTTATGGGATATTATCCCATGGTAAGGCTGTATATGACAGCAGGTGGGATTTTGACCTTAAAACAGCCATAGCTTTGTCAATTCTTGAGATATCAACCTCAAAATTGATTCAGTGTGTAGCCCTGTATGTGCTCTACACAATGGTACCTCATTTGATATGGGTATTATTGAATATGGCAAAGGTATCCCATGTACAAGACTTTTGTACATTTGTGTGTTTTGGGCAAAAAGCAGTATTGAGCTTGTTTGCCCCATACCTTTTGTTCTAGTTGAGCTATTGGGAAATGGATGACACCATCAGATAGCCCTGATTGTGCTCTTTCCAAAAATACCCCACTTCAGGTATTTCACACTAAAACTGTAGAAGTTAGATGAGAGGTGAATGTTTAGTTCACCCTTATTTGGCCTGAAATTGACCATAACTCCAGTAATATTGGTGCTAGCTCGGTTTGGCTAGTACCATTGGATAGCCCTGGCCTAGAAGCTTCATTTTGAATACCCATTTGATGGGGTTAAGCCTCTCCTTCTAGATTTTAGATGAGAGGTGAAAATTAAGATTTATGCTCAGCAATAACTTTGAGCAGGAATAACTTTGTTATTTCTTCTCCTATGGTGATGGGACTTATATTTTCAGAAAGAGGTGAGTTTCCTCTTTCTTTTGATACCTTTTGAGCTTATTTGGCTCAGCTCCATGTTTTGGTGGTATCTTGGCTATACCATTGGTTTATGGTATTTTGGCTGTCATGCTTGTGCTCTGGTTTTGAGTCACAGGCTGACATACCCTCCCTATAAAAAAAGCTCATCATTGATGAGACTGTTCAGTCCTCCTAGAGGCTCTGAATCTCCTTAAATGAAAGTTCCCATCTGGTATGGCATCCTCTGCCAACCATTTGTCTTTATCTGCTGTCTGGTTCTTGAATCTGACTAGGTATTGTCTTTGATCCTTCCCATTGAGTCTGATCTTCCTGGCCCTGATGATCTTACTCACAGGTCCAGGGGAGTCTCCCACTTCCACTATCTCTTGTGGTGTGGGGTTCATTCTCCTTGAGGGAATTTGTCCTCCCCTGTCTGGAAGTATGGTTTGACCAAACTCACTGGAAAGACTGGATGTTTCCTTGAAAACTCCTCAGTGAGTTTGACTTCCACTGCATTTTTTCCTATCAACTTAATGATAGTAAAAGGTCCTAAAAATGAGTCTCTCATCTTTTTAGGTCCTTTGAGATTGTTGAAGTTCAGTGTAGACACTAGAACCTGGTCCCCTTCCTTGAAGTCAGGTTCCATGTGTGATTTGTCCCACCTCTGCTTATTGTATTCTTTTGCCTCAGCTATGCATTTGGCAGCTGTGTCACAGGCCCTCTTCCACATATCATGGAAGTCTTTGGCTGTGGGGTGGATAGTCAGGAGATTTTTCTTCAAGTGATCCACAGGCAACAGGGGGTTCCACCCTTTCTCCACCAGTGCAGGTGTTTTACCTGTGGTGGAATGCTGGCTTGTATTATAAGCCAGTTGGACTGCTGGTAAGAGGGTAACCCAATCATGGGTGTATCCCTCATGCTCCTTGTATTCCATGCCATAGGCACAGAATCTTCTGAGGATGTCCTCCATTGTTTGGATCATCCTCTCAGCTAGGCCATCTGTTTGTGGATGGTAAGCTGTGGAAAAAGCAAGTTTGGTACCAAGCATGTCATATAAGTTAGTCCAAAATTCAGATGTGAGTTTTGGGTCCCTATCACTAATGATGATCTTAGGGACTCCACAGGTAGATATGATGTTATTCCAAAACAACAGAGCAGTATCCATGGCTGTGTCTTCCTTATGGCATGGAAGACACCTCATGCTCTTGCTAAACCTATCAACCATGATCAAACAGGCATTATAGTTTTCTTTGCCCCCTGGGACAAGTCCTGTTACCCAGTCCATGTTGATGGTTTCCCATGGGTGTTTGGGTTCTTCTATGTGTTGAAGCAACCCATACTTCTTACCATGTTTCCTATTTGCCTTTTTGCATCTTTCACAAGTGTTGATGTATTCACTCAACTATTGTTCCCACTTGGGCCACCAAGCTGTGCTTGCTACCCTCTCTTTGGTCCTGTCCTCACTCATGTGTCCCATATAGGGGCAGTCATGGCATTCTTGTAGGATCAATGAGATGTGGTCTCTGTCTACCACTGTGAGTGCACTTGTGTGCTTTTCTCTGTGGTAGAGCAGGCCATCTATAAGGAAAAACTTATTGTCCTTATAGGCCCTCAACCAGGGTTCTTCCAGCTGGGTTTCCAGTTCTGGGCTCCTGTACTTTTGTTGAAGGAGTTGGAGTAGTATGCTACACTGTTTGTGTTTGGCATAAGACTTCTGTACTGCACTAAAGAATTCATTGTGCAGTTCTGAGGAGCTTATTCCCAGTATGGGAGTTTCTGTCCCTTCTGAGTCAGTGTTTCCACTGTCAAGGGTACCACTTTCTGGTGCCCATTCAGATAATCTGAAGTTTTTCCTCCTATCTATTTCCATGAAATGGATAGGGATTTTTGCTGCAACTTCTGGGTCATAAGCTGGATTGCTTTTGACATTGTCCAGTGGCCATCTGCTGAGGCCATCTGCATTGGTATGGCTTTTCCCTTCCTTGTATATGATGGTCATGTTCCCTCTATGCTCCTGGATGGCTATTTGCCATCTCAGCATATGTCTATTTGTAGTCTTCATGTTTAGTAAAGACTTCAAGGCTGTTCAGTCTGTGTAGACTTCAAAGACTGCACCCTCCAAATAATAATGGAGTTTTTCTAGAGCCCAGACTAGACATAGACATTCAGTCTGGGTGGCCCCATACCTGGCTTCTGAATCTTTCAGTTGCCTAGAGATATAACATATTACACCCTCTCTTGGTTCACCATCCACAATTTGTCTTTGGTGAAGGGCTTCTCCCAAGCCTTGGCTGCATGCTGCATCTATATATAGCTTGAATGGTAGTTCAAAGTCAGTTAAGATGAGCACTGGTGCATTGGTGAGTTAATATTTGATTCTCTCATATGCATCCCTACTTTCCTTGGTTATTTCAAAGACTACATCTTTTGAACATAACTTGTATAAAATACTAGTTATGTGTGCAAAATTTTTTGATATGGTTTCTATAGTAGCTAGCAAACCCAAGGAAATATTGCATCTCTTTGATGTTCTTTGGTACTGGTTTTTGCAGTACTGCTGCTACTTTGTTCTGGTCAATTGCCAGACTAAGACCTGAGACTTTATTTCCTAGAGCTAGTAGCTCTTGTTGGCCAAAATTACACTTTTTGAGTGAAATTTTCAGATTAATGGGTATACATTTACTTAGAACTCTGTCTATGTATTGTACATGGTCTTCCCATGTCTCTGAGTATATAATGATATCATCAATATATACTACCATCCAGGCTTCCATTATTTCTTCTTGAAATATGGTGTCCATCATCCTTTGTAAGTGGGCTGGTGCATTCTTGATGCCAAATGGCATCCTTGTGTACTCATATATACCCATATGGCATACTATCCTGAGTAACTTCATGGAGTTTGGTTTAACTCCATTTTGGTGGAAACCTTTCATACAATCCATTTTGGTTATATATCTGGCCTTGGCCAGTTTATCTAAGGAATGGGGTATCCTTGGTATAGGGTACCTGTCTGCTTTTGTGTAGTTATTCAGGGCTCTGAAATCTCCACACAATCTAGACTTGCCATCATGCCAGGTGATCAGGACAGGGGTGGTAATTTCCACTATTTCATTATGTCCAATTTTCCTGATGACATCCATATCCAGGAGTTCATTGATATGTTTCTCAATTTCTTTCCTGGTTTCCAGGCTTGCTGGATAAGGAGGTCTCCTCAGCATGGGTGGATAAGGCCTTTCCACATCCAGATATAGTTCTACATCATGGCCTTTGATCTTGCCTAATGGTTCTTCACCAATGGCAAATTCTGGTCTGTTCTTTCTCAGCATCTTCAGTAAAATTAGTTTTTGTTTACTGGTGAGGGTAGTGCTAAACTGTCCCTCTCTGAATTCCTTCAGAAGTTCTTCTAGTGGATCTTGAGAAGATATCTGGTATATGTCAAGTGAAAATTTCTTCTCCTTGTTAGTACCAATGGTGGTATGCCTATTTTTACTGTTGTAAATTTCTATGCCATACATCCTCTGGTAATCTGTTCCCAGTAAAAACCCTTGGATGTGGGCATCATTAAGCACTACAAACTCTGGGTTGAGTCTGATATTACCCTTCCTGTGGGGTATAATTATCTCTTTGATAATTGTCCCAATGGAAGTCATCTTCCCTGATGCACTTTTAAAGTTCTTTGCCTTAGTGGGCATGAGCTGTTTTTCCCAGTTTGGTAAGTGAGTATCCAGATAGTTTTTGGCCACTATGGAGCAGTGTGCTCCACTATCAATGATCAGTGGATGCTGAGCATTGTCAATACAAACAGTCATTTTTGTGGCTGTCCCATGTATATATGCCATTCCTTTGGTTGGTGTAACCAGGAATGTTTGTGCATCTTGTGTGTGTTTGAACAAGTTCTTGTTAGCAGTGTCCTGTGGCATGCCTTCTTCCAACTGTATATCCTGGATTTCCAGTGGTGTTTCTTCTTGGTATTCCACTAGAAATTCATCTCTTGGGTCTTGATCATCCTCAGATGGTTCTCTGATGGCATCACCCATAGAGTCTGAATCAGAATCCTCTGTTGGAGGTTCTTCCTCAGGGACTTTCCCTATGGCATAGAATTTTTTCTTTCCCTTTGGACAGTTGTTGGCATAGTGGTCTGTTGAACCACAATTGTGACAAGAATTTCTCTTCTTTGCCACTTCTGCCACCTTTTCTTTGGGTTTGTCTCTAAACTCTACCCTGAAAGGTTGTTTTTCTTTGAAACCACTGCGCTTATATGGGGTGAATTTCCCTATATTTGTCCTTTTCCTTATGTCTTGTAAGGTGTTGGCAATGTCATCTAGAGTGCAATTTAGGTTGCATCTGCATTTTACTGCATGTTCTAGCTCTTCTGGAAGTTGTGTCAGAAGTTTGTGATTCCTAATTTGGATGTTCATCTGAGGATCAATGGCTTTAAGTCTTTTAGACTGTCTAAGACACCACTCATATGGATCTTTGTCCACAGAGTATTTGTCATTCTAAAATGACATGGTCTTTTGCCATATCCAAGTTCCATTACTGTACTTTTGGATGATTTGACTCTTCCACCATGGCCAGTTTCTTCTGCCATGGATTTCTTTCATTTCTGTGTACCATATACTTGCATGACCTTTAAATGCAGTATTCAATCTAGCAGTAATCCAGTAGTCTGGTATGCTTGGTACATCAATGAAGAGTCCATCAATATAATCTATGAGTTCCATATGATCATATTCTCCTGATCCAGAGAATTTGGGCCAGTTTGAGGCCTCAGGAAGCTGTTTCAAGGCTTCCTTCTCTGAATAAGACATGCCATCTCCATCCTGGTATTGTGATGGAGATCTTGCCTTATTCAACAACATGGCATCTGGTTGATATGGATTCTCCATAGCTTGTCCTTGTGGTTGGGGCTTCAAGCTATGATAGGCATTAAAAAATTTGTTAATGTCTTGATCCAGACACTCCCTGTCCCTTGTGCTGTGGTGTTGTTCTTCAAAGACTATATTCAGTCTTTTGTTGGTTTCTTCAGAGGCTTTTCTCAGTTGAGCATATCCTTCTTGAAGATTCTTAACTATTTGTTCCAAGGAGGCTTGAGTTTGTCTCATCCTCTCTTCGCTAGCTTTAATTTCTGCAAATTGCTTTGCAGATTGTTCAGCATATTGGGACATTTGTAACCACAGTGTATCATTGTTGATGTTACTCTCAGATGTGACAATGTTATTTTCAGTCTGAGTGGGGGTAATGTTTCTATTACTAGGACTACTGATTCTAGAGTGGTTTACAGCTACTTCTGGTTCTTGTGTACTTCTTTTACCAAATCTAACAGCTTCTGGATCATGGGGTCTGACTCTTTCCTCCTCTGGTTGAAGGAGGCTTTGTTCTTGCCCCTGTTTCCTTGTCTTCTCCTGGAAACTTCCTGGAATTGTGAGTAATGGTGACTCTTGGCCACTGATATGCTGGTTTCTGAATGGTGTGAAGCCACTGGAGAGCTGATTTGGCCTTCTCCTTGTGAACCTGAAGGAATCTGAGTAGGCCCTGTCTGGGTTAATTGTTCTTCTATTGCTTGGATAGTGGCTTGATTCTCCCTTATCCTCTGTGCCCTTGCCTCCAGGAGTCTGTGCTGCCTGGTAGGATTCCAACCTTTGGTGATTACCATAAGGTCTTTGAAGTCTATCTCTTTGAGACAGATCTTCTGGAAACTTGATCCAAGTTCTGCCCAGTGAGTTGCTAGGTTGAACCTCTTGTTGTCCATGCTCCATTGAAATAAGTCTTTGAGGAGTTGGTGGATCTGAAGAACTTGATCCATATCCTTCCAGTCCTCTGGTTTGAGGTCTCTGTTGAATTGGAGTGTGAATGGCAAGGTTGATATTATTTCCCTCAGTGTTTTGCCATCCACCACTGTGTCCAAGGTGTCCTCTTCCTGGTCTTCTGGTTCTGGACAATCCTTCTCTGTCCTCTGGCTGGTTCCTTTGGAAGCCAAGATCTCTGAGGTATGCAGGGGACATATCAGTGTTTGCAAGCAGTCAAAAACTTTATGTTCTTAGGGTATTCACCTTTGACTGTGCCTTGTACAAATTTATTGTCTGCTGACTTGGGAAGTTTGACTTTGGAAGTTACAACTGGGTTAATAATTGTAATCTTTCCTGTACAAGTGGTTAAGGTTGGTTTACCTTGTATTGAAGCAGAGTTTTGTGGTTCTCTACTCCTCTGAGTGGCTATGGGTGTCCACTTTTTGGCTGTAATGAGACCTTCACTGTGCCTCTTTCCTTTGCCCTTGCTGCCCTCTGGCTCTGAGGGCGTCACTGGTGTGTTGGCCTGTGACTGGGTCTCAAGTGGGATGTAATTTTCTTCCACTGAATCAAGGCAGGAAAAGAGAGGGCTTATGTCAGTTAAGACTTCTCAAGAATGCTGGTTTTGCACGTCTGGGATTGGCCTCTGGGCTTGTATGTTACTCCAATATGCCCTGTATAATGACAGTGTGATTGAATCAACAATTCCACGTCAGAATTACAGCTTTTGGTACCCTGTCACACTGTTTGTGTGCCAGTATCCCACAGATACACTTGTGGTTTTCAAGTGTAATCTGAATAAGTGGCTCTGTATAAGTGTAATTGAGTTAACAATACACTTAACCACGCCTCAACTGATGGTTTTTCAGTCAGAGGTGTCCTTATTCAATCAAGAATACAGGACCTATTGATGGCTTAAGTGTTTTATATGTAAACACGCCAAAAATAAAGGTTCCAGTGGGTATTAACCATGTGGTAAATACTCTTATAATATGAGTAATAAAGTAAAATATATATATAAAATATATATTTTTAAAAGAAAATAGGCCTAAAAATGTAAAACAATTGTCAGAAAATAGAAAATAAGAGAAAAAACTTACTTATAAGGTCCAAAAAAGTTTCAAACACGGCCAGGCCCCCAAAATGTCAAGATGAGTCTATGATAAAGGTGTATATAAGTATTTACAGGCTTTAACTATGACTGTGACACAGTAAAAATAGCTTTAAAAGATAATAAAGTTGATATTAAATGATTAAATTAAGATATTAAGGGCTTTACTATAGAGATATAGTGGTGGTGAGCGCTGTTGAAAGCCCTGGGTGCAGCTTTACCTGTTGGGTTACAATAATAAAGACTACAATACTTTTAATTTAAGAGTATACCTGATTATTAAACAAGAGCAAAACTGTTTTTGACAGTTTACTATGTAGGTTATTCAAGAGCAGGATGAGGAAAGCTATTCTGGCGGTGAAAAGCCTCCTTTTTATCCTGAAATGGGGTGGAAAGGGTGCTAGACCTTTCCACATAGAGGAAGTGAAGATTTTTCACTTTCTAGTACTGGCTTGTGGCTTGAAAACAGCCTGTATAGCCTGTATTGCGCTCAGATGTGGTTTTGAAACCACATCTGGGCGGTTTTCACCAATACAGGGTGAAAATTTTCATCTGGGCACCTCACAGGCTGATTCTGACGTGTATGACGCGTAGAATGCTGTACAGAAACTGTATGGGACCCCAGTATTTACTGACATATGATGTATTGAAGTAAAAACATGCTTCTTTGTCTATTTGACACCTCATATTCATGGTTATGGGATATTATCCCATGGTAAGGCTGTATATGAAAGCAGGTGGGATTTTGACCTTAAAACAGCCATACCTTTGTCAATTCTTGAGATATCAACCTCAAAATTGATTCAGTGTGTAGCCCTGTATGTGCTCTACACAATGGTACCTCATTTGATATGGGTATCATCCAATATGGCAAAGTTATCCAATGTACAAGAAATTTGTACATTTGCGTGTTTTGGGCAAAAAGCAGTATTGAGCTTGTTTGCCCCATAGCTTTTGTTCTAGTTGAGCTATTGGGAAATGGATGGCACCATCAGATAGCCCTGATTGTGCTCTTTCCAAAAATACCCCACTTCAGGTATCCCACACTAAAACTGTAGAAGTTAGATGAGAGGTGAATGTTTAGTTCACCCTTATTTGGCCTGAAATTGGCCATAGCTCCAGTAATATTGGTGCTAGCTCAGTTTGGCTAGTACCATTGGATAGCCCTGGCTTAGAGCTTCATTTTGAATACCCATTTGATGGGGTTAAGCCTCTCCTTCTAGATTTTAGATGGGAGGTGAAAATTAAGGTTTATGCTCAGCAATAACTTTGATCAGGAATAACTTTGTTATTTCTTGTCCTATGGTGATGGTACTTATATTTTCAGAAAGAGGTGAGTTTCCTCTTTCTTTTGATACCTTTTGAGCTTATTTGGCTCAGCTCCATGTTTTGGTGGTATCTTGGCTATACCATTGGTTTATGGTATTTTGGCTGTCATGCTTGTGCTCTGGTTTTGAGTCACAGGCTGACATATACCTCCTATTGAGACATCTGGTACTAAGAAAATTACCAAAGTTCTTAAAGAAAGGAAATTAAGAACCAAGAAAGTGAGGGAATACCTTGTTAGGTACAGTGACCCAACTTGTGAACATGAATGGATAGAGGAAAGATATACCAGAAGCTACCAAACTCCTCAGGAGATTCAGACACACTAGAAACACCAATATTACAAAGTAATATTCTTTTTAGGGGGAGGGAATGTGAGCCTTAGAGGTAATTTCATATACCCAAAAGACCACAAATACAAAATTAACATATTAATATAAATAAAATAAATTTATTTATATTATTAAAATAGAAAGCAAAATATAAATATAAAAGATTAATAACAATTCAAAAATAAAATTACATTAAATTTTGGAATTATAAAATTACATTTATACTTGAAAAAATTAAGTAAAAATGAAATTTTAACAAAATTGTAAAAAAATAAATAAATTTGGAAAAAAGCTAAATAAAAATTATTATAACTTTTTATCCAATAAATAAACATATAGAAATTATTTCACCATTGGATTCCTCATAAAAAATCAGGTGGGGTCACCTCTGAGTGGAATTCTTGTAACTCAACTCTAAATAAGCTTAAATTAAGTTTTTAGTATTTTCAATACAAAAGTTGAAAATCCTCAAAACTTTAATTTAATTCACACCACATGAGGTGTTAACCATCAATTTTTGTGTTAAAATTGAGGTGTTGTGTTTAGTTTAGAAGTTATGAGGAATTGAAGTATTTTCAATTGAATTCAATTGAAATGTCAAAATGTGCACATGTATTACATAAGTGATCTTTGATTTAAATATGAGGTATCAATTATTACTGTATTGTACTGTACAATTCAATTGGATTAAATATGTAAATTATAAGTATAATACATGATGAGGAATTAAAGGAAAAATAAATTGGAAAGATTAAATTTGGGGGGGAAAGGAACTCCAGCTCTAAGGGGGAGCTAGACCCCCAAAATACTTGCTGACAGGCGTGGGATGTCAAAATTCACGCAAAAGTTCATCACTTTTGGCCTGCAATTGAGTTACAGGGTCTGTGGACTCAATTGATGATGAGGTTTTGATACCAACTGGGGTAGTTTTACCTGTTGCCAAGAGGGCAAAACTACCCTTAAGATAAAACCATCATAGTGAAAACATTTTTAACTGGTTTCTACATCTCTTACACACATTCTGACATGTTTTGAAGGCTCTAGACCAGGTATTGCTATAGTAATGCCTGATTTAAGGGTCTAAAATGGCTAAAAATGGCTTAAACCAGCCCTTTTTGGTCTAAATCAGGGTTCAATGATGCCATAATTGGCTTTTCTGTTGTCAGACTATTTTTCACGAATGACAAGAGTAAATTTTACTTTTGGAGTAATAAAATTGATGGCTATAAAAGAATGTCTTCTTTGCCCCACTTTTCTCTTCATGTTAGAATCTTTTCCTTTTATAATTAGTTTAAACATTGTTAAACCAATCAATAAGAGATTCCAGCCACCTTTATTAAATCATTTTAAAACTTTTAACCACGTGAAAAAATCATTATAATCATTTTTTGTAACTTTCATAATCATTTTTACCCCTGAACCACCCCAATAGTGAATGAAAGCATCTTTCATCACTGTAAACTTTGTCACTTTGTTTTCAAATTCAGTCTGGTCACTTTTGGGCGTGTTTTCTCTTTAATATTCTTTTTAAAGAATTTTTTCTTTAATTAATTGCTTGCAGTTCTTTGCTCAATTTATTCCAATTGAAATTGCTATTGAAGAAATTTCTTTTGTAGCCTTAAATATCTCTTGTAGAGTATTTTTGGATAAATTTTTATTGTTGGTAAAACAATAAATCTTTATGATATTATTGTGTTATACTAATAAAGTTATAAACAATAAATTTGGCGTGTTTTCTCCCAAAAAATAATATTTCTTACTATTTTTAATTGATTTTTACCTTATACAAATTTTGAGGACAGGAAAAGTACTTGATTTTTAATCAAAGTTTCATATCCACACCTTACATGAAGTGTACCTGTTTGAATTCATTCAGTAATTATTTGATGGGTTCTTGGTTGGACAATTGGTATATATCAAATTAATTTCTTTTTTCCTTTTTGGTACATATTGTAATATTCCTCTTTTTACTGTTGTAAATATTAATGCCACACATCCTTTGTTATTTTGTTCCCAATACGACTCCTTGGATGTTGGCATCCTTAATCACTGAAACCTCTGGGTTGAGCTTTATATTATCCTTTCTATGGGGTATTGTTATCTCTTTGATAATAATACCAATGGAGGTCATCTTTCCTGATGTACTTTTGAAATGTGTTGCCTTTTCCAAATACCCTTTTGCCACTATTGAGCAATGTGTACCACTTTCAAGGATCAATGGGTGTTGAGCATTATCAACTTAAAAGATCATCTTGGTGGCTGTTCCATTAATGTATTACATTCCCTTATTTGGTGTGACTAGGAATTGTTTTGTATCTTGTTTATGTTTAAACAATTTTTGTGGGCAGGGTCTTGTGGTAATCCTGCTTTCAACTGTATGTCCCCGAATTCCAACTGGGTTTCCTCTTTGTACTCTACCAGGAATTCTTCTATTATGTCTTGGTCTTCATCAGAGTTTTCTCTCATGGAATCACCCATAAAGTCAGATTCAGAATGTCCTACTTGGACTTCTTCCTCTTGGAATTTCTTAATGGCATATATTTTCTTTTTTTCCACTGAAAAGTTGTTAGCATAGTGGTCTGTGGACCCATAAGTTTGAAAAGAGTTCTTCTTCTCATTCCCTTCTGCAACATTCTCTCTGGGATTGTCCTTGTTTTCAACCCTTAAAGGCTTTTTCTCTCTGAAACTTCTGCCTTTATATAGGGAATACTTCCCTATATTTTTCCTTTTCCTTACTTCTTGTAACGTTTTGGCAATATCATCTAAAATTCAGTCTCTGTTTCACTTTCATTTTATTGCATGTTCTAGCTCTCCTGGTAATTGTGTCATGAGTTTGTAATTACTAATCTTATTATTAATATGAGAATCTATAGCCTAAATCCTTTTAGACTTGCTGAGACACCACTAATAAGGATCTTTTTCTACTTAGTACTTGTCATTCTGAAATGACAGAGTCTTTTTGCATATCCAAGTACCATTAATGTACCTCTGGATTATTGTACTCTTATGCCATGGATCTATTTCATCTCTTTGTACCATATGCTAGCATGGCCTTTGAATTCTGTGTTCAGTCAATCTTTTATCCATTAGGCTGGTACAGTTGGTACATCAATGAGGATTCCATCAATATAATCAATGAGCTCTATATGATCATATTCCCCTACCTCAGAGAATTTTTTCTAACGTTTGGCTTCTGGAATTTGCTCCAAGGCTTCCTTCTTTTAATAACTCATATTATCTACATCTTGGTATTGTGATGGGGATCTGTGCTTACTCCACATTTGCCCATCTTGGAGGTGTGAATTTTTGCCAAAAGCATGGCCCTGTCTTTGTTACTTTATGTTTTGGAAGACATTGAACAGTTTTCTCATGTATTTATCCAGGTATTCCCTGTCCCTCTTGCAGTGATATTGCTCTTCTCAGACTTGGTTTAGTCTTTTTTTCCACTTCTGAGCCTTTACTTAGCTTAGTATATTCCTATTGAAGAGTATGAATAGTCTTAGTTTGTAAGTTACTTACCTCTTGTAGCCTTGACATGTTTTCATGGAGTCTTTCAAACTCTCTCTGAGTTTTCACTGAAAATTGGGACATTTGTAGCCACAGTTCATTACTTTTTATGTCACTCTAAGTTGTAACAACATTATGTTCATTCTGGATGGGGATATCATTCCTTGTTGTAGGTGTATTGATTCTATCAGATTTATTTCCAATTATTTCTTTCCTCTGTTCATTTCTCTCACTAATTATGACAGCTTCTGGATTATTTTTTCTAATTCTTTCTGCCTCTGGTTGAAAGAAGTCTTGTTATTTCCCTTTGGTCTTTGTCTTCTCCTGGAAACTCCCTGGAATTATGAAGAATTTTGATCCTTTGCCACTTATTTTCTGGATTCTGAGTGGTTTGAAGCTCTCACAGAGTCGTTTTGGTCTACTCCTTGTGAGCCTGAAGAAGTCAGAATATTCTCTTTCTGGCTCCATTTCTCCTCTGAATCCTGAATTGTGGCTTGATTTTCCCTTATCTTGGCTGTCCTCTCTTCTAAAAGCTTGAAATTCTTGTTGGGATTCCAACCTTTGGTGATTTCCATAAAGTCCTTGAGGAATATATCTTTTGCAAGCTTTCCCCAATTTCTTCCCAGTGGAAGGCCAAGTTAAACCTTTTGTTTTCCATGCTCTATTGGAAAATGCTTTTGAGTAGTGTGGTATTCCATACCTTATTGGCCCAGTTTCAAGTGAAATTTCATTCATAAGGCTATAAATTGAGGAAATAACAAAGAAAAATCAATAATTAATCAATAATAATAGAGGAATTCAGCAATAAAATGGATTTAAATTCATCAATATGTATAATCCCATAACCAAATCCTGGAAGAATGGTCCATTTGATTACAAGCATAAAAATAAAATAAGGAAAAGAAAAAGACAAACTAGCAAGAATGGTAAAGTTACCAGTGAAAGGGGTAGTGTAACACTCAAGTTACCCAAGCTCTGCTCAACCATTGGATTACTCAGCAATGCAGTTATTAAACTGAGGCCACTTCAATAAGGAATAAATTAAAGCCGTATTAATCAACAGTCACAAGACAGAAAGAAAAAGAAATCAATTGATTTATGCAAGGAAAATCCATCAAAAACCTTAAGTTACACAGCATATCTGTGGAAATACAAGCACAGCCACTTGATAAGCCATTAAATATAAATTGAAAACAGAATTAAGTTATATAAAGAAAAATTAAAGCTCATACAGGACAAACAGAATCCCCACAATACACAGCGTTCTCAACCTACAGTTCAAACAGTGCACAGACCTATGGTGCAATAACTGTACAAAACCATCTCATACCACCAAAAATGGTGCAATACCTTGAAGAAATGACACCATCTCAAAATTCCTCACCAGCAAAAACATCTCAGATTACATAATTATACATAAAAATGGTGCAACCAACCAAACAAATGATATCTCACCACTATAAAGAATTATCCCAGCCAAAAGAAGTGGAAAAATTCCAAGTCCCTTGTTTTTTAGTGCCTCTACGGAGAGCTCAAAGAATATAGATAGAGGTCCTCTCTTCATCATTTCTTCCCCTTTTCCCCATGAATGCAATTAATTATATACCAAGAAGGAGAATAATTATTCATCCCTCACTAGTAGGTCAATCTAGTATTATTATTTGAATGGGAATTATATAACAAGAAAAAGAACAATTCATCCATCCCTTACTAGTAGGATAATCCAGTTATTTTATTAAAAGTATTATAGACTTATAAGCTTAATTCATAGTTATTTCTAATTAATAGTAGCTAACAGAAGGTCTACTTGATATTTTTAATCCACCCTATGTTTAAATTCTTGGTCTTATAGCTATAATACTATTGAGCTTATCCCCATAACCTTTCCATTATAAAGGAAAAATTTCTTATTATATCTTCATATTAAAAAAAACAACTTTACAAATATATATTATTATATAAAAAACCTACACTTACATTATATTATATCATTCTTATATTTAAAAAATATCCATTCTATAAAAAAAATTATCTTAAGAATATATTATTAAAGGTCTTATTTCTATATCATATTAACAATTACCCTCCCAAACCATTAAGTATTATAAAAGATATAACATTATATTAACTTACCCCTTAAAATATATATTAGTACTATTATATTAAATCAACCTCTTATACTATTAAGGGCTTACCCTAAAAATAATCTTATATTATTGTTTGAACATTATATTTTATACTTATTTTAGCTTATAAGTTACTTATCTTATTATTGAATAGGTCTGATAGAGACTGCTTAAAAGTCTCCTCTAGTTGTAAAGCCACACTCTTAAATATTGATTTGTGAGCTCTGCAGTGAGATTTGTTAGTATATTCAGAGGGGCAGCTAAAACACCATTAGCACCCTTGGTTACAGGATTATTTCAGCAATTCAAAACTGTTTACCTGTGTTTTCCCCCTCAAAGACAGCCTTATCCAATCACACTCTAAAAGGAGCTCCACAGTAGTTGTTGGAACTGAAGTACTTGATCCATGTCTGTCCAATCCTCTTGTTTTAGTTTTCTGTTGAATTGTAAGGTTAATGAAAGTGTGGAAATAATTTTCTGGAGATTTTCTCCATTAATAATGCTTTCAAAACCTTGGTCTTCTGGATCTGAAAAGTCATGTTCTCTCCTCTGTCTTGTTCCTTGGGACTTCAAGGTCTCTGTGGTGTACAGGGGACATGATATCATTTTTTGCATTGATTTAAAAACTTCTTTTTCTTAGTTGATTTACCTTTCACTTTGCTTCATACAAACTTGTGTTCTACAGCTTTGGAAATTTTTCCTTTAAAAGTTCCAGCTGGTTTCATAGCTTTTATGTTCCCTTTACAAGTTATCAAAGTTGGGTTAGCTTGTATTGTGAATAAATTTGTGACTTTATGGCCCTCTGAGTGGCAATTGTTTTCCACTTCTTGGTTGTAATGATGACTTCACTGTTCCTCTTTCCTTTTCTCTTCTGCACCTGGTCTGTGTCTGAGGTTGTCATTGGTGGGTTGTCCTGTGATTGTGTCTATTGGTATGAATTTTTATTCCACTAGTGGACAAATATGAGGACTTAATGTCAGTTTTGACTCTCAACAATGCTTCCGCATGTCAAAGAGCATCCTCTGGTGTGATATATGGCTGTATTACACCTCTCTACAGTGACTGGGGTTTGGTATTACCAATTTCAATTTCAATAACACTTTTTGGAAGTTGTTAGGCTACAGTTGTATCTCAAATATCCCACAGTGTTATTCTTTAGTTAAAAGAAATAACTGGATATAGTGGCTGAATATGAACAATTGAAACTATCAATTGGTACAACCACACTCTCTGAAGATGTGAGTCATGATCCTGAAGATTCTTTTAAGTTCTTCAAAAGAATAATAAGGTTTTTTTTCATATTGTAGAAACACCCAAAATACACTTTTTTAATTAAATATTAATATACCATGTCAAAAAATGCATAAAAATATAAAAACACAGTTGTATACAATCGTATACCACTCAAATACTAACAATATATGATATTTGATAAATTATTATTATTTAAATATTTTTATGCTAAAAATAATATTAAAAATCAGACAATTATAAAAATTAGAGAAGAAACTCTCTTTTACACCAAAAAATATAAAACAATAGTTCAAAAAACATGGCCAGACCCCCGAAATGTCAGGATGCCTCTATGTTAAAGCTACTATAAGAGTTTCTACAGCTTTAAAAATGACTTTAAAAATCTAATAATTATAAAATAGTAGTTAATGAATATTCTTGGGGCTTTACTATGATGTTATAGTGGTGGTGAGTGCTGCTGAAAGCCCTTGGTGCACTGATTATCAATTGACTAACTATGATAAGCATTAAAATTATCAAACCTAAATTATAGCTGTGTTTTTCAGCTGTACTGAATAGGAATTCAAGAGCAGGATGGGGATTATCTCTTTTGCAGAGAAAATTCCCCTTCTTATCCTGAAACTGGGTGGAAAGGGTCTCTGGACCTGTTCATGTATAATGAATGAAGAACTTTTACTTTCAAAGACTTTCTTGTGGATATTACACAGCCTGTTCAACTTTTATTGGGCTAAGATGTGGCCTTTAAACCACATATGGGAAGTTCTTACCAATACAGTGTGAACACTTTCATTTGGGGACCACAGAGCCTTCTTCTGACATCTATGGCACATAGAATGCTGTTCAGATCCTGTATGGGGACCCCATACAGGCCAAACTATGCGGTATTTAAGTATAAAAATTCTCCTTTGTACAATTGACACCTCATATTCAGCAATATGGGATATTATCCCACAGTAGTAGTGTATTGACTATACTGTAAAATTTTAACCTCAAAACTGCCATGCCTTTCTCATTTTGAAAGATAATGAACTTAATGTTTATTTATTTTGTAGACCTGGACTAGATTTGCATAATGGTATCTCATTTGGTATGGGTGGCATTAAATATAGCAAAGGTATAACACTTTTAAATCCCACTATTCAGGTATAGATTTCTATCAAATACTGTATAGATCTCATTTGCTCCATAAATTTTGTTCTTTCTGAGTGATGAAGAAATGGATGGAACCATCAACAATCCCTGATTATGCCATTCCAAAAAACCCCACTTCAGGTATCTCACACTAAAACTGTAGAAGTTAGATGAGAGGTGAATATTCTTTTCAGCCTTATTTGGCTTATGTTTTTCCATAACTTCTTTATTTTTGATGCTAGATTGATTTTGCCATTAACATTGAATATCCCTTACTGAGAGCTTCAATTCAAACACCAATTGTATTTGGTTCAGCCATTTTCTCTGGAATTTAGATGCAAGGTAAAAATTAAGGTGTATTCTCAGAAATTTCTTTGGGAATGAATAACTTTGTTATTCTTTGTGTTATGGTTATTGGAGTTGTCTCTTTGAAAAAACATTACTTTCCTCTTTCTATCAATATTATTTATGAGGTATTTGGTTCAGTTAAATTTTTGATGGTATTTTGCTCTACCATTGGTTTATGGTATTTTAGTTATCATGCTTGTTCTCTGGTTTTGAATCACATGCTGACACTTTCAAACAACCACAGACTGAAATTTATTACTTATTTAGCTCAGTTTTAGTCTCACAGTCTTAAATTTGCTCTTAATTGAGCTGAAATGTGGTTTTGGGACAAAAGGTTGTCATGTTTAGCCCATAGAGTTTGAATAACTTCTTATATGGACACTCCATAGTTTTCTTGGTTCTTCTGATGCATCAGAAAATTTAAAGTACATGTCTGGGGGCTCTTATCAGTCAAATTAATAGTCATCAAAGCTCAAAAATTATGTAAATAGCTTTGTAGCTCACACCTTAATTATATGGGAGAGTATCCCATAGTACCACCCTGTAAAGTCACCCAACAGAAATATCCATTAATATATTCAGTTTAGTTAAGCTATTGTGTCATTCAGGTCTGAGAAATTGTCTTCTGCACAATATTTTCATGTTTTCTTTTATTATTATATCAGGTATTAAACCATTTTCAATGACCAACCTACCAGAAGACTTAGGGCATGCAGTAAAATGCAGATGCTCCAAATATCCACCTTGAAAGAATTAAGGTTTAGAAAATCTATTGGTAGATATAATACCCATACGTCTGGTGATAGCAGGGAAAATCTAACCCTGGAAACCAAAGATTCTCAGTATTTAGAAGAATTGAAAAGGACAAAGGCATGTCAAAACTGTGTATCAACTAATCACTATGCAAACAATTGTCCCAAAGACATAGAGAAAGCATTTGAAATAGAGGACAATACAAGGAAAGACCATTAAGTTCATCAATTGGACTATGTCATTATGGGAGATGGATATAGAGATAATTAATAAATCAAATTAAAAGCCTTTTAACAGGATTTAATGGAACTTGAGTACCATGAACCAATGGTTATTGGACCAGAAAACTTGACAAGAAATCTACCATAATCCAAATTCCATGAGACAAAATGTATTAAAGAAACATATGCTCAAATATTTTTGGAAAAACCAAAAATAGGACAGGGTCACACCAATGTAAAATCAATCTATCTGGATTTGAACCTTGAAAAAAACCAAACCATGATCATTGACACAGGAGCAACCTTCTAATTATTTGACAAGATATACTTGCACAAAGCCTTACCTTTGTGGGATGCAGGATTGCTACCCATAGAAACCTTAAACTTCGGGAGTGCTTCAGGAAGAATGAAAGAAGTGGTTATAATTAAAGCCACAATTGAGATCCCTCACACTCATGGACATCATTTTTTGCACCCTAAATTTTTAGTACTGGAAAAGGCTAGCAAAAATGGACTCTTGTTGGGTACATATTATCAAAGTTTGTATGGAATAAGTATCAATAAAAGAAAGAGTATTTCCAGGAAAACAGGGTATTCTAAAGAGAAAGAATTTCCTATTTATTATAATACAAGAAGCAAAAAAATGGCCAAAAATTTGTATGGATTAAAACATAAAGCACTATGCTGGGAGAATATATCCACAGGAGACCTGTTGCAACAATATCACATGTACCCAATTAGACTCAGTACCTCACAGAGGGAAAGAGAGTCTCATTGGTGATAAGCCTTTTTTTAGAGGAAGAGTATGTCAGCCTGTGACTCAAAGCCAGAGCACAATCATGACAGAAGAATATCATAAACCAATGGTAGAGAAAAATGCCCTTTAAAATCTAACTGGTCCAAGATAGGTCTTAGATGTCATTAAAAGAAATAATATAAGTCCCTCTTTTCAAAGACACAAATCCCATAATCATAGAACAAGAAATTAAGAACTTATTCCAGCTCAAAATAAGAGCTGATCATAAACCTTAATTTTCACCTCTCATCTAAAATCCAGAGAAAGAGGCAAAACCCAATCAAATTTGTTTCAACCTGAAGCTCTTTATCAGGGCTATTGAATGTTACTGGCCAAATAGATCTAGCATCAAAACTATAGAATTTTTGGCCAAATGAAAGACAAAAAAGAGTAAATAAAACATTCACCTCTCATCTAGCTTCTACAGTTTTAGTATGAGATATCCAGAGTTGTGTCTCTTTTTAAAGAGCAAAATCAGAGATTTCTGATGGTGCCCACCATCTAACCATATATAATTTACAACAAATGTTAGTTAGAAAACAAATTTGATACAGGATTCATAATAAATTGATAATCTGACAATGGGATCTGAAATTAGAATAGCTTTTCCATTATAATGCTAGGTATACCAAATGAGTAAAAATTGTGTAGAAATCATCAAGTGCTACAAGATGAGCCTATTTTTACCTCTCAATATCTAAAAATAAGCAATTTCTTTGGGATTTAAGATCATAATTACACACTAGCCAGTATGGGATCTTTCTGTAGGAAAGCTTTCCATATGGCTTAATTAACAGCTAATAAATTGAATTGAATCATTTTTCTTCTTTATTTACTCATAGTATAACTAATAGGAGTCCTACATATGTGTCCTGTACAGTTTCTGACATGTAAGAACCACTAAAACACATCTGTCAGCTCTATTTGCCAAAACTTTCACCATATTATGGGTAAAAATGACAGCTTTTGGTTCCAAAGCCACGTTTCCACCCAATAGAAGCCTGTATTAAGTGTGTGGGACCACAAGCCAGCCTACAGTAATGAAAATTTTGACTTTATGGCTGTGTGAAGAGGTAAACAGCCTTGCACCACCCCTGAAAAATATAGAAGGAGTCTTTTCCTCACCAAAGGAATAGATAATCATCAGATTCATAGTATTATTATGTGGTATAGCTTCTTAATAGGTATTATTCTTATAATTTAACAGGTATAATTGTAAATGAAGTTATTTTAGCATTTATTATTTTAAACCAACAGATAAATACTGAACCCAGGGCTTTCAAAAGCACTCACCACCACTATTGTAGTAAAGCCCTCTGATTTATTCTATCTTGTAACTTATTTTTCACTATCATAATTGTGTCACACTCACATTTATATATTATTATCCAAACCTCTAAGCTATATAATAGAATCAGCCAGACAGAATACCTTTTTATTAAGTTACGCTTGATTGATTGATTTACGATAATCAGTTTTTTTAATTGGGCTTCTTATCTCAAGTTTATTAAAGAAAATTATGATAACTTGGTGTTGAATAGGAATGGGATAATGGCTAAATAAATTTGGGGCCTTGGTTAAAAATCTTGAACAAAATAAATGCCAATTTATCTTTGACAACAATTACTAAACACCCAAAACATTTTTAAAAATTATGTTAATTTTTGAAATTCATTAAACCTCCAAAAAATAGAAATTTTGTTGTTTTGAGATGTCACCCAATATGGCCTTTAAATTTAACTGTAATATTTGCAACAAAAAAACCTTACAGAATTCATATTCAAAGCTGATGCATTCATGAAGCCCTTGATAGCTCATTGTTCCAAAATTTCCCATAATAGAGGCTTTCTTTTTGGATATAAGTCCTTTTGAATTTCAAGGTATTTCCAGCTTAACAGAGAGCTCACTCATTCTCAATTGAAAGCTCTTTTATGCTTCCAAAAATTCACACATAGAATCTTTGGCTTGAAAAGGCTTTTTAAGAGTTATCTGGCTTATATAGCTAATAAAAAGGATTTTTCCACTTTTATCCTTAGAAGCTATGGAAAATGAGAAATATTTCCTTTTTCCACATAAAGGGCCTCCCTTGACTTACTTTGTTCTATTTAAAGTTGACAAATTTGGCTAAGAAGGAGCTTTTTATGTCACTAACAGCCACTCTTTGGGGCCATGGACCATTCAAAATTGAAAAATTATTGATTTTCTATTGAAAAAACAATTATTTTTTGGTTGTTTATATCTAATACTAAATTTTTTGTAATGAAATTAATTTTGGATTTAGTTTTTTTTGGAAAAAATGAGGTTAAAATAGCCTTTTTGTTTCGATTTTTCTCTTTGTTTTTCTATAAAAAAGAGTACATTTTTACTTTATTTGCTCCAAGAGATAGGAACAAATCATGCTTCATCTTGAGGAATAACTTTCTTTTGAGAAACTCTTTTCTGGTTATTTTTTCTTGATTTCAATGCACTTTTACTTTAATTGGAATATTGTTCATTTTCTATTACAAAAACAACAAAAGATATCCCTTTTGTTTTCCTTTTTCTTCAAGAATAAAAATCAATGAATAGATAGATAAATAAAAAAATGAATGAATAAAAATTTCAGAAAAAACAATTTTCATTGGTTTTTTTCCAAGAAAAATAATTTCTATATATGCTTCCTAGAGTGTTTTTTCCCAAAATAATATTTTGAATAAAATCATGAATCTCAATATTAATAAAGTAAGATAATGATAAGAATCACTAAAATAGAAATATAAATACATACATATCCATGTTTTGTGAAACAAAAACTAGAATTATAACAAAGATAAATATATAAAAGCTAAATTGAAACATATTATAATTCTTAATCTCACAAAACCTTTTTCTACTTATCATAAATCCTTCCTTAATAACCACATACTAATGACATCAATGATTCAGTATCCAATACATCCAAGTAATTATCAGATTTAAGTACTAGAAGAACAAGATAAACAATGATTTCCTTCCATTTTGAGATATGACTGCATGAGAAAGGCAAAAAAAGTTTCAAAATAACTATTTGTCAAATTATTCCATTGTGGTCTCCAATCAATCTCTTTTTGATATGTTGCTTGACCTACAACTAAATTGTGGTTTGGAAAGCTTAAAATCTAACTTTTTGAGTTCAAAAACTTGTTCCAACCCTAGCTGAAGGTTTCAAAATGAAAATTGGCATGGTAAGATGGTATTGCATCAAGAAATTCTGAACAATAAGGCCAAGGTATCATGTCATGAATCATGAGCTAATGTGTTACTCTGAATTTCTTGGTTTTCTTTTTCTAATTACCATCTATACTTTGTATTGATTGTAATTCTGAGGAACAAGATGGCATTGTGTTAATGAACAAGTTGTAGATTTAATTTGAAAAGGGTATATAATTTTAGCTCTAATTTCTGGTGTCATGTAAGTTCCTCATTTTTGCACATGCATCATTAGGGTAGATGTTTTCTATTAGCAAATACCATCTTTCTGAGTGTCAATTTCTGGTAAAATGGCATGCTACACAACAGCAAGTACAGGCACTTGGCTTGTGGTGTTATATAGCACTTCCTCAAAGTTTTATTGTTTCAAATCTTGCTTCAATTTGCAAATTGACTCCCATAGTCAATCCTTTGTACAAAGTTAGGCCTCAAGATAAGAAAACCAAGGTTAGGCCAATTAGAGCTGTGTGCTTACCACACTGAAGCTTCCACAGGCTTAAAATATTGGTGGTGTGGTATGTGAATTAGTTTGACAATATCTTGAGCCTGAAACTATGAAAAACTTTAGTGATGAATTCTGTTTCATTGGTTGATGTCAATTTGCAATCCAGTCCCACGAGGGTGAGCCAAAAGGTTTTGTGCAAAGCGCATTTCACACTAGCAAAGTGTCTCAAATTGGTTTACGATGTTATTGAAAGCGATTGGAATCGGACTTCTGTAGGAGATCTATCACTGGCGCAGTGGCCAGGCGCCTGGCCTAAGAGTGCTGCAGCCGGACACAACTTAGCAGATGTGGAACTGTTTTATAATCTGAGCTTCGACTGAGATAATGCAATTTGATTTATTTTTTTTACTTTATTGTTGAGGTGACAACTCGAAAATATAACTCATCCAATCCTCCACGAGACTAAAGACTAGGTCTTGTCGTTTGTCAGACTTGGCAAAGGTTTGGGTAGCAATGTAGCAAATGTAAGGAATGAAGTATGTCCTCGGGTCATACCTGCGGGTTTGCAAGTTTCCAACGTATTGGGATTATAGGCTTTGATTGGTGGCGGCTTCCTACCATTGAGTTCGCCATTATCACGACTTTCGACTCTAATTTCGGGATGCGGAGCTTGGGTTTTAATTCCAGGACGTGGGCTTTGCTCCTTAATCTCAGGACGTGAACTTTCCTCTTTATTTTCAGGACGTAGACTTTCCTTTTTGTTTTCAGGACGTGGGCTTTCATTTTTGATTTCAGGACGTGGGCTTTCCTCTTTGGTTTCAGGACGTGGGCTTTCCTCTTTGATTCCGGGACGTGGGCTTTGCTCTTTAACTTCAGGACGTGGGTTTTCCTCTTTAATTTCAGTACGTGGCTTTTTGGAGATGTGGTTGTTTGAGTCCTCCGGATCTTGCGAGACTTTTCTCTTGTCGTGAGTTTCATTTGAGTCGGGTTGAATGACTACGTTTGCTTTGGTCAACTGCTTCCGTCGTTTTGCTTCCGAGATTTGTTTCTCTCTTCTTGCTTCTTTCTTGATCTCTACTTCTTTAATCCGTTTGACTGCGTCGTCTACTTTGGCCATCGTTGTTGTCACTGGCTCGTGTGTGCGGACAAGTGTCTCAAACATGACCAGGTCAGAAAATCCAAGTGATGCCAATGTTTGGCAAGTCTTTTGCACTTGTTCAATGCATGGTGAAAAGCAACAGATTCTAGAGATTTGAGAAGGCTGTTAAAAAGACTCCGGAGAGAGCGTATCAGAATAGGTTGAGGGTTGGGAATGTAAAACAAGCAGATCTCATGAATCAAAAGGACCACATACATTCATCAACCGCTTGACATCTTCTAAGGCATCCCAAGGCGCTGGCAAGTCTAAAAAGACTGAATCTACCCGCAGTGCAGAGTTTCCTAGGTCACCAAATCCGTCTCTGATCACGTTTCGATGAGCCAAACTGATTGGTCCACCGACTGTAGACAGCAACCCATGGGCTTCAAACTCAGTTCTAAATACAAACAAATAGCCACAGGGACAGGATGCTTTAGAATAAGGGTATTCGTAATAGCTGATTGGATTGATTTGAATACTTACATTGCTTTATGATATCGCTCTTCATGAAATTCAAAAGACAACAATTTACCGTGAGGCCCAATTGTTCGTGCGATCGAATGAGAAAACGATCCTGAGCCAGTACCTTTTAAAGCGAAGGAAAAAACATCAATAACCCAAAGGAGAAAAAATAAGTATAAATTAATGATTGGGTGCTCTGGGGCGAGTTTTAGGTTTTGTAAAACAAATTGAAATTCAAAGACCTCAACTTGAATGAAGAAAATTAGCTAGCTACCTGCTTCAAGCACAAATGAACCAGGTTTGATGTCAAGTTGAGAAGTAATGAATGAAATATCGGGATGATAAAGGATTTGAGTTCGATGAGGCAAGGCCAATGTCCTAATTACTTTTTTCAAGTTTTAAGATCATAAGGTTCAACAAATTAGCGATTGAATGGGCTGATCTCAAACGCTGACCAAAGTTCTGGAGTGGGTCTGAGGAGATAAGTGAAACCATTCCCTTTGCGGCTGGCACACTGTAGAATAGAATAATTTCCATGAGATCGAACTGAATAAACTGGTGATTGATCGACAACCAACCTTTGAGCCAAACGGCATGCCAATCATACTTTCATGGAGGAACTCGCCAAATCTTGAGCTAAGCTGCTGGCCAGGGGTGACAACGATGGATGAAAGATTGTCTCTGGACTGCAATATTACAATAATTGAACCCAATCAATAAAAGTCTTTCAAGAAGATGTTGGATGACTCACATGATAAACGATGACTGTATCTCCAGCTTGAATTTTACCTGAATCGATAGTGAAGATGGACCTGGATGGCTTGGACGGATCCATTTGGTGGAAAGAGATAACGAAAGCCAATGAGCAAGTCCGATCGACGGCCTTACTTTGAATTCTTTGATTATTCTGGCGTATGCAGTATGCGCCAAGGCAAGATGCATGGTCTGAGAGTTCGAGGAATCCCCGGCGGAGACCCCGTCGAAGCAGGGGGCCGGGCCACGGTTTTGAGGCCAAGTAAGCTCCCCAGACCAGGGGGATAGGTACAAGTCTCAATTGCTATTGGGTCTCTGATTCTTTTTGTAACCACTACCATTCAAAAAAACAGGATTAAAGAATAAAATATGAATAATATAGTTACCACACCAGGGCAATTTTTTTGACTAGTTAGCCAGTCATTTAATGTGTCCTTTCTGTGACTTCAAAATAGCTATTAATGTGGAATGAATATGAACAAGATATAATTATAAGATGACCTATGAAAAGCCAAAATATTATCTACATGAACTTCAGTATTAGATTTTTCTTTCAAAACTGGCGTAGCTCAATATATGATTAAAAGAACCTTTCATAATTTAATAATCATATTTTCAAATAAAAATACATGGAGCAGAAGTGGGTTATTTCAGTATTTTGAGCACCATCTTTGTCTTATCAAGCACATATTTTTCAGAATTTCTTTCCCTTTAAAATGATTGAGGGATCAATAAATATTGTATATTTTTTTTTATAAAGTCAAAGAGAAAGAAAGCTTAAATTACCCTTTGAATGTGCATATCAATTTTAATAAGCTATTTTATTACTTAATGGTCTTCCAAATTAGGCTATCAATTGCTCAGTAATTCTCCAAGAACTATGTGATATGGGAATAATATATCTCAATTAAGAAACAAAAAAAATGGGAATTTTATCAATTAAGCATTAATATCTATTGTTTAAGAGCAAAATTTATTGCAGAAACAAGGTCATCATGTCTCAATATGAGCCCTAAGCTTTTCATTGATATCACATAATAAAAATTGATCAATATCCAAATATCAGAAATGATGAAATGGTTTTGGGAACTAATATCAAGAAGGCTCAGCCATAGCAATATATTTAAAATTAAAAAATTTTTATCATTTTAACTTGTCATACACTTCCCTCTTAAATAAAACACACCACCAACACTTTTTGAGAGAAGCTCTGTGGACAAGAATTAATAGTTTTCTGACAGCTAAGCAATGGAAATACTTGGAGGTTTTAAAGAGGATTTGAAAATATAAACCTTTCACATTCAGATGTCATCAGAATTAAAAATATGCTTTGATTTCATCTTTCATCTAAATATAAACTTCTTCATTTTACTGAAATTTCAAATAATTCAGAAAATATGTTTGGAAAAAACATTTTTTCTACATTATTATCTTCAATATACAAACATTTGTGTTTGCAGTAATATGTTTTGGTCAATTTTGATTTTATAAAAGGTATTTTTTGGTTTTTGGTTTAAATCTTACATAATCTACCTGAGAACTTAATTCTGTTTGAATAATATCAGAAATATAGTAGTAATCCAAAGATTTTCAACCAAAAAATGTGAAATTAGGATCAAATATGCGAAATTCTGGCATTATCCTTCATTATAAATTCATCTTCACAAGTATTTTGGGTACAGGTAGCTATTAAGAGCATTGAATCCATCATTATAAAATTGTTTTCATCTTTGGTCAAAGTTTAGATTACATATGAAGTATGCTACTAGAACTTAAATTTTTTCATTCTAATTACTGGGAAGAGATGAAATCATGAGTTTTATTCCCTCCTGTAAGCTTTATATTGAACCACACTTTTTTCAAAAGGAATAGGTGAGATACCAGTTGTCTTTAAGCAGGAAAAAGTTACCAGTTATTCAGATGCTATAGAGTGGTGTGCACATGAATTATATTATCTGCTTTAAAGTAAATCTGTCATTATAGTTTCTGTTGCACCACTCACTACACACTACTACTAATGATAAATTTTAAGCCATTAACCAATACAAAATTGGAAAATGTGAGTGTTTTTGAATAGTTAATATCCCAAAAAAAATATTTAATGACAGTTGAGTATCCCTTTTGGTTCCTTTCATTTCCTCTTACAATGAACCTCCCTCCAAAGATGATTAAAATGATTTCAAAATTATGCTCAAAGACATGGTGTGAGCCTGTGAGGTATGTATAACATACCCATAAGGCCACAAATGATTTTATATACAGCTGATTTAGACTTCAACAGACTTTTCATTTGAATTTAAAATAAAAAATAACAAAAAAATAAGTATAACTTTTTTTGACAAACAAAGTTATAAATATTGTGTCATTTTTGGATTCTACACCAAAAATAACCTAGGGTGCACTCACAGGGTGTTATAACCAAAAAAGCTTATTTCTTATGTTATTGGGGGATTTGAGAATCTCACAGTACTAATGTAACTTTTTTAACAGTTTTTTAAAATTGTTAAATTTAAGCTTAAATAAGCTTAAATTTAAAGTTGCATAAGGTTTATGCAAACTTACCAAAATTTTAGTTAAAATTGAGGTGTTGTGTATATTTACTGAATTGACTAAGGATTTGCCATACAGAATGTAAATCCTGTGTGAGCTCAATTATAAGGTGTTTAAGGCCATAGTATGTCTTTAAATAAATAAAAGGGCAAAATCCACGCAAAAAGGTGGGACAAAGGAAAAAGACCAAACAGAGCTGGGGTACCCAACTTTTTGGGTCTGCAAGGATACAATTAAGGTTTTCCACCTGTATTGGAGGATTTTCAACCTTATTTAAACTTTAAGATTAGACTTTGATCCAACCTTAAAGCTTAAACTGGTTTTATCCCAATCTGGACAGGAATTTCAAGCTTCCAAAGGGTAAATCCCAATATGCAGGCTTGAAATTAAAGTTTTGAGACGTGTAAAAGCTTAAATAAGCTTAAAACTTTAAATTTACAAGCATCAAAACCTTATCAAAAGTTAAGGTTTAGTGTGTATTGCTATTTTACATACAAAAATAGTGATAACTTCAAAAATTCATTAAAAATCCAATCCTTAATTTATTTTCTTGAAAATTTCACACAGCTTAAAATTTGATATTATCTATTTATAAATGAAACTTTAAGTATCTTATATAAACAGATTCCCTGGGTAATTAGCCTGAAAATTTGCTCTTTTAATTATACTTAAAGAAAATTAATATTTCTTTAAAAATTAATTAAAAATTGAGTTTAAGAAATTTCTGCTTGAAACTATATTTTTAAGCTGTTCATGTGATGAAGGTTAATATAAATAAGCTTCTTTTATATTAAAACTCAAAATAATTAACTTAAATGAGGATTAAAGTTACTTGGAGTTAAGAATAACACTGGTGACTTTAAATTGGAATTGAAAATAAGTTATCTTAAGTTAAGAACCTTATTTTTAAGCATGTTTTTTCAGTTTTGACCTGAGCATGCCCTCCATATCCATTATTAATCATGAGAGCTGCACTGTAGACATAAAAAGAGTCTTTTCATCACTGTTTTTGTCCATCATCAATTATCAATACAATCATATTACACATTTAAAAAGGTAAAGTTTTATTATATATAAAGTCCTATTATTAAAGTATTTCTTAAGTATTTTATTCTTTATAAATCTTAAATTAAATAATTTAAATCATAGAAATTAGATTATTGTTGTAATCACCTATAATATATTTTCTTTTATAAAATTATTGTCTTTAAAATATCTTTTAAAATCCACAAATTCCTCTCAAAAACTCTTTGATCATAGTTTTTATTATAAAAAGTTGTTTTATCTTTAAAAATATTGATTTTTGGTGTGTCTTTAACTTATAATAATTATTCAATATAATAACTTTTGTTGTTTGACTTGTTGTATTAAGTTTATATTATAAGTAAGTTTTCTCTAAAATTCTATATTTTTTGTTATGTATTATTAGTTTTTTGTTATAGATTCTTTCTATAAGAGTTATTTCTGCACAGTTTATTTTTAATTCTTCTATAAATAATATTTGTATATTATTTATAAGTGGTTAAATATTTATATTTTCCATGTGTAATTGTCTCATTAAGAGCTTTACACTTCTTATTGTTATAATTGTCAGTGACTATAACAATAATAGAATAATTATAATTTATTATAATTATTATATTTTGTTATTATTATTTTATATAATAATAATTAAATTCATTCTTTATATATAGTTATTTTTAATAATTATATTCAAATTTGTGGTTATAATATTTTATTATATTATATTTTTCTACTGAGGACAGTCATAGTACTCTTGATATTGTTACTATTATCAAGGGTTTCATAGACAAACCCTACATGCGGGGTCCTGGCCATGCTTTTAACCAATTTTTGGGACATAAATCATATTCTAGACCTTATTTTACTGTTTTTTGACGTAAAATTGCCATATTTTACTTAATATTGGTTTTTTTGCGACTTATCCCTTATAAATAATCTTTATAATATTCATAAAGTTATTTTTTATTAATAATATTGTTTAAAACAATATACTATTTAGTGACTTGGAAGAAATTCCTTTTGTCTAACTAGTGGCTTTTTCACATCACAGACTTGAAATTTATTCTTCGAGTTATTCTAGTATAAAATGAATAATAACACAATTTTGATCAATAACTTATTAATTGCATAATTATTATTTCCTTAAAGAAAATTTAAGATCAACTAAAAAATTCCAAAATTGAAAATCTTCACTAAAAGCATTTTTTCTTTAATCTTAGAAATTTTTCTTTAATTTTGACGTAATTTGCCATAAGTTACATTAAAACAGCTTTATCCAATAAGTCGAGTTTATAAGTTATTTTTATTGTTTGATAAAATAACTTATATATCTTTTTTTTATCTAGTGTCATCCATCAGAGAAAGTTCTTCAGACTCTGAAGCCTCACAGTCTAGTATTGAAATTCAAACTAGCCCAGCACCAAGGGGTTTAATTACCAAAGAACCCTTTAAAGGTCCAGCAGGTGAATTAAATCCATTTCTTGGTCTTAATTGCTTTATATTGACATCAAATGACTTCTACTAGAAGTGGAAGTAACTACTCCATATAATCAAATGGATCTGGACCAGGACATTCAAGTCATAAATCCAAAAGACAAGAATGTCAGCCGAAAGGAGAGGCATAAATGGAGGATGCCAGAACTTCCACTAGTTCCCAAATGTTAGCCAGCACCTTTGACACTATTATTGAGAGTCCAGAAGCTGACATAACTGCTATTGCTGTTGTTAGAACCCAACCACTTTCAACAGGCAACAATAGAGATATACCAGTCTCAGTACAAGAACTGGTTTATGTAAGCAAAACAGCAAGAGTGGGAACTTCTCCCAAGTATTTGGATAGGCACCATGAACTCATATCTTCAAGTGAAGAAATTAATGGGGCCAGAAAGGACAGAGGAACTTCTGAAGAGTTGGTCACCCATGTCTTGCAAAGGACAAGTCCAACAGATAAAACCTTGGTTGAAAAAACAAAGCATGTTATTAGAGGACCAGAAGAAGAAGTTGGCCCAAGGGAAGGAAAACAGCCCAGTGGAAGCTCCCCAAGCCTCCACAAGCAAAAATCTGCCTCAACAAGTGCCAAAAAAGCCCAAGAAAACCCCAAAGACCAGCCAGAAGGGCAAGAAAAAGGCAAAGGGAAAGGAAAAGCCCAAGTGGAACAAGCCTTACCCGCAGAATTACAGGATTCCCAAGAAAGAGAAGAGATCCATGGACAATGTGTTCAATATGGCAAGAGCTCTAATGGAATTCAAAAACAAGGAAGAGGAAAGATTGAACCAATATTTTCCAAAGAAGTAGATCTTGTAAAGCTTGTAAACCAAATTGAAACTTGTCATAAAGAAATTATAACAAACTTTAAAACATTTAAGTATATCTAACAGAAGTTGGGTAATGAGATACTACAAGTTAAAGAGTCACAAAAGACCATTATTGGCCTTGAAAATGTTAATAAAGGCAATATTTTGTCTTTGGTGCAAATTTTTGCAACAATTGAGTCTAAGGTTACCTTACTCAATCAACCAGATGACAATCCTATTTCTTTTATAACTAGACAGTCAAAAGAATTTAGGATACAAGTGCAAAACTTGGAAAACTCAACTGGGCACAATGCAGCTCTTTTCCAAGAAAAATTGGAAGAAAGTGGTAAATCAAGACTTGAATTGAAAGAAGATATTAGATCAAGTATTAATAATATATCACTGAAAAATGCTTTTCCAAGACATTCTACATCAATTTTTGACAGAAATGTGCTAAACTTGAATAATCACTTACACCATACAAGTCCAAGTAATGCATAAGTGGAAACTGCTTGCAATTTTAAAGAAATTCCAATATTAGAGGAATGGCCAAACTTCAGTGGTGAAGCGGAATATAATCATATGGAATTTATGAAAACAATTGATATGTTTTAAGAAGACTTTAACATACCAGATGAATACATAAGTGCCAGATTACACTAATTCTTTACCAAATCAGCAAAGAAATGGTATTACAAAATGAGACAAGACCATGGTAAACATTCTTGGCCTTGGTGGAAAGAACAAATTATTTCCAAATGGGCAAATGATTCCTGGATATTTAAAATGGAGAATTATTTTGAAGAAGCCATTTTTAATAGTTAGAGGGACAGGCCCATGTCTTGGTTTCTTAAAAAAAAGGACAGATTAACTTCCCTTCATCCTGATATGTCTGAAACAATGGTACATAAAAGGATATTAAGAAAGTGTGATGGTGACCTTGAGCATGCTTTAAGAAGCAGATGTATTAAGCCTTTCTCTACAGAAGATTATATCAATGCTATGGAGGACATCACTACTAGAACAAAAATTGGTAAAAATTGGTATAAACCCCCAATGGACAACCAAACCAGTGGGAAACCAATTCCAAAACCCAATAAAACACATGAAAAAGCTCCTTTGAAATGTCATAAGTGTGGAAGTACATCTCATTTGGCTAATACTTGTCCCAAAAAGACAAGAATCAATGAGATAGAAATTGAAAAAGATGATACAAAAGAAACAAATGATGTCCCTGTACATGAAAGTGATTCTGAACCTTCTGAAGAGGAGGAATTAACAGATGAACTTAGTATAGAAAATAGTAATGTTTCCTTTGAAGTCACAGAAGTGCATAATCACTTACCATAGTACAGTGATGAATGTATGGATCTAATACATGTGCAAGATGCTAAAATTCAGAAAACCAAACCAGCCAGATGCAAAGGTTATACAGCTGGATCATTTTGTATCACTAATATTGTAATAAACAACAGAGAAGCCAAGATAAATATTGACTCAGGTGCTTTTTGTACTTGTGTTGGAAAGGATTATCTTGAAAAGATTTATACCAATTGGCAAGACAAGTTAATGCCAATTGAAGGTATAAAATTCAGCAGTGCCAGCCATAATATGTACCCCTTGGGTATATTTGAAGCAGAAATGATATACCCTCATACTAAAGGAAGTATCAGATTGGAAGTTGAATCTTTTGTTATGAATAATTGTACTTCACAACACTTTATACTTGGAAATGATTATCTCAATATTTATGGTATTGATATTAATAATCATAAAGACAGGTATTTCACTATAGGGGAAAATAAAAGGCAAAATTTTTCTTTTTCTCCAGAAAAAAGAGAAATAACTGTCATTAGACAAATAAAAAATGTTGATAAAGAGAACTTTGTGTAAGATCAATTAATTGAAGCACAAATTAGTCCTGAATTAACACCAGAAATGAATGAAGAACTTATTGAAATTTTATTTCAATACAGGGAAGCCTTTGCTTCTGATAATGAACCACTTGGGGCTATCAAAGGGCATGAGGTGGACATTATGCTTAATGTGTAAAGACCTTACCATCAACTTTTAAGAAGACCAGCTTACCCAGCTAGCCCTAGGGCCAGAGAAGCATTATAAAGTCATATTAATGAACTAATGAAACTGGGAGTTCTTAGAAAGGTTGGACAAAATGAAGAAGTAGAAGTCACAACTCCAGTAATCATTACTTGTAATAATGATAAATATAGGATGGTTGGTGATTTTAGAGCATTAAATACCTACACTATTCCAGATAGGTATACAACTCCTAGAATCCATGAGACTTTGACTCAATTATCCAAAGAAACGTTTATCACTTCTATGGATGCTCTTAAAGGTTTTCATCAGAATTTTTTAACACCTCATTCTAGGAATTTATTGAAGATTATTTCTCATTGTGGTATTTATGAATACTTGAGGATGCCTTTTGGTATTAAAAATGCACCCTCTCACTATCAAAGAATGATTAATACCATTTTCTCACATGAATTGTCAGAGGGATGGTTAATCATTTATATTGATGACATTATCATTTGTTCAGAAACCTGGCAATTGCATTTAGAGAGACTTTCATTAGTACTTAAGAAAATTCTTCAAGTGAACATGAAAATATCTCTTAAAAAAATGTAATTTTGGGCTTCATGAGTTAAAAGCTCTAGGGCATGTAGTCTCAGGACTGAGCCTTGGTGTTGATAAAAACAAAGTGGCTCCAGTGTTACTGAAACAAATGCCCCAGAGCAAGAAAGAAATGATGTCTTTCTTAGGGTTTGCCAGTTATTACAGGCAACACCTTGAAGATTTTGCAATCCATGCCAGATCATTGCACAGAATTTGAGATCAACAAAATGTCTTTGAAATGACACAGGAGAGAATTCAAGCATATAAAAAGATCAGATATTCCTTGACCAATGCACCATTACTACTGATGCCAGACTGGAAACTTCCTTTCAAGCTGTATATTGATGAGTGTTGTGAGGGCCTAGGTGCAGCTCTTCATCAAGATCAAATTGTCAATGACAAAACTTATGAAGGTCCAATTTGTTTTATTTCAAGACAAATCAAATCTACTGAGGCCAGATATGGAGCCAGCCAAATGGAGTGCCTTTGACTTTTATGGGCTCTGGAAAAACTTCATTATTATCTTGATGGTAGTGTGTTTGAAGTAATTACTGATTGTAATTCAGTAAAATAACTTCTTAAAATGAAAACTCCAAACAGACACATGTTAAGATGGCAGATTTCTATACAGGAGTATAGAGGTAATATGACTATAATACATAAAGCTGGAAATATTCACAAGACTGCTGATGGCTTGAGTAGATGGGAATTACCCAATACGCCTGACAATCCTTCCTATGTTTCCACAGGTGCAGAACCTCAAATTCCAATGGAAGGAATTAACATCACAGATGTTGGAACAGAATTCTTTGAAGAAGTTAGGGATAGCTATAAGCTGGATAAGAATTGTCATATTCTTACTTCTCTACTTGACAAAGATTGCAAAGATGAAGCTTTGGCTAATTCTCTGGATGAT
The DNA here is from genome assembly GCA_023105745.1 of Austropuccinia psidii. Taxonomy (NCBI): domain Eukaryota; kingdom Fungi; phylum Basidiomycota; class Pucciniomycetes; order Pucciniales; family Sphaerophragmiaceae; genus Austropuccinia; species Austropuccinia psidii. The sequence continues at coordinate 52,549,440 of JALGQZ010000005.1, forward strand.
ATTTGGAAAAAATCTTATGACAATGGAAGATTCCATTTAATTGATGGTATCTTATATCATAGATCTAAACACACATGTGTCATGGTCCTGTGTAGTAGAATATTAATTAACACAACACTTCTAGAATTCCATTATAAAATTTATTCTGGACATCTCTCTGAAGACAGGACAATGGAAAGAATTAAGACATGTGTCTTGTGGCCATCTTGGAGAAAAGATGTCATTGAGTACTGTCATAGTTGTGATAGATGTCAGAAAGCCAATAAAGCTACTGGTAAAAGATTTGGCTTGATGATTCATATCCAAGAACCAAGTACCCCATGGGAAGTGGTTCATATGGATTGGGTAACTGCCTTACCACCTGGAGGTGATAAAAGTTACAATGCATGTCTTGTCATTGTGGACAGATATAGCAAAACACCAATCTTTTTACCATGTCATAAAGATGACACTGCTATGGATACCGCTATTTTGATTTGGAAAAGAGTTAGCTCTCTCACTGGTCTCTTTAAAAATATCATTAGTGATAGAGAACCCAAATTTAAATAAGCCTTATGGTGCAATTTACATAAGCTTTTGGGTATAAAACTATCATTTTCCACAGCATACCATCCACAAACAGATGGGCTAGAAGAAAGAATGATAAAAACCCTTGAGGACATTATCAGAGGATTTTGTGCTTATGGCCTGGAGCTGAAAGATTCTGATTGCTTTACCCATGATTGGTGTACTCTTATACCAGCATTGGAATCAGCCTACGAGACCTCCATCCATGCTTCAACAGGCAAAACTCCTGAAATATTTGGAAAAAGGATGGAACCCTAAGCTTCCAGTTGATACTTTGAAGAAAGATTTAGTTGATATTCATCCAACTGCTTCAAGATTTAATTTATTGCTTGATAAAGTAAGGCATCATGCAAATCAAAAAATGAATGATGCCTTTGAATATGCTAAACAGAAATGGGATAAAAGTCATAACACCCCAGAATTCAAAGTAGGGCACTTAATAATAATATAAACCTTGAACTTTAATAATATTAAAGGTCCAAATAAACTGAAAGATTCCTTTTCAGGACCATTTATTATTAAAGCCCTTCATGGGACAAATGCAGTGCAGGTAGAACTTTCAGGAGAATTGGAAAACAAACATCCAACTTTTCCTGTTAGTATGGTAAAGCATTACACTTCAAGTGATAAGGAATTATTTCCTTTGGGAAATGAAACACCCTTAGAAGTACCTCCACTTGATCAGAGTGAAGAGAAAAATACTTCAAGTCTTGAAAGAAAGAAGACTTAGGGGGAAAGATGAAAGAGAATACTTGGTCAGGTACAGAAATCCACAACATGAAGATTAATTGATTGCAGCAGAAAAGATACCTGATTCCCAAAAGTTTCTCAGAGGATTCGGACATGAGAGAAGACCAATTCCTCAATCAAAAATCTGAATTGTGTGCTTTACATACTTGAAAGTATAAGTAGAGAGGTTGGACAGTGGATAATACCTGCCCAATTAAATTGGGGGTATACTACTAAAAGAAAATTGTGGTACAATTCTCTTTTGGTGGTAGGGAATGTGAGCCTGTGGGGTATGTAAAACATACCCATAAGGCCACAAATGATTTTATATACAGCTGATTTAGTCTCCAACAGACTTTTCAATTTAGTTTAAAATAAAAAATAACAAAAAATAAGTATGACTTTTTTGGATAAACAAAGCTATAAATATTATGTGATTTTTGGATTCTACACCAAAAATAACCTAGGGTGCACTCACAGGGTGTTATAGCCAAAAAAGCTTATTTATTATGTTATTGGGGGATTTGAGAATCTCACAGTACTAATGTAACTTTTTTAACAGTTTTTTAAAATTGTTAAATTTAAGCTTAAATAAGCTTAAATTTAAAGTTGCATAAGTTTTATGCAAACTTACCAAAATTTTAGTTAAAATTGAGGTGTGGTGTATATTTACTGAACTGGCTAAGGATTTGCCATACAGAATGTAAATCCTGCGTGAACCCAATTTAAAGCTGTTTAAGACCATAGTATGGCTTTAAATAAATAAAAGGGCAAAATCCACGCAGAAAGGTGGGACAAAGGAAAAAGACCAAATAGAGCTGGGGTACCCAAATTGTTGGATCTGCAAGGATTAAATTAGGGTTTTCCACCTGTATTGGAGGATTTTCAACCTTATTTAAACTTTAAGATTAGACTTTGATCCAACCTGAAAGCTTAAACTGGTTTTATCCCAATCTGGACAGGAATTTCAAGCTGCCCAAGGGTAAATCCCACTATGCAGGCTTGCAATTAAAGTTTTGAGACCTGTCAAAGGTTAAATAAGGTTGAAAATTTAAAGTTACAAGCAGTAAAGCCTTATCAAAAGTTAAGGTTTAGTGTGTATTGCTATTTTACATGGAAAAATAGTAATAAGTTCAAAAATTTATTAGAAATCCAATTCTTAATGGATTTGCTTGAAATTTCACACAGATTAAAATTGAATATTATCTATATATAAATCAAATTCGAAGTATCTTTTATAAACATATTCTCTGGGTAATTAGCCTGGAAATTTCCTCTTTTAATTATACTTAAAGAAAATTAATATTTCTATAAAAATTAATTAAAAATTGAGTCCAAGAGATTTCTGCTTGAAACTCTTTTTGTAAGTTGTCCATGTGATGAACTTTAATATAAATAAACTTATTTTATATTAAAACTTAAAATAATTAACTTAAGTGAGGATTAAAGTTACTTGGAGACAAGAATAACACAGGTAACTTTAAATTGAAATTCAAAATAAGCTACCTTAGGTTAAGAACCTTATTTTTAAGCATTTTTTTTCAGTTTTTACCTGAGCACGCTCTCTATATCAATTATGAATCATTAGAGCTGCTCTGAAGACATACAAAGAGTCTTTTCATCACTGTTTTTTTCCATAATCAATTATCAATCCAATCATATTAGACATTTAAACAGGTAAAGTATTTTTATATATAAAATATTATTATTAAAGTATTTCTTAAGTATTTTATTCTTTATAAATCTTAAATTAAAGAATTAAAATTGTAGAAATTGGATTATTTTTGTAATAACCTATAATATATTTTATTTTATAAAATTATTGTCTTTAAAATATCTTTTAAAATCCACAAATTCCTCTCAAAAACTCCTTAACAATAGTTTTAATTATAAAAAGTTGTTTTATCTTTGAAAATATTGATTTTTGGCATGCTTTTAACTTATAATAATTATTTAATATAATAACTGTTGTTGTTTGACTTGTTGTATTAAATCTATATTATAAGTAAGTTTTCTCTAAAATTCTATATTTTTTATCTATTATTAGTTTTTTTATATAGAATTTTTCTATAAGAATTATTTCTGCACAGTGTGTGTTTTAATTATTCGATAAATTATATTTTTTTATAAGTGGTTAAATATTTATATTCTCATGTGTAATTGTCTCAATAAGAGCTTTACACTTCTTATTGTTATAATTGTCAGTGACTATAACAATAATAGAATAATTATAATTTACTATAATTATTATATTTTTTTATTATTATTTTATATAATAATAATTAAATTCATTTTATATATATGATTTTTTTTAATAATTATATTCGAATTTGTGGCTATAATACTTTATTATATTATAATTTTCTACTGAGGACAGTCATAGTACTCTTGATATTGTTACCATTATCAAGAGTTTCATAGACAAACCTTGCACATGGAATCACTAAGCTTATTCCCATTTGCTTTCAGTGATAGAGAATCAAAAAAATGTCTTTCTATGTGTAAAAGCTTGGAGGTTGGTTTATATAACCTTGTGCAGAGAGCCCCCAAAAGCTAGCTCTAGAATCCAGAGGTGATTCATATTTGGTAGTGTAAACAACCCCCCAGAGCCAACCTCAAATTGCTGGGGGTGGTTTCATTCCACTAGTGTGAAAGGCCCTATGACACCATCTCCAAGACTGCGGGTTTGTGAAAAACCCCCTAAAACCAAATAACATTTGGAGGGGTGCTTTTTCCAACAATCCCCAAAACCAAATTTCTAAGGTGTGGATATGAAACTTTGATTAAAAATCAAGTACTTTTCCTTTCCTCCAAATTTGGATAAGGTAAAAATCAAGTAAAAATAGTAAGAAATATCATTTTTAAGATAAAACATGCCAATTTTATTGCTTATAGCTTTATTATTATCAAACAATAATATTATAAAGATTTATTGTTTTACCAACAATAAAAAGTTATCCAAAAATACTCTACAAGAGATATTTAAGGCTACAAAAGAAATTTCTTCAAGAGCAATTTCAATTGGAATTAATTGAGCAATGAACTGCAAGAAATTAATTAAAGAGCAAAGTCTTTGTAAAGAATATTAAAGAGAAAACACGCCCAAAACCAACCACAGTAAATTTGGAAACAAAGTGACAAAGTTAACAGTGATGAAAGATGCTTTAATTCACTTTTGGGGTGGTTCAGGAGTAAAAATGATTATAATGATTTTCTCACGTGGTTGAAAGGATTAAAATGATTTAAAACTGGTGGTTTGAATCTTTTATTGATTGGCTTAACAGTGTTTAAACTAAATATAAAAGGAAAAGATTCCAACATGAAGAGAAAAGTGGGGCAAAGAAGACATTCTTTTATAGCCATCAATTTTCTTACTCCAAAATTAAACTTTACTCTTGTCAGTCGTGGAAACAGTCTGACAACATAAAAGACAATTATGGCATCATTGAACCCTGTTTTAGACCAAAAAAGGGCTGGTTTAAGCCATTTTTAGCCATTTTAGACCCTTAAATCAGCCATTACTATAGCAATATCTGGTCTAGAGCCTTCAAAACACGTCATAATGTGTGTAAGAGGCGTAGAAACCAGTTAAAACTGTCCTTACCAGCATTATTTTAACTTAAGGGTAGTTTTACCCTCTTGGCAGCAGTTAAAACCACCCTGGTTGGTATCAAAAACTCATCATCAATTGAGTCACAGACCCTGTGACTCAATTCCAGGCCAAAAGTAATGAACTTTTGCATGGATTTTGACATCCCACGCCAGTCAGCAAGGACTTTGGGGGTCTGGCTCCCCCTTAGAGCTAGAGTTCCTTTTCCCCCCCAATTTTAATCTTTCCAATTTATTTTTTCCTTTAATTCCTCATCATGTATTATAATTATAATTTACATATGTAATTCAATTGAATTATACAGTAAAATACAGTAATAATTGATACCTCATATGTAAATCAAAGTTCACTTATGTAATACACGCGCACATTTTGACATTTCAATTGAAAATACTTCAATTCCTCATAACTTCTAAACTTAACACACCACCTCAATTTTAACACAAAAATTGATGGTTAACACCACATGTGGTGCAAATTAAATTAAAGATTTGAGGATTTTCAATTTTTGTATTGAAAATACTAAAAACTTAATTTAAGCTTATTTAGAGTTGAGTTACAAAAATTTCACTCAGATGTGACCCCACCTAATTTCTTATGAGGAATCAAATGGTGAAATGATTTTTATATGTTTATTTATTGGATAAAAAGTTATAATATATTTTATAATAATTTTTACCCAAAATATTTTGATTTCATAAATTTTATTAAAAATTCATTTTTACATAATTTTTACAAGTAAAAATGAATTTTCATAATTTTAAATTTTATTGTAATTTTATTTTTAAATTATAATTAAATTTTGATTTTTAAATATAAATTTGTATTTATGTTTCATTTTTTTATTTTTACAATATAAATAAATTTATCTTATTTATTCTTGTATTTTAATTTATCATTTGTGGTCTTTTGGGTATATAAAAATACCTCTAAGGCTCACAAAATTCAAAAGCTAAGGCTTCTTTGGCACTAGCTAGTCCTAAAAACCCTCCAAAGCCAGCTGTAAAAGGCCATGAGGTTGTTTGCATCAGCTAGTTCACACAACCCCCTCAAAACAGTGGAAAAAGGCCAAGGCTTTCTTTCATTAGCTGATGAAAAACAACCCCCCAAAACCAGATGCAAAAGGTGGAGGGTTGTTTGCATCAGCTTCTGAAAAAAACCCCCCAAAAGAAGCAGTAAAAGGCTGGGGGATGTTGACATCAGCTTGTGCAAACAGCCCCCTGAAACTGGCTATAAAAGGGGTGAGTTGTTTGCATCAGCTTCTGCAAACAACCCCCTGAAACAATCAGTAAAAGGCCAGGGGGTTCTTTGCATAAGCTAGTGCAAACAACCACCCAAATCCAGCTGTAAAAAACCAGCCTCTGCAGTGTTATGATATTTCAGGTGGGCCCTGGTGGCACCAGTCAAGCAAAAAACTGAGACATAATGGGGTTGCTTTCTACAGTAAGAGAGCCAGGAGAATTCCCCATGGAGGTTAGCAAGGAAAACCTCATTGCCTGCCACATGGGTGACATGAAACCATGGCAAAGTGAGAAAGTAGTGCAGATGCAAAGCTTACCAGCTAACACTCCTGGCAAAGAGGTGACATACTCATTTGTACGTCACCTGGATTTGCGCATGGCAATTTTGTGTGAGCTGTGCAGCAGTGAAACACAAATAAGCTTTCACATATGTTCAGTTGACATGTGCAGTCACACATTGCATATGCATGCTGGTTTGGCGCACACAGTGTGGCCGTGAAACCAACCATTACACTTGCCAATAAAGCAAATGTGAATTTATTTCCTCTTTTTTCTTTTTTGTTGATTTACTTTATTTTAATTTTGTTCCATTTTATTTCTGTTTTTATTTTTAAATTCATTTTAATTTGAATTTTTCCTTTTATATGTTAACCTTGATTTTTATTTTTATTTCGATTTTGTGTGTTGATTTTTGATTCAAATTTATGTATTAGTTTTTGATTTGAATCTATGTGTTAATTTTGATTTTATTTTCAATTTATTTGTCCTTCAATTTCATTTATCTATTTTGTTATTATTTTTAATGATATGTCACTTTTAACTTGAGCTTTTTTATTATTCAATTTTATTTTGAATTTTTTATTGTTTAATTTTATTCTAGTTTTATGTTATTTTCATATCATTTTCTTTTTGTTTTATGTTTTCTTTATGTTTGTTTGGTTTTTAGTTTCTTTTATTTTTTGTGTTATTGTTATTCCAATTTTAACTTCAATTGGATTTTATTTTTGTTATATACTTATTTATTTATTTACTTTTAGCTCTATTTTACCTTTCATTTTAGTCTTTTTGTAATTTTATTTAATTTTTATTCTATTTCTATCCCATTTTTCTTTTTCTTTTTATTTTATTTTTAGGGTATTGGTAAAAACATGTAAGAGCTTATGTGTTTTTACTAAAAACTTGCATGTTTTTACCATCAATTTGTAAAAAAATGTAAGGGGTGGGTATTATTTAAAATATGGCTATTTATGGCATTTCTGATGCCATTAATGCCATTTGTGGCATTAACAATGAAATATTTCTGATGCCATTAATGCCACATTAACAATGCCATAAAAAGCATTATAAATGCAATAAATGGCATTGTTAATGCCAAAAATAGAATTATTAATGCCACAAATGGCATTTTTAATGCCATTAATTCCATTTTTAAGGCCAATGTTAAGGCCATTCATGCCATTTTTAAGGCCAATGTTAAGGCCATTAATGCCATTGTTGAGGCCATTTATGGAATTGTTAAATGCATGAATGGTATTGTTAAGGCCATTTATAGCATTATTATGTCATTTGTGATGCCATTTATGGCACTTTTGATGTCATAAATGGCACTGTTAATGCCACCAAAGAAACTACAACTTCCACTCATCATAAGTTACATTTTGAATTCAATTTATGTCATAAATGGCATTTTCAATTTAATTACAAACATGAACAAAAAAACGTAAAAAACAAGGACTTTTTGGGCCTAAAAATGTCCTGGCAAAAAAATACCAAAATGTTGGGCTTCTGGTTTTTTATTCTCAAGATTTTGCCCTTCATTTTTTTAAAAAAAAAATGGAAATTCATTAGTGGGAACATATTCAATGAATTTTTTTGAAAAAATAGGCCATTTTTCCAAATTGGGCAAAAAAAAAATTTGAAAAAAATTGGGGACCTTCACATCCCATGTTGGAAAAAATATGCCAAAAAAGTTATAGAAATTCTCAAAATTGAGCCTGAGGAATTTTTATGAAAAATAGGCTACTTACATGTTTTTACCATAAAATTGGGTGTTTTGGCCATAAATTGGTAAAAACACATAATTTTATGGTGAAAATGCATAAGGCCTTACGTGTTTTTACTAAAAGCTTACATGTGTTTACCAACACCCTATTTTTATTTTATTTTTTATGGTAAAAATGCATAAGGCCTTATGTGTTTTTACTAAAAGCTTACATGTGTTTACCAACACCCTATTTTTATTTTATTTTTATATTATTTTTATATTATTTTTATATTATTTTTATATTATTTTTATATTATTTTTATATTATTTTTATATTATTTTTATATTATTTTTATTTTATTTTTATTTTATTTTTATATTATTTTTATATTATTTTTATATTATTTTTATTTTATTTTTATTTTATTTTTATTTTATTTTCATTTTATTTTTATTTTATTATATTTTATTTTTGTTGTAATTTATTGTGATAATATTTGATTATTTCATTTTATTATTCTTTCTTCCATTTTTGTTTTTGGTTGATTCTGCCTTTCATTCCATTGTATAGTTATTCTATTCTCAATTTATTTTCTTTATAATAAGGAAAGAAACATTTTTTCTTCATTTAATTTTTAATTTCCATTATATATCTTTGATGTTTATTAATGATTATTATTTCTTTGATCTTTATTTTTACCTCTTATCATTGGGTAAGAGTTTTCCATTTTATATTATTAATAATTTATTCTCAGTTTTTATTATTCTATTTGATTTTTTGGTTATTCAATCTTTATGATTGATTTATTATTTTAATTTATTCATTTGATTTTGAGCTTTGGTTATTGAATATGCACTTATTATTTCTATTGTTATTTTTTATTTAATTCCTAAGTTTCAGTAACTACTATCTTTTAGTATTTATTATTTATGTAATTATCAAATTCCATTATTCATTTTTGATTTTTATTATTTATTATGCATTTCTTAATAATCAGTTTCAATGAATAATCAATTATTTATTTAAATTTTTGCTTCCATTATTCATTATTTATTTATTAGTTTTAATTTATAATAACTTGTTTTTGTTGTTTGTTATACTTTATTTCTTTTTTATTTTGTATATTTTATTTTTTTTATTTATTATTTCTTGGAATTTTTCAAATTTATCACGCATTATTTATTATTATCATTTTATCATATTTTCAATTTTTACAATTTGGTAATCTTTTATTTTTTATCTATTTTTCTGATTTATATTTTATTTTTTTCTTGTTATTTATTCATATGATTTATATTCTGTTTTCTATTATTCTTAATTTTTCATTTTTCGGGCTTGTAAACAAAAAATGAATATTCTTGTAGAAATCACAAAACCTAACTAGTGATAAAGACAAATAAATCATGTATATGAATAATAGGTATGGCACTTACAGCCCTCTTCCGCTTATATTCAATTTTTTTTATTTTTTTTACCAGCCAAAATTCATCATTTTATTCTTCCTAACAGGTAAGCTTGTCTATCAAAAGTTCTTTAACACATTTCAAAGAGTGTTACAGCCATAATTTACCTCTTCCACCAAACTTGCACTCCACTTTGAATCGACAAAATCTTTCAAGAAGCACCCACCTGTATCAACACTGGATTACCTGAAACAACTCTTTGACACTTTCAAAAGCATCATGAAGTGGGGCTGATTTCTTTGGTCACGGGGAAACTAAGGATCTCCAAAGTTTGGAACAGCTGCTTTGGGACAACAAATTTTTTGGAGATCCAAAGATTGTCAATTTATTTTGTGAGTTCCCTTTCAATCCACTCCTGAATTCCCCTGATTTGATTCCCAATTTTCACCCAGCTGACCACTGCGGGTTTCTGGTAGTTATTGATTAAAAAATAGCATATTTTTCGATTTTTGAGGTGTTTTCATATGTAGATATATTGGTTAGCTCATAAACTAAAGTTTTTAGTGGTGAAAGAAATGCAATGGGTGGAAGGTAAGATGGTATCTTTTCACTACACCTCCTCACCTTTGCATGTCTTAATTTATGCTGGCAAGTAGTGTGAATGATGATCAAGTTTGATAGTTGATCTGAAATGAAAATATTATGACTTAATTAAAAACACTCTAGATGGCTCTGGGTAAATTCAAAAATGCATAGATGAAGATATTCATTTTTTTGAAGATGCCACTTCAATGGAATTACATTTGTGCAAATTTAGGTCAAGAGTGGAAAAAATTAATTAAAACGTGATGACATTGTCAAAAGATTTGCTTGAGCTGAAGGCTTCGGATACCTAACAGGTTATTCTTGCTATTCACTATTCTCGATACACTATGCCCAAAAATTATGAATCTTGTTTTGTCATCAAAAGCCTAGAGGTGAATATTATAGTCTATTTAGTATCGCCCTTTGATCTCCCAAAGCAACCCACAGGTTTTACGACTGCCTAGAGACTTAAAAGAGTCCTTCATTGGGAACTAATTTTAAAATTGCTTCTCCCATTTCATTTTAGGTAAATTCAATTAACCTCAATGGGCTGATAAATATGGTATTGATGATGATTGGATCAGGTTTAGTGTTTTCTTAGAGGTTGAGGAAACGTTGCCACAAAAGCTTAAATTAGCATTTGATCAAACCTGTCTAGCATCGAAAGTTCAGGAAGATGATGATCCTCAAGTTTGATTCACTATTGTGCAAAATTTACCCATCAAGATGTTTTTTAGAAAGAGATAAAGCCGGGGGACTTAAATGAAATCAAGGCAAGGATTCAGTTTTGGGCTTGACCACTATCGACCCAAAAGGCTATCCCACTAAAATGGATTCCATTGTCTGAAAGACTGAGGCCGATATTGGTTACACAAAATGAGCCAGGGATTAATTGGACATTTTGATTAAAAGTTACAAAGAACATGTGCCTGATTGGATTTATTCTACTTTTTTGGAGGCTGCAGCAGGTAAGAAAGTGGATGCACAAACAATTATGACTCAACTTTGTCTTTAATGTCCCAATAGCAAGGATGCTTGGCTCTAAAACACAATTTTAAATGTAAGAAATTGGCTTGTTGACTAAAAGAATTAGAATACTAAATACTAACCCAGAGGAATCTTCTCACAGACGCCTGAAAAGCCAAAGTTATTCTTGCCGATACTGTAACTCATCTCCCACATTCAGTTAAAATATGGTTTGTGTATTATTTATTCTAGACTCGAAGACCCTAAAGCGGCCAGGCCTAAATGGGATTGATTCCAATTGACTTTGTTTTTTCTAGCCTTTTCCCCTGGCATATCATTTGCCACTGGAAGCTCTCAGTGGACTTTGTCAAAGCAAGGTGTTGCTTAAGGCTTCACCTCTCTACGTGGGTGCACATGCATAGAGACGCCTTGAGGCTGTAACATTTTGTGGAGACTAATAAGCTGCGGGTTTGGGTGATCTGATCCACAAAAGAGGAGCTGTCCAGGCCAATAGGGCCTGTGTCTCTTTTGAAAGTGCCCGGCACAATAAATAGTGAAATAACACTATAAAATTAGATGAATTGAACATCTTTAAAAAATGTTCTTTTTATCATTAAAATTAGAATAATTTCTGGTCATGGTGACCAGTATTTGTATTTATTTTTAATAGCCAACACAGGGCAACTGCTGCCCAAATTTTTCAAAAAGCTTACAATTATCAAGTATCAAAAATTATTTATTTGGTTTTTTTGCTGGAATTAATATTCCATTCTTCCAATTTGTCCAAAAATGTGAATTATATTTAAAAATTAAGAATTTCTCTTACAATGAAAAGTGTTAGATTAGCTGTAATAGTCATCAACAGGTCAGCTATAAAACCAATTACTAAAATAAGACTACTAACTGGTTAATTCATAAAATTAATATGGAATCTATCAATTATAATGATAATTAACAAGATATGTAATTATAATAATCCATAATTAATTATTCAGTAGTTCCTTTGAGATGGATGAATTAATATTTATTATAATTATTATATTATAATAAAAGGAAAAAGGCTTATTATAATCAATGATGAATTAACAATAATGAATAATAATTAACCAAAATATAAATATTTAATGAGATATAATAATATGTAATTAATTATTTCAATCTAAATTGAGCAATGAAAATAATTAAAAATCAATGATTTATATTAACAAAAGTAATCAATTTTAATTGATTAATTACTTGTATTTATATCTAACATATGAGTTTTCATTACAATTGGAAAATGTCATAATAGTGATAAATGACTTATAGTCAAAATTGGTAAATAAATTAAGAAAGAATTTATAGCTATGTCTAAGATATGAATCATTTTTAATAATTATAAGATAATTATAATTATAATCACTAAATGATTTATCAAAATTCATATGGCTTTTCTCAACAAAAATTAATAGTTAAATTATAATAATAAGAAATAAATCCTTCATCATAATCATCAAAGATTAAGCTATCAAAATTAAGACTGGAATAATGATGATTAACCAAAATATCAATCCTGCACAAATTATTTAATTATTTTGAGCTCAATTAAGAAATAATATTAATGATTAACCAAAGACTATGATTAAAATTAAAACATCCATTCTAATTGAAAGGAATTAATAAATCCAACATGATAATAGTTTGACTTATCAAAACTCATATTATTTTTCGCAATAAAAAATTCATAATTAAATTATGATAATAAGAAACAAATTCTTCAAAATAATAATCAAAGATTAAGTTATTAAAATTAAGATGGGAATAATGATGATTAACCAAAATGTCAATCCTTCACATATTATTTAATTATTTTGACCCAAATTAAGAAATAATATTCATGATTAAACAAAGACTATGATTAAAATTAACACATCCATTCCCATTGAAAGTAATTAATGAATCAAACATAACAATAATTTGAATTATCAAAATTCATATTCCTTTTCCCAATAAAAATTCATAATTGAGTTGTAATAATAAGAAACAAATTCTTCATAATAATCATCAAAGATTAAGCTATCAAAATTAAGATGGGAATAATGATGATTAACCAAAATGTCAATCCTTCACAAATTATTTAATTATTTTGGCCTCCATTAAGAAATGATATTAATGATCAACCAATGACTATGATTAAAATTAACACATCCATTCTAATTGAAAGTAATTAATAAATCCAACATGATAATAATTTGACTTATCAAAATTCATATTCTTTTTCCCAATAAAAATTAACAATTAAATTAGAATAATAAAAAATAAATTATTCATAATAACCTTCATAGATTAGGCTATAAAATTCAAGATTGGAAGAATGATGATTAACCAAAATATCAAGTCCTTCACAGATTATCTAATTCTTTTAAGCTAAAGAAAGAAATAATATTAATGATTGACCATTGAATGAGGTTACAAATAACACATCCATTCTAATTGAAAGTAACTAATAGATACAGCATAATAATATTTGTAAGGTGTGGATATGAAACTTTGATAAAATATCAAGTACCTTTCCTGTCATCAAAATTTGTATAAGGTAAAATTATTTAAAAATAGTAAGAAATAGTATTTTTAAAGAGAAAACATGCCAATTTTATTGTTTTTAACTTTGTAAGTATAAAACAATAATATAATAAAAATTCAACCAAAAATACTCTACAAGAGATATTTAAGGCTACAAAAGAAATTTCTTCAAGAGCAATTTCAATTGGAATTAATTGAGAAAAGAAGTGCAAGCAATTAAGTAAAGAGCAAAGTCTTTAAAAAGATATTTAAAGAGAAAAAAAACCAAAAAGTGACCAGAGTGAATTTGGAAACAAAGTGACAAAGCTAACAGTGATGAAAGATGCTTTTATTCACTGTTGGGGTGGTTCAGGGGTAAAAATTATTATAAGAGTTACAAACAATGATTATAATGAATTTTTCACGTGGTTAAAAGGTTCAAAATTATTTATAAAGGTTGGTTGGAATCTTTTATTGATTTGTTTAACAGTGTTTAATCTAATTATAAAAGGAAAAGATTCTAACATGAGGAGAAAAGTGGGGCAAAGAAAAAATTCTTTTATAGCCATCAATTCTCTTACTCCAAAAGTAAAATACACTCTTGTCAGTGTTGAAAAACAGTCTGACAACAGAAAAGCCAATTATGGCATCATTGAACCCTGGTTTATACCAAAAAAGGGCTGGTTTGAGCCATTTTTTTGCTATTTTTAACCATTTGAGACCCTTAAATCAGCCATTACTATAGCAATATCTGGTCTGGAGCCTTCAAAACACGTCATAATGTGTGTAAGAGGCGTAGAAACCAGCTAAAACTGTCCTTACTAACATTATTTTAACTTAAGGGTAGTTTTACCCTCTTGGCAGCAGTTAAAACCACCCTGGTTGGTATCAAAAACTCATCATCAATTGAGTCACAGACCCTGTGACTCAATTCCAGGCCAAAAGTAATGAACTTTTGCATGAATTTTGACATCCCACGCCAGTCAGCAAGGAATTTGGGGGTCTGGCTCCCCCTTAGAGCTAGAGTTCCTTTCCCCCCCCAATTTTAATCTTTCCAATTTATTTTTTCCTTTAATTCCTCATAATGTATTATACTTATAATTCACATATGTAATTCAATTGAATTGTACAGTACAATACAGTAATAATTGATACCTCATATGTAAATCACAGTTCACTTATGTAATACACATGCACATTTTGACAATTCAATTGATTTCAATTGAAAATACTTCAATTCCTCATAGCTTCTAAAATATACACAACACCTCAATTTTAACACGAAAATTGATGATTAACACTACATGTGATGTGAATTAAATTAAGGATTTGAGGATTGTCGACTTTTATACAGGAAATACAAAAAACTTAATTTAAGCTTATTTAGAGTTGACTTACAAACATTTCACTCAGAGGTGACCCCACCTAATTTTTTATAAGGAATCCAATGGTGAAATGAATTTTATATGTTTATTTGTTAGATAAAAAGCTATGATAAAATTTATTTAACTTTTTTCTGAAATTATTTTATTTTGGTTAATTTTGTTAAAAATTCATTTTTACTTAATTGTTTCAAGTAAAAATGTGTTTTTACAATTTATATTTTAATTTTTATTTTGATAATGTAAATAAATTTATTTTATTTATGTTTTTATATTAATTTTTTGTTTGTGGTCTTTTGGGTATATGAAAATACCTCCAAGGTCACATTCCCTCCCCCTAAAAAAAGAATATTACTTTGTAATATTGTTATTTCTAGTATGTCCGAATCTTCTCAGAAGTTTGGTAGCTTCAGGTATGTAATTTTCTTC
Source organism: Austropuccinia psidii (assembly GCA_023105745.1). Taxonomy (NCBI): domain Eukaryota; kingdom Fungi; phylum Basidiomycota; class Pucciniomycetes; order Pucciniales; family Sphaerophragmiaceae; genus Austropuccinia; species Austropuccinia psidii. The sequence goes on from JALGQZ010000005.1 coordinate 52,564,878, forward strand.
TAACCATTAATCTTCACAAGTTGGGTCACTGTACCTAACAGGGTATTCCCTTACTTTTTTGGTTGTTGATTTTCTTTCTTTAAGAACTTTGGTAATCTTCTTAATACCAGATGTCTGAATAGGAGGTATAACTTGGGGAACTTTATTCCTCAAGGGAAACCTTTCAGCATAACTAGATTTATATGGCTTTATCAAGCTCACTGGAAATGTAGGATGCTTATTACTAAGCTCTTCAGATAATTCTACTTCAACAGCAGTTTCTCCATGGAGGTTTTTAATAACAAAGGGTCCTGCAAAGGGGTCTTTGAGCTTTTTACATCCTTTGATGTTATTGAAGTTGGTGGTGGATACTAGTACTAAATCCCTCACTTTGAAATCTGGAGTGGCATGTGATTTTTCCCATTTATGTTTAGCATATGCAAATGAATCTTCCACGCATCTTACTGCATGCTTTCTAGCTTTTTCTAGCATTACTTTGAAGTGGTCAGCCTGTGACTCAAAACCAGAGCACAAGCATGACAGCCAAAATACCATAAACCAATGGTATAGCCAAGATACCACCAAAACATGGAGCTGAGCCAAATAAGCTCAAAAGGTATCAAACGAAAGAGGAAACTCACCTCTTTCTGAAAATATAAGTCCCATCACCATAGGACAAGAAATAACAAAGTTATTGCTGAGCATAAACCTTAATTTTCACCTCTCATCTAAAATCTAGAAGGAGAGGCTTAACCCCATCAGATGGGTATTCAAAATGAAGCTCTAAGCCAGGGCTATCCAATGGTACCAGACAAACTGAGCTAGCACCAATATTACTGGAGTTATGGTCAATTTCAGGCCAAATAAGGGTGAAAAAAACATTCACCTCTCATCTAACTTCTACAGTTTTAGTGTGGGATACCTGAAGTGGGGTATTTTTGGAAAGAGAACAATCAGGGATATCTGATGATGCCATCCATTTCCCCATAACTCAACTAGAACAAAAGGTATGGGGCAAACAAGCTGAATACAGCTTTTTGCCCAAAACACGCAAATGTACAAAAAATCTTGTACATGGGATAACTTTGCCATACTTAATGATACCCATATCAAATGAGGTACCATTGTGTAGAGCACATACAGGGCTACACACTGAACCAACCTTGAGGTTGATATCTCAAGAATTGACTAAGCTATGGCTGTTTTAAGGTCAAAATCCCACCTGCTGTCATATACAGCCTTACCATGGGATAATATCCCATAACCATGAATATGAGGTGTCAAATAGACGAAGAAGCATGTTTTTACTTCAATACCTCATATCTCAGTCAATACTGGGGTCCCATACAGTTTCTGTACAGCATTCTACGCGTCATACACGTCAGAATCAGGCTGTGAGGTCCCCAGATGAAAATTTTCACCCTGTATTGGTGAAAACCGCCCAGATGTGGTTTCAAAACCACATCTGAGCCCAATACAGGTTATACAGGCTGTTTGAAAACCACAAGCCAATACTAGAAAGTGAAAAAATCTTCACTTCCTCTATGTGGAAAGGTCTAGCACCCTTTCCACCCCATTTCAGGATGAAAGGGGGCTTTTCACAGCCAGAATAGCTTTCCTCATCCTGCTCTTGAATACCCTACATAGTAAACTGTCAAAAACAGCTTTACTCTTGGGTAATAAACAGGTATAGCTATATATTTAATTATTGTAACTCTTATTATAGTAACCCAACTGGTAAGATTGCACCCTGGGTTCTCAATAGCGCTCACCACCACTATTATTCAATAGTAGAACCCCTTAATTATATTAGAAATCATCTTTAAAACCCAATAGTCTTATTTTAAATTAATTTTCTATGTGTCAAAGTCATAATTCTAGTTGTAAATACTCTTATTACCACTTCAATATAGACTCAGCCTGTCATTTTGGGGGCCTGGCTGTGTTTTTAACTTATTTTGGACCTTTACAAGTAAGTTTTTTCTCTTTTTATCATTTATTGACACCTGTTTTATCTTTTTTAGGCGTCATTCTTTCCCTTTGAAATATATATTTTATATATATATTTCTTTTAATTCTTATTATACTCATATTTTAAAGAGTATTTTGTCAAGTGGATAATAACCACAAGACCAGTATTTTTGGTGTGTTTTGTATATAAAAACACTTTAAGCCACTAATACAGTCCTGATTCTTAATTGAATTGAGACAGCTCATACTGATAAACCAACAGTTGAGGTGTGTTTGGGTACATTGTTAACTCAATTACCCTGTAATACACCATCTTTGACAGATTATACTTGTTAAATACAAGTATTCTGTGAGATATTGGTATACAAACAGTATACCACATATCAGTAAGCTGAATTTTTTGACGTGGAATTGTTAATTCAATTACATTGTCATAATACAAGGGCATATTGTAATAATATACAAGCCCAGAGGCCATTCTTAGACGTGCAAAACCAGCCTTTTAAGAAGTCTTAACTGACATAAGTCCTCTTTTTCCTGTTTGATTCAGTGGAAGAAAATTTCATACCACTTGAGACCCAGTCACAGGCCAACATACCAGTGACACCCTCAGAACCAGAGGGCAGCAAGGGCAAGGGAAAAAGACTTATTGAAGGCCTCATTACAGCAAAAAAGTGGACACCAATAGCCACTCAGAGGAGTAGAAAACCACAAAACTCTGCTTCAATACAAGGTAAACCCACCTTAGCCACTTGTACAGGGAGGATTACAATTATTAACCAAGTTGTAACCTCCAAAGGAAAACTGCCCAAATCAGCAGATAGCAAATTTGTACAAGGCACAGTCAAAGGTAAATACCCTAAGAACATAAAGTTTTTGACTGCTTGCAAACACTGATATGTCCCCTGCATACCTCAGAGACCTTGGCTTCCAAAGGAACCAGCCAGAGGACAGAGAAGGATTGTCCAGAACCAGAAGACCTGAAAGAAGACATGTCAGGGTGAGTCTATGTAGTAGCTTAAAAATAGTAAATACAAGCTAGCACTATGACTGTGACACACAAAAAATAATTTTTTATAATAGTAAACAGGTTCTACTGTAACATGATAACAGTGGTGATGAATCTATTGAGAACCTGGGTTGCAATGATTTAATATAAATTGACTGTGAAAATCACTACAATAATCAATGATTTTAATTATATCAATATAATCCTAAGAGTACTACTGGTATAACACAGTTTTACTACGTAAGGCTGTTAATTCATTATAAGATGAGTCTTTTCCAGTGAGGAAAGACCTGCTTTTATCTCCTCTGAGGACTGTGAAAGACTGGTAGGCTCTTCACACGTCTACAGAGTGAAAACTTTCACTCTGGAGGCTGGGTTGTGGTTCTGTACCATCAATTCTGACGTCAGCATAGTCAGAATTGTGGTTTTTGGACCACAAATGATCATTCTGGATCAATACAGGGTGAAAAAACTCTTCACAGGCCACGTCAGCACCATTGTGACGTGTCCAGAGTGTCTGGATGACTAATATTAGTCATTCTTGGCGGGTTTAAGCTTTAAACAACCATTATTTTAAGTATCAAGCCAGTACTGGTTGGTACAGGTTTGGTACAGACCAGTATTGGTCAAAATACTTCCAACCAAGATATCTTAGTCAGTTTTTGAGATATCAAGAATCCAAGAGCACAGAATTGAAGGGCTTAATGAGCTCTTCAATTTGATATGCTTCATGCTTACCCTTCTCTAAGATAGCAAAAGCTATAAGGACTTGAAGTTTTTGGATGTATTTTTGTACATCAGTATGAGGCTTTAAAACCTTCCAAGCCAGATATCTTCTCCAATTTAGAAGATATCTGTATTCCAATGATACAGTATTGTAGGGCTTGATTAGATCTACAGTTTGATATACAACACTTTACAGCTGTATGAATATATTCCAAAGATACAGGGGTTTCTTTATATGGTAAGTTTCAGAAATCCTGTATTTTGAGATGTAAACCTTTAAGCCAAGATCCCTCTGTCAATTTGGAAGATAGAGGGGTCTAAGGTATCTCAAATTAAAGCTCTTACTCAGACCTTCAATTTGGCTGTACTTTTGTACAGTTTTGTACAAGCCCTCCTACACCTTTGAGGGGTTGTTGGTGAAAAAATGTGGTATAATGGTATCTCCTGATTTAGGAGTGCTACGGATGAATAGATGAAACCATTGGATAGCTCTATGTTAGAGCTTCAAGAATAAAAACCATTCTGGTTGGGGTTTCATGAAATATGTATAAGTTAGATTAGAGGCTAGAATAAGAGTTTTTGCTTATTTGGTCTTATCTTTGATAGGGCATATCTTTGTCCTTTCTTATTATATTTGAGGAGGTTTCCTCTTTATAATTTACTTGTATTGGCTATATTTGTCCAATACTCCTCATACCATTACTTATGGTATGTTTGATGTCATGCTGGTGCTCTGTTTTGAGTCACAGGCTGACATACCCTCCCTCCAAAAAAGGCTCATCATTGTTGAGACTCTTTCGTCCTTATGGAGGCTCTTGATCCTTTCAAAAAAGAATCTTTATCTGAAACATCATCCAGCTTTACCCATTGGTCTTTATCTGGTGGTTTATTCCTTCTTTCTGTTAAATAATCCCTATTGGAATATCTTTTTATTTGATTGGGGTTGTCAGTTTCAAAGTAGAACTTTCTTTTTTTGTCTTTCCCAATTATCAAGTAGCTCTCTAGGGAATTATGTATGCTTATGCCATAGATTCTATGGTACTCTGTACCCATTAAAAATCCATCAAAATTAGCATTTTCAAGTACCACCAATTCAATGTGTAATCTGAGGTTTCCCATTTTGTGTGGTATTATAATTATTTTTTGGATTATTCCAAGTGACTTCATTTTGCCTGCAGAACTTTTAAAGCTTCTTGCTTTTGTTAAAAGTATCTCTGCATTCCACATTGGAAAGTGTCTGTCCAAGTATTCTTTGGCTACTACTGAGCAATTTGCTCCTGTGTCAAAAATCAAAGGATGCTTTTCATTTTCAATGTACACATCAAGCTTTGATTTTTCTCCATGAATAAAGGCCATACCAGTTTTGGGTACTTCCAAATACTCTTTAGCATCAATGGTTCTGCCACTTCTGTCTTCACCATTTTTGGGTTGAATGAGTTCTGGTTTCAAAGAGTTTCCTAGGACTGATTCTGTTTTCTCATCCTCATACTCTAATGAATATTGTTCAATAGGCTCTGCTCCACTGTCTGAATCCTGTCTTAGCCCATTTCCCATGCTGTCAGAGTCAGATTTGTACTCCATGTGTTCTTCTACTGACTCTTCCTCTATTGCAAATATTTTCTTTTTTCCCTTGGGACAATTATTTGCATAGTGGTCAGGTGATCCACAGTTATGGCATGTGTTCCTTCTCCTTGGTGCTTCTTCACCATTAGTAGGTTTGAGGTCTTTTTCCATGAGTATCTTTGGTTTTTCTCTGCTATCATGTGACCTATAGGGTGAACTACTGCCAATTGATGTCTTTTTTCTGACATCTTGTATGACATTTGCTATGTCATCAATGCTGCTTATTTTGCTGCATCTGCACTTTACTGCATGTTCTAAGTCTCCTGGAAGTTTTGTCAGAATCTTATGATTTCTCATCTCTATTGTCATGTTTGGATCAATAGATTTGAGTCTTTTGGTTTGTTTAAGACACCATTCATAAGGGTCTTTTTCTGTAGAGTATCTGTCACTCTCAAAAGAGATGGTTTTTTGCCAAATCCAAGTACCATTGCTGTACTTTTGTATTATTTGGTTTCTCCACCATGGCCAGATTTTCCTACCATGTATCTCTTTCATTTCAGTGTACCATATATTTGCATGGGCTCTGAATGCAGTGTTGAGTCTTGTGGTGATCCAGTAGTCTGGTATCTTTGGTACATCAACAAAAAGTCCATTAATATAATCAATAAGCTCCATATGATCATATTCTCCAATTCCTGAGAATTTAGGCCAATTTACCACATCAGGTAATTGCTTCAATGCTTGTTTCTCAGAGTAACTGAGGTTCTCACCATCTTGGTAAATAGACTCAGACCTTAAATTTGGATCCTGGGATTCAGGATCTTGGTTTTCTGATTCTTCCTCCTTTACTTTGGTGATTGATTTATCATCTTGAGTTGTTTGAGGGAAGAAATTATCTTCTTTTTCCTCCTTTTTATAGGGAAAATCCACTTCTTTTTCCAGGATTTCCTGTTGATATTGGATATTTCTTGAATCTCTTCTCACAGCTTGTTGTTCCTCTAGTATTGAGTTCAACTGTTTGTTTTTAGTTTCAAATTCTGCCCAGATTCTGGATAGATTTGTGTTCAAGTCTTCTATGACTGTTGCTTGGAAGGAATTTTATTCCTTGAGTGTTTTCATTTCTGAAGTCACTTCTTGAACATGATCATATGTCCAATCCATGAATTTACCCATGTTGGACCATATGAAACTACTTCCTCTGGAATCTGTGGTTTCAAATTTTTGAGGGGGTATTTTGTCATCAATAGGCTTAAGCTGAGGATCAATTGATTCTGAGCTAACACTATTGGTAGGTACAGTGTCTTTTAGAATTTGTGTTCCTCTTGGACTGATTTTATTCATTGTTTCATCAAAGGATCTGATTCTATCTTCTCCTTCCTGAAAGAATTCTTGTTTTATACTAGGGCTCCATGTCCTCTGCTGGAAACCACCAGGGATGACTGGAGAGTCCTGGAAATATTGTCCTTTGGATTTCAAGTCCTGTAGCTGTTGGACTGATGTGGGAAAGATGGAATTTCTTCTTCCATGCCTTGGTGTTCCTGAATCAGATTGGGCTATTCCATATGCCAAGAATTCTCTATGGCTTGGATTTCTGTTTGATTCCCTCTGATTCAAGTCTCTTCTGAGAGTATGAAATGGCTGTTGAGATTCCAACTTTTCATTTCTTCCAGAATCTTTTGGCAAGTAATAAGATTGACTCATATTTTTTGCCTCATTATTCCAATTTCCTCCCATGATACTCCCATGGTTAAGGTTTTGTTGTCCATACTCCATGTGGAAAAGTCTTTTAGGAGTACATGAATATGAGTTATTTTCCCTGCATCTGTCCAATTTCTTTGTTGGACTGGGCTGAATTTGGTTTGGGGTGGGACTTTGAGCAGGAGTTTCCTGATAATAAGTCCTTTGTTGGTTATTTGATCCAGAAGGGAGTGGCCTTCTCCCTCTGTTTCTTCTTTGCCAGATTTCTGGCTGATTTCTTGGGTATCCAAGATCTCTGAGAAATGGAGTTGTCATGTTAAAAAATGACAAAAGACAAAAATTCTGTATTTTCCAAGGTTTCTTTACCTTTAAAAGGCCCTTGGACTGATTTCTGCTTTATACTCTTTGGCAATTTGCTTGGGAGTTGGTACTGCCTCCTTGTCTTTGAGGCTGGTACAGATGAATTTCACTGTGATTTTGTCTGAAATGGAATGTATTTTTTCCACTTTGAAAGAAAATGGAGAAGGTTTATAATTCAATTTGAATAAACAAAATTTCCAATTCCTTACTGTTATATCTTCTGAGTTTGGTTTGATATTTGAGTTTTAATTATTTATTATTATTTTATTTTATTCATTTTATTTTTTGAAGAAATAACAGTTTTGTTTCACTTATTTTTATAAGTAAAGTATTTAATATTAAAAGTTTATATTATTAAACTTGAATATTATTGATAAGTTATTTACTTATTGAAATGGAAAAATCAACTGTTAATAGTTACAATTTTTCTTTCTTTAGAGGAAAGAAAAGGGTCTATATCTTAATCATACAATAATTTTGTGTATGATTAAGTTTTCTTTTGTTGTTATTTGATTATTTATCAAAAAAAACAAATTTCAATCAATTTCCTCCTCAGTTTAAGAAAGAACAGATTGTATTAAATAATATTGATCTTCAATATTAAATAATTAGAATAATGATGAACTTATTATTCAAATATTTATTGCTGGTTTCCCAATAAATACTTTAATTCAAACTAAATTTTACACAAAGTGACAAAAAATAATTATATTTTTATTTGAATATACTATTTTTATATGAAAATATGATTGAAAAATTTAATAATAATTACTAATTATTATTTTTTTTTGTGAAGAATTGATAATAATGACTTATTATTATTAAAATTTATTTATTTATTTATTTATTTATTTTTTTTTATTTAAAAAAAAAATTGATGAATTTTTCCTCAACTTGAGTAGAAAGGATTCTTCTTCAATAATATTCAATTTGAATATTAAAGAATTGAAATAATAATAAAATTATTATTTAAATATTTATTGTTGGTTTACAATAAATATTATGATTAAAATTAATTTTACACAATTTGGTAAAAATTAATTATACTTTCTATTTAAATATACTATTTGTATATAAAAATAAGTTTGAGAAGTTAATAATAATTACTTATTATTATTAAAATTTATTTTTATTTTTTTTTTTAAAAAAAATAAAAAAAAAAATTGATGAATTTTTCCTCAACTTGAGTAGAAAAGATTCTTCTTCAATAATATTCAATTTGAATATTAAAGAATTGAAATAATAATAAAATTATTATTTAGATATTTATTGTTGGTTTACAATAAATATTATTATTTAAATTAATTTTACACAATTTGGTAAAAATTAATTATACTTTCTATTTAAATATACTATTTGTATATACAAATAAGTTTGAGAAGTTAATAATAATTACTTATTATTATTAAAATTTATATTTATTTTTTTTTTTTAAAAAAAAAAAAAAAAAATAGATGAATTTTTCCTCAACTTGAGTAGAAAGGATTCTTCTTCAATAATATTCAATTTGAATATTAAAGAATTGAAATAATAATAAAATTATTATTTAAATATTTATTGTTGGTTTACAATAAATATTATTATTTAAATTAATTTTACACAATTTGGTAAAAATTAATTATACTTTCTATTTAAATATACTATTTGTATATACAAATAAGTTTGAGAAGTTAATAATAATTACCTATTATTATTAATTTTTGTGAAAATTGCAATTTAAAGCTTTGAAGAGTATAAATACTCAAAAGTAAAAAAAAATATATTATTTAATATATTTTGATAAAATATAATATATAAAAAATATATATTATATTTTTATAATATAAGAGATGAAGATTAGTTTAAAAATAAAAAAAAACTCGAAATTGTACTTACTTTTATAGTAAAAAACCTTCAAAAATAGTGAAAATGATCCAAAAATTGCCAAAAATAGGTCCAGAATAGGTTAAAACAACGGCCAGGCCCCCAAAATGTCAGGGTGAGTCTATGTAGTAGCTTAAAAATAGTAAATAAAAGCTAGCACTATGACTGTGACACACAAAAAATAATTTTTTATAATAGTAAACAGGTTCTACTGTAACATGATAACAGTGGTGATGAATCTATTGAGAACCTGGGTTGCAATGATTTAATATCAATTGACTGTGAAAATCACTACAATAATCAATGATTTTAATTATATCAATATAATCCTAAGAGTACTACTGGTATAACACAGTTTTACTACGTAAGGCTGTTAATTCATTATAAGATGAGTCTTTTCCAGTGAGGAAAGACCTGCTTTTATCTCCTCTGAGGACTGTGAAAGACTGGTAGGCTCTTCACACGTCTACAGAGTGAAAACTTTCACTCTGGAGGCTGGGTTGTGGTTCTGTACCATCAATTCTGACGTCAGCATAGTCAGAATTGTGGTTTTTGGACCACAAATGATCATTCTGGATCAATACAGGGTGAAAAAACTCTTCACAGGCCACGTCAGCACCATTGTGACGTGTCCAGAGTGTCTGGATGACTAATATTAGTCATTCTTGGCGGGTTTAAGCTTTAAACAACCATTATTTTAAGTATCAAGCCAGTACTGGTTGGTACAGGTTTGGTACAGACCAGTATTGGTCAAAATACTTCCAACCAAGATATCTTAGTCAGTTTTTGAGATATCAAGAATCCAAGAGCACAGAATTGAAGGGCTTAATGAGCTCTTCAATTTGATATTCTTCATGCTTACCCTTCTCTAAGATAGCAAAAGCTATAAGGACTTGAAGTTTTTGGATGTATTTTTGTACATCAGTATGAGGCTTTAAAACCTTCCAAGCCAGATATCTTCTCCAATTTAGAGGATATCTGTATTCCAATGATACAGTATTGTAGGGCTTGATTAGATCTACAGTTTGATATACAACACTTTACAGCTGTATGAATATATTCCAAAGATACAGGGGTTTCTTTATATGGTTAGTTTCAGAAATCCTGTATTTTGAGATGTAAACCTTTAAACCAAGATCCCTCTGTCAATTTGGAAGATAGAGGGGTCTAAGGTATCTCAAATTAAAGCTCTCACTCAGACCTTCAATTTGGCTGTACTTTTGTACAGTTTTGTACAAGCCCTCCTACACCTTTGAGGGGTTGTTGGTGAAAAAATGTGGTATAATGGTATCTCCTGATTTAGGAGTGCTACGGATGAATAGATGATACCATTAGATAGCTCTACGTTAGAGCTTCAAGAAAAAAATCATTCTGGTTGGGGTTTCATGAAATATGTATAAGTTAGATTAGAGGCTAGAATAAGAGTTTTTGCTTATTTGGTCTTATCTTTGATAGGGCATATCTTTGTGCTTTCTTATTATATTTGAGGAGGTTTCCTCTTTATAATTTACATGTATTGGCTATATTTGTCCAATACTCCTCATACCATTACTTATGGTATGTTGGATGTCATGCTGGTGCTCTGTTTTGAGTCACCGGCTGACAAGACACCTGGGACACAGTGGTGGATGGCAAAACAATGAGGGAGATAATATCAACCTTGCCATTCACACTCCAATTCAACAGAAACCTCAAACCAGAGGACTGGAAAGATATGGATCAAGTTCTTCAGATCCACCAACTCCTCAAAGATTTATTTCAATGGAGCATGGAAAACAAGAGGTTCAACCTAGCAACTCACTGGGCAGAACTGGAATCAAGTTGCCAGAAGATCTGTCTCAAAGAGACAGACTTCAAAGACCTTATGGTAATCACCAAGGGTTGGAATCCTACCAGGCAGCACAGACTCCTGGAGGCAAGGGCACAGAGGATAAGGGAGAATCAAGCCACTATCCTAGCTATAGAAGAACAGTTAACCCAGACAGGGCCTACTCAGATTCCTTCAGGTTCACAAGGAGCAGGCCAAATCAGCTCTCCAGTGGCTTCACACCATTCAGAAACCAGCAGATCAGTGGCCAAGAGTCACCATTTTTCACAATTCCAGGAAGGTTCCAGGAGAAGACAGGGAAACAAGGGCAAGAACAAAGCCTCCTTCAACCAGAGGAGGAAAGAGTCAGACCCCATGATCCAGAAGCCGTTAGATTTGGTAAAAGAAGTACACAAGAACCAGAATTAGTTGTAAACCACTCTAGAATCAGTAGTCCTAGTAATAGAAACATTACCCCCACTCAGACTGAAAAGAACATTGTCACATCTGAGAGTAACATCAACAGTGATACACTGTTGTTACAAATGTCCCAATATGCTGAACAATCTGCAAAGCAGTTTGCAGAAATTAAAGCTAGCCAAGAGAGGATGAGACAAACTCAAGCCTCCTTGGAACAAATAGTTAAGAATCTTCAAGAAGGATATGCTCAACTGAGCAAAGCCTCTGAAGAAACCAACAAAAGACTGAATATAGTCTTTGAAGAACAACACCACAGCACAAGGGACAGGGAGTGTCTGGATCAAGACATTAACAAATTGTTTAATGCCTATCATAGCTTGAAGCCCCAACCACAAGGCCAAGCTATGGAGAATCCATATCAACCAGATGCCATGTTGTTGAATAAGGCAAGATCTCCATCACAATACTAGGATGGAGATGGCATGTCTTATTCAGAGAAGGAAGCCTTGAAGCAGCTTCCTGAGGCCTCAAACTGGCCCAAATTCTCTGGATCAGGAGAATATGATCATATGGAACTCATAGATTATATTAATGGACTCTTCATTGATGTACCAAGCATACCAGACTACTGGATTACTGCTAGATTGAATACTGCATTTAAAGGTCATGCAAGTATATGGTACACAGAAATGAAAGAAATCCATGGCAGAAGAAACTGGCCATGGTGGAAGAGTCAAATCATTCAAAAGTACAATAATGGAACTTGAATATGGCAAAAGACCATGTCATTTGAGAATGACAAATACTCTGTGGACAAAGATCCATATGAGTGGTGTCTTAGACAGTCTAAAAGACTTAAAGCCATTGATCCTCAGATGAACATCCAAATGAGGAATCACAAACTTCTGACACAACTGCCAGGAGAACTAGAGCATGCAGTAAAATGCAGATGCAACCAAAATTGCACTCTAGATGACATTGCCAACACCTTACAAGACATAAGGAAAAGGACAAATATAGGGAAATTCACCCCATATAAGAGCAGTAGTTTCAAAGAGAAACAACCTTTCAGGGTAGAGTTTAAAGACAAACCCAGAGAAAGAGTGGCAGAAGTGGCTAAGAAGAAGAATTCTTGCCACAATTGTGGTTCAACAGACCACTATGCCAACAACTGTCCAAAGGCAAAGAAGAAAGTCCATGCCATAGAGAAAGTCCATGAGGAAAAACCTCCAACAGAGGATTCTGAATCAGACACCATGGGTGATGCCATCAGAGAACCATCTGAGGATGAGCAAGACCCAAGAGAGGAATTTCTAGTGGAATACCAAGAGGAAGACCCACTGGAAATCCAGGACATACAGTTGGAAGCAGGAATGCCACAAGACACTGCTAACAAGAACTTGTGCAAACACACACAAGATGCACAAACATTCCTGGTTACACCAACCAAAGGAATGGCATATATACATGGGACAGCCACAAAAATGACTGTTTGTATTGATGATGCTCAGCACCCACTGATCATTGATAGTGGAGAACATTGCTCCATAGTAGCCAGGAATTATCTGGATACCCACTTCCCAAATTGGGAAAAACAGCTCTTGCCCACTAAGGCAAAGAACTTTAAGAGTGCATCAGGGAAGATGACTTCCATTGGGACAATTATCAAAGAGATAATTATACACCACAGGAAGGGTAATATCAGACTCAACCCAGAGTTTGTAGTGCTTAATGATGCCCACATCCAAGGATTTTTACTGGGAACAGATTACCAGAGGATGTATGGCCTAGACATTTACAACAGTAAAAATAGGCACATCACCATTGGTACTAACAAGGAAAAGAAATTTTCACTTGACATATACCAGATATCTTCTCAAGATCCACTAGAAGAACTTCTGAAGGAATTCAGAGAGGGACAGTTTAGCACTACCCTCACCAGTAAACAAAAACTAAGTTTACTGAAGATTCTGAGAAAGAACAGACCAGCATTTGCCATTGGTGAAGAACCATTAGGCAAGATCAAAGGCCATGATATAGAACTATATCTGGATGTGGAAAGGCCTTATCCACCTATGCTGAGGAGACCTCCTTATCCAGCAAGCCTGGAAACCAGGAAGGAAATTGAGAAACATATCAATGAATTACTGGAAATGGATGTTATCAGAAAGATTGGACATAATGAAATAGTGGAAATCACCACTCCTGTCCTCATCACCTGGCATGATGGCAAGTCTAGATTGTGTGGGCACTTCAGAGCCCTGAATAACTACACAAAAGCAGACAGGTACCCTATACCAAGGATGCCTCATGCCTTGGATAAGCTGGCCAAAGCCAAATGCATAACCAAGATGGATTGTATGAAAGGCTTCCACCAAAATGGAGTTAAACCAAACTCCATGAAATTACTCAGAATAATATGCCATATGGGCATATATGAGTACACCAGAATGCCATTTGGCATCAAGAATGCACCAGCCCACTTCCAAAGGATGATGGACACAATATTTCAAGATGAAATATTGGAAGGATGGATGGTAGTATATATTGATGATATCATTATATACTCAGAGACATGGGAAGACCATGTGCAATACATAGACCGAGTGCTAAGTAGATGCACACCCATAAATCTGAAAATTTCACTTAAAAAGTGCAATTTTGGGCAACAAGAGTTACTGGCTCTAGGACATAAAGTCTCAGGTCTTAGTCTGGCAATTGACCAGAATAAAGTAGCAGAAGTACTGCAAAAACCAGTACCAAAGAGCATCAAAGAGATGCAATCTTTCCTTGGGTTTGCTAGCTGCTATAGAAACCATATCAAAAACTTTGCACACATAACTAGTAGTTTATACAAGTTATGTTCAAAAGATGTAGTTTTTGAAATAACCAAGGAAAGGAGGGATGCATATGATAGGATCAAATATGAGCTCACTAATGCACCTGTGCTCATCTTACCTGACTTTGAACTACCATTCAAGTTATATATAGATGCAGCATGCAGTCAAGGCATAGGAGCAGCCCTTCAACAAAGACAAATCGTGGATGGTGAACCAAGAGAAGGAGTAATTTGCTACATCTCAAGGCAGCTGAAAGATTCAGAAGCCAGGTATGGGGCCACCCAGACTGAATGTCTATGTCTAGTCTGGGCTCTAGAAAAACTCCATTATTATTTGGAGGGTGCAGTCTTTGAAGTCTACACAGACTGCACAGCCTTGAAGTCTTTACTAAACATGAATACTACAAATAGACATATGCTGAGATGGCAAATAGCCATCCAGGGGTATAGAGGGAACATGAACATCATATACAAAGAAGGTAAAAGCCATACCAATGCAGATGGCCTCAGCAGATGGCCACTGGACAATGTCAAAAGCAATCCAGCTTATGACCCAGAAGTTGCAGCAAAAATCCCTATCCATTTCATGGAAATAGATAGGAGGAAGAACTTCAGAATATCTGAATGGGCACCAGAAAGTGGTACCCTTGACAGTGGAGACACTGACTCAGAAGGGACAGAAACTCCCATACTGGGAATAAGCTCCTCAGAACTGCACAATGAATTCTTCAGTGCAGTACAGAAGTCTTATGCCAAACACAAACAGTGTAGCATACTACTCCAACTCCTTCAACAAAAGTACAGGAGTCCAGAACTGGAAACCCAGCTGGAAGAACCCTGGTTGAGGGCCTATAAGGACAATAAGTTTTTTCTTATAGATGGCCTGCTCTACCACAGAGAAAAGCACACAAGTGCACTCACAGTGGTAGACAGAGACCACATCTCATTGTTCCTACAAGAATGCCATGACTGCCCCTATATGGGACACATGAGTGAGGACAAGACCAAAGAGAGGGTAGCAAGCACAGCTTGGTGGCCCAAGTGGGAACAGGAGTTGAGTGAATACATCAACACTTGTGAAAGATGCCAAAAGGCAAATAGGAAACATGGGAAGAAGTATGGGTTGCTTAAACACATAGAAGAACCCAAACACCCATGGGAAACCATCAACATGGACTGGGTAACAGGACTTGTCCCAGGGGGCAAATAAAACTATAATGCCTGTTTGATCATAGTTGATAGATTCAGAAAGAGCATGAGGTGTCTACCATGCCATAAAGAAGACACAGCCATAGATACTGCTCTGTTGTTTTGGAATAACATAATATCTACCTGTGGAGTCCCTAAGATCATCATTAGTGATAGGGACCCAAAACTCACATCTGAATTTTGGACCAACTTATATGACATGCTTGGTACCAAACTTGCTTTTTCCACAGCTTACCATCCACAAACAGATGGCCTAGCTGAGAGGATGATCCAAACAATGGAGGACATCCTCAGAAGATTCTGTGCCTATGGCATGGGATAGAAGGACCATGAGGGATACACCCATGATTAGATTACCCTCTTACCAGCTGTCCAACTGGCTTATAACACAAGTCAGCACTCCACCACAGGAAAAACACCTGCCTTGGTAGAGAAAGGGTGGAATCCCCTATTGCCTGTGGATCACTTGAAGAAATATCTCCTGACTATCCACCCCACAGCCAAAGACTTCCATGATATGTGGAAGAGGGCCTGTGACACAGCTGCCAAATGCATAGCTGAGGCAAAAGAATACAATAAGCAGAGGTGGGACAAATCACATATGGAACCTGATTTCAAGGAAGGGGACCAGGTGCTAGTGTATACACTGAACTTCAACAATCTCAAAGGAACTAAAAAGATGAGAGACTCATTTTTACGGCCCTTCACTATCATTAAGTTGGTAGGCAAGAATGCAGTGGAAGTCAAGCTCACAGAGGAGTTTTCCAGCAAACACCCAGTCTTTACAGTGAGTTTGGTCAAGCCATACTTCCAAACTGAAGAGGGTAAATTCCCCTCCAGGAAGAAGAACCTCACACCACCAGAAATAGTGGAGTTGGAGGACTCCCCAAAACCTGTGAGTAAGATCATCATGGCCAGGAAGATCAGATTTAATGGGAAGGATCAAAGACAATATTTAGTCAGATTCAAGAACCAGAAAGCTGATAAAGACAAATGGTTGACAGAAGATGCCATACCACATGGGAACCTTCATTTAAGAAGATTCAGAGCCTCTAGTAGGACTGGGAAGTCTCATCAATGATGAGCCTTTTATAGAGGGAGGGTATGTCAGCCTGTGACTCAAAACCAGTGCACAAGCATGACAGCCAAAATACCATAAACCAATGTTATAGCCAAGATACCACCAAAACATGGAGCTGAGCCAAATAAGCTCAAAAGGTATTAAACGAAAGAGGAAACTCACCTCTTTCTGAAAATATAAGTCCCATCACCATAGGACAAGAAATAACAAAGTTATTCCTGCTCAAAGTTATTTCTGAGCATAAACCTTAATTTTCACCTCTCATCTAAAATCTAGAAGGAGAGGCTTAACCCCATCAAATGGGTATTCGAAATGAAGCTCTAAGCCAGGGCTATCCAATGGTACCAGCCAAACTGAGGTAGCACCAATATTACTGGAGTTATGGTCAATTTCAGGCCAAATAAGGGTGAACAAAACATTCACCTCTCATCTAACTTCTACAGTTTTAGTGTGGGATACCTGAAGTGGGGTATTTTTGGAAAGGGCACAATCAGGGCTATCTGATGATGCCATCCATTTTCCCATAACTCAGCTAGAACAAAGGTTATGGGGCAAACAAGCTCAATACAGCTTTTTGCCCAAAACACACAAATGTACAAAAAGTCTTGTACATGGGATAACTTTGCCATACTTAATGATACCCATATCAAATGAGGTACCATTGTGTAGAGCACATACAGGGCTACACACTGAACCAACCTTGAGGTTGATATCTCAAGAATTGACTAAGCTATGGCTGTTTTAAGGTCAAAATCCCACCTGCTGTCATATACAGCCTTACCATGGGATAATATCCCATAACCATGAATATCAGGTGTCAAATAGACAAAGAAGCATGTTTTTACTTCAATACCTCATATGTCAGTCAATACTGGGGTCCCATACAGCTTCTGTACAGCATTCTACGCGTCATACACGTCAGAATCAGGCTGTGAGGTCCCCAGATGAAAATTTTCACCCTGTATTGGTGAAAACCGCCCAGATGTGGTTTCAAAACCACATCTGAGCCCGAAACAGGTTATACAGGCTGCTTGCAAATCACAAGCCAGTACTAGAAAGTGAAAAAATCTTCACTTCCTCTATGTGGAAAGGTCTAGCACCCTTTCCACCCAATTTCAGGATAAAAAGGAGGCTTTTCACAGCCAGAATATGTTTCCTCATCCTGCTCTTGAATACCCTACGTAGTAAACTGTCAAAAACAGCTTTACTCTTGGGTAATAAACAGGTATAATTATATATTTAATTATTGTAACTCAACTGGTAAGATTGCACCCTGGGTTCTCAATAGCGCTCACCACCACTATTATTCAATAGTAGAACCCCTTAATTATATTAGAAATCATCTTTAAAACCCAATAGTCTTATTTTAAATTAATTTTCTACGTGTCACAGTCATAATTCTAGTTGTAAATATTCTTATTACCACTTCAATATAGACTCAGCCTGACAGAAGTTGGCAGCTGTAGGATGCATTTCAACCAAATCTTTTCTTAAAGAATCTTGGGATAACTTGGGATTCCATCCTTTTTCTAGAATAGCAGGAGTTTGATTGGTACTGGCATGAATTGATGTCTTATATGCCAATTCTAATTCTGGTAGAAGAGTACACCAATAATGAATGAATCCATCACAATATTTGAATTCAAGGCCATATGCACAAAATATTCTCACCATGTCTTCTAAGGATTGTATCATCCTTTCAGCTAGACCATCAGTTTGTGGGTGGTAGGCTGTAGAGAAAGAAAATTTAGTGCCAAATAATTGGTGAATATTTTTCCACAGTGCTGAAGTGAATTTGGGATCTCTGTCACTAATGATATCTGTGAATATGCCAGTCCATGACACTACTCTATTCCATATTAGAAGAGCTGTATCCATGGCTGTATCATCTTTGTGACATGGTAAAAAGATTGGAGTTTTACTGAATCTGTCTACAACCACTAGGTGAGGATTATAGCTTCTGTCACCTCCTGGTGGTAGGCCAGTTACCCAATCCATATGGACAATTTCTCAAGGTCTGCTGGGCTCTTGGATTTTGATCATATTTCCAAGTCTTTTGCCTGTGTATTTATTTGCCTTTTGACATCTGTCACAGGTTTTGCAATACACTGCAACATCTTTCTGCCACATTGGCCACCATATGCAGGTATTTACTTTTTCTCTTGTCCTGTATTCACACAGATGTCCTGAAAAGGGGCTGTCATGGCATTCTTTTAGTACAAGATTGATTAATGAACTGTCCACAACTGTCATGACACATGTGTGCTTGGTCCTGTGGTAGATTATACCATCCAGTAGGTGAAATCTTCCTTCATCATAAGATTTCTTCCATACTTCATCCAAGGCATGTATTTGAGAGCTGTCTTTACAGTCTTTGTTAAGTAATTGGCATAAGATGCTACAATTCTTATCTTGAATGTAAGTGTTTCTTCTTCAAAGAAGGTAATGTTCAAGTCTGTAACACTTATTCCTTCTATTTGGATCTGTGGGGAAGCTTCTTCTGGCGCATAAGCAGGATTATCAATATTATTTGGTCATGGCCATCTGCTTAGTCCATCTGAATTTTTATGGATATTCCCATCTTTATGAACAATAGTCATATTGCCCCTATACTCTTGTATGGCTATTTGCCATCTGAGCATATGTCTGTTGGGTGTTTTCATGTTTAAAAGTGATTTAACAGCGGTAAAATCTTTTATTACTTCGAAAAAACATCCTTCCAGAAAGTAATTGAGTTTTTCCAAAGCCCAAACAAGGCATAAACACTCTGTCTGACTTGCTCCATATCTGGCTTCAGTTGGTTTGATTTGCCTGGATATGAAACATATGGGTCCTTCCACAGGTTTACCATTGAGAATCTGGACTTGATGAAGTGCAGCACCAAGTCCATCTCCTGATGCATCAATATAAAGCTTAAAAGGCAGCTTAAAGTCTGGCATCAGTAAGAGTGGAGCAGTGGTCAAGGCTTGTCTCAGAGATTCAAAGGCTTTGACTCTGTCAACAGTCATTTCAAATACTGTGTCTATGTCACATAATTTATAAAAAAGTCTTGCTATGGATGTAAAATATTTAATATGTTGCCTGTAATATCCTGAAAATCCCCAAAATGACTGAATTTCTTTATTATTCTGAGGCATAGGTTTCAGCAATACTGCTGCAACTTTGCTTTTGTCAATTCCAAGGGATAAACCAGATACTACATGTCCCAGTGCTTTAAGCTTGTTAAATCCAAAATGGCATTTCTTTAAGGAAATCTTCATGTTGACAGATTGGATTTTTGTCAAACCTTTGGATAATCTGTACATATTTTCTTCCCAAGTTTTGGAACAGACAATAATGTCATCAATGTAAATGATTAACCATCCTTCTGAAAGCTCTTCAGGGAAAATTTCATTCATCATTCTTTGGAAGAGTGAAGGTGCATTTTTGATTCCAAAAGGCATCCTCAAATATTCATAAACTCCACAATGAACAATAATTCTTAAGTATTTCCTTGCTCTTGGTGTCACTACATTTTGATGAAATCCTTTAAGGGCATCCATAGTGCTTATATACACTTCTTGAGATATTTGGGTGAAAGAAATTTGAATTTTTGGTATTGGGTACCTGTCTTGAACAGTGTAAGTGTTCAGAGCTCTAAAGTCCCCAACCATTCTAGAATTTGCATTATACCATTGCACTATGACTGGTGTAGTTATTTCCACTTCCTCATTATGGCCAACCTTTCTTATTACACCAAGATCTGGAAGTTCTTTTATATGAATTTCTAGAGCTTCTCTTGATTTAGGACTTGCTGGATATGCAGGTCTTCTTAAGAGTGGTGGATAAGGTCTCTCAATATTAAGGATGATGTCAGCTTCATGACCAATAATCACTCCCAAAAGTTCTTTGTCTGATGCAAATGCTCCTCTGTGGTCATATAAAAGGGCAGAAAGTTCATTTTCCTGATTATCAGTCAGATGAAGGCTTCTTTCAGCTTCATTTAACTATTCAGATTTGAATCTTTCCAGCTATAAGCTGACTGCTGCTACTTTACTTACTGCAATTTGTCTTTTAAATGGTAAAAAGGCAAATTTTTGATGCTTATTGTCTCCAATAGTAAAGTATCTATCTTTGTTGTTGTGTAAGTCTATTCCATGAATGATCCAATAGTCATTTCCCAATATAAAACGGGTACTAGATAAATTTTCCATAACAACAAATTCAACAGTGATTCTTAAATTTCCATTGATATGTGGGAATATTATATTGGTCTCAAAGATTCCCAATGCTTTCATTGGATTACTGGCACTATTGAGTTTTATGCCACCAATTGGTAACAAGTGGTCTTCAAAATTTGGTACACAAGTCTTAAAAAATGATTTGCCAACACAAGAGCAGAAGGCTCCTGGGTCAAGTAAAATCTTAGTGGGTTTGTTATTAATTACCACTTCTGTTATACAGGAGTTACCAGCTTTATAACCTTTTCCCCTGTTTGGTTTGGTTTTCATAAGTTGTGCATCTTGAATTTTTGGAAAATCAAGTTGACCATTGCTCAATTGTGGCAAGTGGGAATAAGATTACATGATGTCAAAGGTGGAATTGATATTTTCTATATCATTTGAAGAATCAGAAAATATTGATGAGTTATCATCTGAATTTTCTTCAATATTATTGTCTTTTTCAACATCAGGTTCTTTTTCAATGTCAATTTCATTGATTTTTTGCCTTTTTGGACATGTATTGGCTAAGTGGGTAGTGCTCTGGCAAATATGGCACTTTCCAATTATATCTGCAGGTTTATATTGAACATTTTCAGAATTTTATTTGGGAATTTTGTCCACAGAATCTTTCCAAGGTGTATTAAACCTTGTTTTGAGATTCACCCTACTAGAACCAATTTTGGTTCTGGTGGTTACTTCTTCTAGTATATTGATAATATCCTCTGCTGAAGATTGTTCAGTAGTCCTGCTTTTGACAGCATGCTATAAGTCACCCCCACATTGTCTCAGAATTTTTCTATGGATCATAAATTCTGACATGTCAGGATATAATGCTGTTAATCTGTCCTTCTGTTGGCAAAACCATGGTAAAGCTTTGTCTTTATCAGCATTAAATTTGGCAGATTCAAAGGCTGTTTCAACTTTAAACCTCCAAGCATCATTTGCCCATTTGTTTATGATTTGGGTTTTCCACCAAGTCCAACTCTGGTGTCCATGTGCTTGTCTTATTTTGATGTGCCATCTGTGAGCTGATCTGGTAAACAAGGTGTTAAACCTGGCTGTTACCAATCTGTCTGGTAATTCAACATCCTCTTTGATCATGTCAATACCTCTAATGAATTCCATATGGTCATACTCTCCTTCACCACTGAAGTGAGGCCATTCTTTAAGCTTTGGAACTTCTTTCAAGAGTTCTTGGCCCATTGATGGTTCCAAGTTATGAAAAGAAGTGGATAATTCATTTTTTAATTGTGAATTATCAGGATCCAATACTTGTGGATTTGAAATTCTTGTGCCCTCATTTTGATTTAGAGGTGTAGACATTCTTGGTAAGGTGTTCAGTATTTGTTCAATGTCATTCATTTTACTGTTGCTACACCTTTGGGAATTTCTGTATTCATGTTGGAAGCTTTGTATTAAATTTATTACTTCAATTTTATACATGTCTTCTTTATGTGTAAGTTCTTGCCATAACTCTGTCTGTCTTGTATTATCAGCAGTGTCTTGATTCAATTTCATTGATAATTTTGATACTTCTTCTTGTGAAGCATCAAAACACTTTTTCAAGGCAATGGTATATGTCTTTACTTCAGTAAATGAATTTGAAATGTCATCAAGGACTTTCTTGTTATCTGTTTTGATAATATTTATGGCTTGTTTAATTCTTGTTTCAATTATGTCATCAATATTGAATTTAGAATATTTATCTGTTAATTCTTTAATAATGGCAGATTGTTCATTTATTTTATTGTTAGAAGAATTATCATTATTGGAATTTTTAATTGTTCTTAAAACTTTTTCAAAACACATAAGTGTTTCATTAATTTGGCACAGACTCAGGTTGTTTGCTTTAATGTTGTTACAAATTGATGAATTTATATCAGAAATATGACTTTTTACATCAGTTATAGCTTCATACAATTCTGGGATAGAATCAAAAATATCAGAAATAATTTCTGATATTTTAATCTGGATTCCTCCTTCTTTTGTAATTCCATCATTGTTCTGGCCATCTGAAATACATTTTCCATGGCATCCTGTAGCCCTGGCTGCAAGGGTTTGTGGCTGGTGCCTTTCCTTTGCCCTTGTTCTGGGCTTGTGGCTGCTTTTTCACGTTGGAATTGCTGCTGCTGGCCACTGGGGCTGCTTTTGGCACTTGTTTGGGTGGTGGAGGGTTTTTTCCCCTCCATTCTGCTGTTAGGAGCATCATGGTCTTCTTTTCCATCAATGGATGCCATTCATTGAGTAACTTGCAAGTGCTGGGATGGCCCTGGAATTGTCTCACAGTCAGGTAAGAATTCATGCAGTTTTTCCACAGATCTGCAATGATCTGGTACTCTTTGTGCTGCAATGCATTGTTGTAAGCCTTTTTGCTGGCTTTGTAAATGTCCACTGAGGCTTCTTGTGGTGATGTCAGCTCTTTTTGAAGGTAAAACAGTTTCATCAGCTTCAGAATGACACAATTTATTAATTTGGAGGTCATCAACTGACCCTTGTCCTTCTGTAACTGATTGGCTTCTGCCATAATCATGTCTGTGACCTTTCTGGGAGCTGCTTGAGGGGTTATAGCTGGCTCCTGATCAGGTTGAAGGCATATTTTATGATTAAAAAGCTTTGAAATAGTAATTTTACGTCAAAAAGTTACTATTGGCCAAATTCTTAGCTTTCTGAAGAGTATTACGTATATCCAAGTTAATCAATTCAGAAGAAATTGGTTCAGGTTGATTATTCTGAGTCACAATAACAGTACTATTATGTCCATAATTAACAGTACTGGAAGGAATAATGCTGGTAACTGTTGAGGCTGTTTCAATTTCTCTTGTCTTACCACGTTGTCAGATACTAAAGCTAATGAAAAAGCCAATTAATTAAGTAAAAAAAGGGTATTTCAAAAAAGAAACCAAAATATAAGCCTCACTTATAATAGGAAAAAATTATTTTTTTTATGGATTTTTTAAATTATAAGTATTTTTTATATGTTTTTTTAAATTTTCCAATATAAGAAAAAGGATTAAAAAAGGGTAAAGAAATATGTCACAGGTAAAATATCACGGCTGGGACCCCAAATGTAGGGTGTGGATATGAAACTTTGATAAAATATCAAGTACTTTTCCTGTCCTCAAAATTTGTATAAGGTAAAATTATTTAAAAATAGTAATAAATAGTATTTTTAAGGAGAAAACACGCCAATTTTATTGTTTTTAACTTTGTAAGTATAAAACAATAATATAATAAAAATTTATTGTTTTACCAACAATAAAGATTTATGCAAAAATACTCTATAAGAGATATTTAAGGCTACAAAAGAAATTTCTTCAAGAGAAATTTCAATTGGAATTAATTGAGCAAAGAGCTGCAAGCAATTAATTAAAGAACAAAGTCTTCAAAGAGATATTTAAAGAGGAAACACGCCCAAAAGTGACCAGAGTGAGTTTGGAAACAAAGTGACAAAGTTAACAGTGATGAAAGATGCTTTAATTCACTTTTGGGGTAGTTCAGGGGTAAAAATGATTATAAGAGTTACAAACAATGATTATCATAAATTTTTCACGTGTTTAAAAGGCTCAAAACTATTTCTAAAGGCTGGTTGGGATCTTTTATTGATTGGTTTAACAGTGTTTAAACTAATTATAAAAGGAAAAGATTCTAACATGAAGAGAAAAGTGGGGAAAAGAAGACATTCTTTTATAGCCATCAATTCTCTTACTCCAAAATTAAAATCTCGTCTTGTCAGTAGTGGAAAACACTCTGACAAGAGAAATGCCAATTATGGCATCATTTAACCCTGGTTTGGACCAAAAAAGGGCTGGTTTTGACCATTTTAGACCCTTAAATCAGTGATTAATATAGTAATACCTGGCCTAGAGCCTTCAAAACACGTCAAAATGAGTGTAAGGGACATAGAGACCAGTTACTACTGTTTTTACTAAGATCTTTTTATATTAAGGGTAGTTTTACCCTCTTGGCAACAGTTAAAACCACCCTGGTTGGTATCAAAACCTCATCATCAATTGAGTCACAGACCCTGTGACTCAATTCCAGGCCAAAAGTGATGACCCTTTGTGTGTATTTTGACATATCACGCCTGTCAGAAAGTATTTTGGGGGTCTGGCTCCCCCATAGAGCTAGAGTTCCTTTTCCCCCAAAATTTAATCTTCCCAATTTATTTTTTCCTTTAATTCCTCATCATGTATTATTCTTACAATTTACATATGTATTTCAATTGAGTTTTACAGTATATCACTGTAATAGTTTACACCTCATATGTAATTCAGAGTTCACTTATGTAAGACACACACACATTTTGACAATTCAATTGATTTCAATTGAAAATACTTCAATTCCTCATAGCTTCTAAAATATACACAACACCTCAATTTTAACACAAAAATTGATGATGAACACTACATGTGATGTGAATTCAATTAAGGTTTTGAGGATTTTCAACTTTTATACAGAAAGTACAAAGAACTTAATTTGAGCTTATTTAGAGTTGAGTTACAAAAATTTCACTCAGAGGTGACCCCACCTAATTTTTTATAAGGAATCCAATGGTGAGATAAATTTTATAGGTTTATTTGTTGGATAAAAAGTTATGATAAAATTTATTTAACTTTTTTGTAAAATTATCTTGTTTTGGTTAATTTTGTTAGAAATTCATTTTTACTTAATTTTTTCAAATAAAAATGTGTTTTTACAGTTTCCAAATTTAATGTATTTTTATTCTTAAATTATGATTAAATTTTTGATTATGTATATAAATTCATATTTATATTCTAATTTTCATTTTAATAATGTAAATAAATTCATTTTATCTATGTTTGTACATTAATTTTTTGTTTGTGGTCTTTTGGGTATATGAAAATACCTCTAAGGCTCACAATATTTGAGTTATTCACTATGAATAATTAGTCAGTTAATTATAATAAAAATTCATAAATGAATTATATGAAGAATACACATTATGATTCTGAATAATAGATAATAAATAACCATATTTAATAAAGCATGAATTCACTGAGGTTATAATAATGGTTATTTATATTCCATACACAATGTGGATGTTTGTTAAATGTACTTAGTTGCAGTTTCTATATGTCATTATATTTTCATGACAGAAACTTCTCTTTTTACTTTCTCATTACCCTCCATTTACTCTAATAACATTTAATACTATATATCTTCTATTATCAAAATTCATAAAAAATGATGTTGACATTTCAAATGAATTTTTATTTATATTTGGATTTTCCTTTTTTTCCCTATTTATAATAGCTATACTATACTATTTTATGTTATTTTATATTCATACTTATTCCTTTTTTATTTAAATTGAATTTGAGTGAATTTCTTTCATCTTATATCATTGCAACTAATTCTTTCAATACAAGTTTCCTTGAGTTTGTATTGTTGGAATTATAAGTTCATTTGAGTTTACCTTGAATTTATTTTTCACGTACTTGGTGTTTGGGTGCTTTTTTCATGTTATATTTTTTAAATTGATTTTTTTCAATTTTTATTGTATTTCTATCTAATTTTTCTTTAATTTTCCTCTTATTTTTTCTTTTATTTTGGTTTTACTTTCTTTTGATAAAATTTGAAAAAAAATTTTATTTCATTACTTTATAGGAGTTTTACTTTATCCCAATTTTCTTTCCATTCTATCTCTTTTTTTGACCATTTTTTCTATTTCATTTTAAGGCTATCTTCATTTATTTCATATATCAAAATTTTATTCTCATTCATTATTACTTATATTTCAATTTTTATTGCATCTGCTTTTTTAATTTTAATTGAACTGGGGTTTTCATTTGATTTGATTTTGATTTTATTTTATCTATATTTCAAGGGTTACTTTTTTTGTTCTAATCTAAATATGAATTTTATATAATTTCATTCTATTTTATTTTTATTTTTTTCATACTTAATACAGTACACTACAGTACTTTACTACTATGCATATATGCTTATATGTGTATACTGGGGTACCCTCAACCTTCCACAAAGTTACAATAAACTTTTTTTTATCTTTTTCATATTTTCTTTTCTTTTTTTTCATTTTACAGGAATTTCCTTTTATATTCATCTCTTGCTCCTAATTTATTAATTTTTATCTTTTATTCTACTTTTATGGTTCTCTAAAATCCCAACATGGATTTCTGCACCTGCCCAAGTTGAAAGAGGTACCAAGTCACTCTTGCTGATGGAAAGACTGGGCAAGGACTTTATGCTGACAAAAGCACTCCACAAAGGCATTGGGAAAAAGCAGAAGAACAGGGAAATTCTGTTCTCAATCTTTGGCTTTCCAAATTATCTCTCAGCAATGGAGGCAATACTCCAAACAATCTTTTTACATATGAGAAGAACACACCAAGTGACCCTGACAACAATGAAATAAGTACTTATGGTACCACTAACTCAAAGATCATTGGTGAGTTTTGTTCTTTTTGTTTTATTTATAGATTAATGTTTGACTTATTTCTTTGTTAGATTTTATTTTATATTTCATTATGTGGTTGTATCTTGTATGTGGGATTAGCCGTGAAAAATGCAGGAGAGCAAGGGATATGGTTATTCATATTATCAAAATCACTCAAAAAAATAATATTACCAGCAGTAAACTGTCTAGTGTTCCATTCAATATCCATAAAATTTCAAAGAAATCAAAATTGGAGTCTTTATTTGATTGACATGTCTGTTTCCTATGTTGTTAATCACTTTACAGTATTGAAGTAGCACCTAAAGAAAGTACATTCAAGTCTACAATCTCAAGCAATCAATTGTTTTCTGAGATTTTCTGAACTCACAAATCCCATCCTTGCTCATATTGCTTTTACTACAAGGAACCAGCCTGTAACACGTCCACCTCTGACTTATGGTCAAATCCAATTACGTGGCCAGAGATGTCCTTGTAATCCCCAAGCAACATTCATATCTCAATCAATTCTTCCATAGATCACATGGTTTCTCAATATTCCACGTGTTGAAGCAAAGCTTGAACAATGGGAACACAATCTTTCTTCTCATGAAGGTGAGGTTGTTTTTGATGTGTGAAAAGGGGAATTAGACCAGCTTTCTTCAGACCAAAGTTTTCAATTGAAATTTGTGCTTTTTGTTGATTGGTTCAATCCCAGAGGAAACAAGCTTTCAGGAAAACAACTTTTGATGGGCTTACTTGTTCTTTATTGCCTTAACCTTGAACTACGAGAACGATTTAAACCAAGGCTTACCTGTCTTTCTGGGGTCATTCCTTCACAAAACCAGCAAGACATGATTACAATCAACAATATTTTGAAGCCAATTATTGGTTAGCTCATTGAAATAAAAAAAGTTCGTGATTTCAACACCTAGTCACCCACATGGAAGAAATGTAAGCATCAAACTGGTAGCTCTAATTGGTGACATTGTTGCTACTTACAAGGTTGCAATATTGCTTTCCCATTAGACCAAATAATTCTGCTTCTGGTGTGAGCTTCAAGACCAAAGTAGGCAAGAATCAAGACTTTGAAAGCCCCGTCAAAATAGTAGTGTTTTGGGGGCATCACATCAATGAAACAATGCTAGAACCTCAAAACTACAGCACAAATTTTCCAAATCTAGTTGAATCCAATGGTCTGAACTAAACTGACTACCATATTGGGCTCCAGTCACCAGTGTTGCATTAGGAATTTCTCACAACTGGTGTGAAGGGGTCTTGTGGCACCAGGTGCTTCATCAACAGGGTTTTGACATAAACTTAATCCAACAAAATGTCTCACTTGAACCAGAAGAATAAGGATCAGATGAGATAATGCAACATAACTTTGTCTCACAAAATGATGACAGCATAGAAATCAAAGGGCATCTTACACAAGATCTTATTAAAAAGATTCAAAATCAGATAAACAAAATCATTGTCCAAAATGGAATTGGCCATATACCATCCCCAATTGGTACACCTTCAGCTGGTAAATTGAAAGCCAACAAGTGGTCATTTCTATTTGATATTTACCTTCCATTGACTTTTTTGGACCTTTTTGGGGATTTGAGACCAAGAAATCATCTTCTCCTGGTCAATATTGATGCATTGATCCAATGTACTGATATCATTGGGGCCACTTCCATCAGAAAAGAGGATATTGATTTGTTTACAAAATCATATGAAACACATCAACACACATCAAAAATTTTATTTCCAAATATTTGAGTAACACCCAATCACCACTATGCTATGCACATTCCTGAACAGCTAATGAGGTGGGGGCCCTTGAAAGGTATATCTGAGTATGGTGGTGAACGGTTGATTGGTATACTCCAGAAATTTGAAACTTAATCACTAATTGGTATGTAAAAGATATTTCTTTTCTTTGATTCATTTTTTTTGACTTATTACAAGTATTACCAGGGTCTGTTGAAGAAGCAATTATGAAGAAGTTTGGCCAAATTCAAAGGTTTCAGCAAATTGAGGCTGAAGTGGAGTGGGCCTTTCCCCAAAAAGATCAACCATCAAGTTCAAATCACAAAGCTTTAGATGAACCATTGTACATTCAATTATTAAAGAATCTTCAAAAAGAATTACCTCATTTACGTAACTATCGTGACTTAACTCATCCGTTAAGCTCAATGGTTTTGAGAAATTCAATCATTGAAAAAGATACCATATCCTGGAAATTGAAATCAAATGTTTCAAAATTTCCCCCAAACAATCTAATCTACATAACAAACAGGTTAGGAAAAATTGGATTTGCAAAACTTTTACACATTCTGGATTTAGCCAATGACAAGATTCACAAAGGCCCAATTTTATTGGTCAATTGGTTTGAAGAAGTTAGAGAACAAGAGGAAGGATTCAATGAGCTTGAAGCATTTTTGGGGGCATGGAAAGTAATTCATTTGAAAGAAGCTCATCAAAATGGTT
This sequence comes from Austropuccinia psidii, assembly GCA_023105745.1. Lineage (NCBI taxonomy): Eukaryota > Fungi > Basidiomycota > Pucciniomycetes > Pucciniales > Sphaerophragmiaceae > Austropuccinia > Austropuccinia psidii. The sequence continues at coordinate 52,594,501 of JALGQZ010000005.1, forward strand.
ATGAATAATTTTCTCACATCTCAGGGCTAGGTGCATATTTAAAGATGCCAGCATGATCATTAGGATGCAAAGATTTGTCATTAATGGCTTGGCCTATAAATAAAAGGGTTGGGATGAAGGCCTTTGATTAAGGAATAAAGATACTTGATCTTAGGAAACAGGTCAGTAGTGTATGATATGTATTAAATGTCACTTGAAAAATCTCATTTGAATATTTTGTGAAATTATTTTGCACTTTAGAGCAATAGAATTTTACAATAAAAACCTTTTCCAAATTCTTCAACTTGATAACAGTCACTATTTCAATCAGCCAAGATTATTTAAAATGAGTAGCTTAGCGTTTTCATACAAATAATCAATATATTCATGTTTTACAAAAATAATCAATTCAAGCCCAATCTAAAACAAACCACTAATATCTGCACAAAAAATTCTAACCAAATCTGATAGAATTAATTTTTCATTAATTTTTATCATTTTTTGTAGTTTTATTCTCAAACAACAAATCTAACAAAAAAATTCAAACAAAATGTATTTTCAAACTCCAATTGATAATTTTTTTAACTATTATTATTCTTTATTTTCAATTTTTTTTCAGCTTTATTTTTAAGAAATCGAATTTCTAATATTGGCTATCAATTTTACAACCAAAGAGAAAGTTTTACTTATCAAGAAGCCCATTCATTAGGAACTGTAATAAAAAAATTATTTGAATTTTCAATCATATTGTCTTTACTAATTTATTCAGAATCTACCATTTCAGTATCCTTATCAAAAATATGACTGAATTCCCCCTGTTGATTGTCAGTCATTGACTCATTTTCATTTCCCTGATCAAGATCATCACTTCCTTCATTCACTGAGTCATCCAAGTCTTCATCATTTGCAATATTGTGTGAAACATTATTAAGTAAAATGGCTTCATCCCAATACTTTTGAGTAAACTGCTTATCACTGAGTCTTTCATCGGGATGTTGCTTTCCTAGTAGTGACTTGGAGGCATCTGGCAAAAATGCAATACTGGATGAATCAGCCAAAACTCTCTTCTGACCTGCTGTAAAATTATTAAACCCATCTGCACTGTAAAAATCAATTGGAAGCCCTTCAGGTGCATAGCTTCTAATTGAGCCCATGCCCTCAGCTGGAAGATAACGTTGATGCCTTTGAATCCTCTTTTTATTGCATTGGTCAGCCTTTTCAATTTCTTCATCTAGCCTCCTAATGAATTGATTTGCTTTTTCTGGGTGGCATTCCATTCTCTTTATTGTGTATCTATTGCTTACAGGATCCAATTCATCTTCACTGTGTGAATTAATGTTGGCTAGGACTCTTAGGTATTGCTGTGGGAATCCTTGGGCCACCCCAAATGCATATTGGATGTTTTTGACCTAAGCCCAAAACAATCCAGTTTTTGGAACAAGTAGTAGTTAACTGAAAAATAGATTAACCTTTAGGTGGGCTCTCAGAATGGCTTTTCTTTCTTCATTCTTAGCATGTTCTTCCACTCTCCTTGGCCTCCTTTTCATAGCGCTGGGCCATATACCAATGCACGTAGTGGTTGTAGACTTTGGTAAGAAGCTGTATGTCCTCTAGATAACTCATATTGACATTCATGAATTCCTGTGTCCCACAAATAGAAAGCTAACAAAAGGTTTGAATTTCCCTGGTTTTACATGCCTTGTTATATAGTGTATCAACCAAGTCATTAAGATCTGGAGCCCATTGGCAGATACCAAGTTTGGCTGGAACTGAAACTACATATTTCATTGAAAAATCACTCATATGTATGATTTACCTTCCAATTCTCTTCTTTCCTGGCCTCATACCTTTAAAAGTAAGTATTGTGTTCAATGGTACCAAGGGAGGAAGAGTAGTATTTTCAACATGGGCTGAAATTTCACTCAAAAATGAAAACCAAGTATTGAATTCTTTCAACATTGAATAATTGGGGGATATTGGTACAGGTTGTTGATGAATGAGGCCCCACAGAACTTTTATATGTTTGTAAAATGCTCTATTTAATTAAAAACAATTTTATGGATCAGTATGGAAATAAATGATTTGAATCTAAAAAACCACAGTATTACTTTTGTAGGTGCAAATACTTTGGGAATTTCAACATTTAGCAGCTGGTGAGGGTTTTGTTTTGTAAAGGAGATAGGGTAGAAAGTCTTTTTGGATCAATATTGGTGACTTTGCGTGGTATCCTACTTATGCTTCCTGATGTATTGGCTAAAGTATGTTGAGAGGGTTTGTTTTGTGATTTAGGTTGGTTGAAGATATTTTCTAATTTTTCATGCCCTTTCCCCTTTGATTTTGCTGATGGAGTACTTTCAGAGGGACCTTCCTCTTTAAGTTTGAATTTAACTAGTAAATCTTCCAAATTTTGCTCACAACTTTCAAGTTTTTCTCCAAGCTGTTTAATTTTCTGGGTTTCCTGTTCAAAGAGGTAAGTAATATTATTGCTGTTTTCTGAGGGAAACGTTTGTGGTAAATAGCTATTGAAATTCATATGTAATGTTAATTAATAGATGGAAAGTGTGTGAAGTAGCCTGGAATTTTATAATGTCAGTAGTGCTGGGTTAAAGCAGGAATACATTGGGGGATGAAATAAGGCAGCACCTTGAGGAGTAAATTATTGGTAAGTCTGTTTTGAATTTCAGCATTGTCCAATAACCATGGGTGCTAAGGTGTATTAGCTGGCCCTCTAAATAATACTGAATAGTCAGCCTACAGAGAATCACAAAATAAAATAAGATTTGTGGCTTTAACAGATAGAGAAGACTTATCAGCAGTCTCTAAATCAGACCTATCAATAACACTACAGTAAAAACTCTGATCTAAAATTTCTGATAAAAGAAAAACTAAGATTTTTTTATTTTATTTTAATAAAAGTGATGATAATATATATATATATATATATATGTTTTGTGTTTCTGTTATTTTAATAAAACTAATAAGGATATTTTTTTGTTTTTTTTAATAAGAATGATAAGAATATATATATTTTTTATGGTTTGAGGTTGATTATAATGATTTTTTTTGATATGAGTACTAATAATAAGACTACTGGATTTGATTCTTTTAGAATATTTTTTTTAATACCGAGTTTATATCACTACTACATTTTTTTTCTAATAAACTAAGCTTTTGAGCAAGGCTACTAAGCTTTAACTATGGTTATACTACTATTTCCTTGACAATAATAAGCTACTGAGCTTTTTTTACTATGTTTATAATACTATTATTCACTAAAACTAAGCTACTGAGAAAGGCTACTGAGCTTTTACTACGGTTATACTACTATTCTTCACTAATACTAAGCTACTGAGCTTTTACTACAGTTATACTACTATTCTTCACTAATACTAAGCTTACTGAGCTTTTCACTACTATTCTAGATATCCTGCTAGATCAGGGAAGGTGGTGATCCTGGATAGTGGGAACCTGTTCCATGATGATGGGGAAATGAGGGAGAGAGGACTTCTATTTATAGCTTTTAGGCCTCCATAGAGCTTCTCAAAATAGGGTACTTAGAAAAAATCATATTTGAGATGTTTTAGCTGGTGAGACATGGAGTTTTGGTGTAGCAGTGTGTTTGCTGAGAGAAGTATGCTGGTGGTGCTTTTCCTTATCAAAATCATGTGATTTATTTGAGATAATTTGGCTGGTGATATTTTCTTTTTGCCAAGAAAGTAGAGAAAATACAGCTCCTGACAATTTAACTTTCTTCTAGTCATATGATATATATGAGAAAATTATGCTGGTCTTTCTGTTTCTTATCAAAATCATGTGATGTCTTTGAGATAATTTTTCTGGAGAGATTTTCTTTTTATCAGAGTCATGTGAGGTCAATGAGATAATATGGCTGGTGATGTTTTCTTGAAGGTGGGGAAAGTATTTTTTGTTTCTATTTTTACGTATGTTATGAGAGAATTATGCTGGTGTTTCTGTTTTAGTATTGTATCATTTCATCTGGAGATTGAATCATTTTTGTCAAGATTGATGTGTGTCATTATTACTAAGAAAAAATTTTTTCTTGGAAAATATATTGTAATTTTATGCATAGCCTTGAGGTATTTCTTCTTTCAATTGAATCAAGGTGGGGAGAAAATAGCTCTGATGCTGTGGTCCGTCTTCATATACCTTTATTTAGATTAACTGCTTTTAATTGCATAATTTGCTATTGATGATGAAATAAGGTGGATGAATCCTTTGATACTATACTGTTTTGATAAGATCTTCAGGCTGTGTATTGTATATTTCTGTTTGAAATCTGTGGCTGTAATGTGTAAATATGTTTTGTGTAATTTGTTTGATTCTCATTCTTTTTCTTTTGTTTTATTGGTAAGCTTTGAACTGGTACTAATGGTATGGAATACCACAATGGGATATAAAAATCTAAAGAAATAGCAGATATAGCAGAAAAAGTAATAGATGCAGGTGAGAGGAGGAATGAAAAAATTTGCAATTGAGTAAACTACTGTAATAGAGATGAAATAGAAGAAAAGCTGAATCAAGGAAGGCATAAGATTGGAAAAGGTAAAGAGAAAAAAAGTGGGAGGAGAGTGAAGAAAGTGAAATCTCTGAAGTAATTCAATGTGAGAGATATGTATCGATAACAATAGGAAATGTTTAACTTAATTATTGCATTATGAAAATGGGAATGAAAAATAAAATTATTGTATCATCATGCCTTCCTGTTTTCTATTGCTCATCAGCAGTCTACCTTTTACATCCATTTGTGGCATAGTAAATTTGTGAGCCTTAGAGGTATTTTCATATACCCAAAAGACCACAAATGATAAATTAAGATACAAATATAAATAAAACAAATTTATTTATATTATAAAAATAAAAATTGAATCATAAATACAAATTTATATTTAAAAATCAATATTTAATTATAATTTAAAAATAAAATCACAATAAAATTGAAAATTCTGAAATTACATTTTTACTTGTAAAAATTAAGTAAAAATGAATTTTTAATAAAAATTATGAAATTAAAATATTTTTGGTAAGAAGCTATATAAAATATATTATAGCTTTTTATCCAGTAAATAAACATAAAGAAATTATCACACCATTGGATTCCTCATAAAAAATAAAGTGGGGTCACCTCTGGATGAAATTTCTGTAACTCAGCTCTAAATAAGCTTAGATTAAGTTTTTATTATGTTTTGTACAAAAGTATGAAAATTCTCAAAAACTTGATTTAATTCACACAACATGTGGTGTTAACCATCAATTTTTGTGTTAAAATTGAGGTGTTGTGTTTAGTTTAGAAGTTATGAGGAATTGAAGTATTTTCAATTGAAATGTCAAAATGTGTGTGTGTATTACATAAGCGAACTTTAATTTACATTTGAGGTATCAATTATTACAGATGTGTAATTAGAAACTCAATTGAATTACATATGTAAATTATAATTGTATTACATGATGAGGAATTGAAGAAAAAATAAATTGGAAAGATTAATTCTGGGGGGGAAAAAGAAACTCTAGCTCTAAGGGAGAGCTAGACGCCTCAAGTCCTTGCTGACTGGCGTGAGATGTCAAAATCCATGCAAAAGTTCATTACTTTTGGCCTGGAATTGAGTCACACACCTTGTGACTCAATTGATGATGAGGTTTTGATACCAACCAGGGTAGTTTTAACTGCTGCCAAGAGGGTAAAACTACCCTTAAGCTGAAAAAATGTTAGTAAAAACTGATTCAACTGGTTTCTATTCCTCTTACACACATTTTGACGTATTTTGAAGGCTCTAGACTAGGTATTGCTATAGTAATGGCTGATTTAAGGGTCTAAAATTGCTTAAACCAGCCTTTTTTGGTCTAAACCAGGGTTCAATGATGCCATAATAGCTTTTCTGATGTCAGAATGTTTTTCACGACTGACAAGAGTAAATTTTACTTTTGGAGTAAGAAAATTGATGGCTATAAAAGAATGTCTTCTTTGCCCCACTTTTCTCTTCATGTTAGAATCCTTTCCTTTTATAATTAGTTTAAACACTGTTAAACCAATCAATAAAAGATTCCAGCCACCTTTTTTTAAACATTTTGAGCCTTTTAACCATGTGAAAAAATCATTATAATCATCTTTACCCCTGAACCACCCCAAAAGTGAATTAAAGCATCCTTCATCACTGTTACCTTTGTCACTTTGTTTCCAAATTCACTCTGGTCACTTTTTGGCGTGTTTTTCTCTTTAAATATCTTTTTTCAAAGACTTTGTTCTTTAATTAATTTCTTTCAGTTCTTTGCTCAATTAGTTCCAATTGAAATTGCTCTTGAAGAAATTTCTTTTGTAGCCTTAAATATCTCTTGTAGATTATTTTTGGATAAACCTTTCTTGTTGGTAAAACTATAAATTTTTGTTATATTATTGTTTTATACTAAAAAAAAGTTAAAAACAATAAAATTGGTGTGTTTTCTCTTTAAAAATACTATTTTATACTGTTTTTAAATAATTTTACCTTATAAAAATTTTGAGGACAGGAAAAGTACTTGATATTTTATCAAAGTTTTATATCCACACCTTACATTTGGGGTCCCAGCCGTGATATTTTACCTGTGACATATTTTTTTACTTCTTTGTAATCTTTTTTATTATTTTTAAAAGTATATGAAAAATACTTATAATTCAAAAAAAAACCTTAAAAATAAATTTCTTTTCATAATTATAAGTGAGGCTCTATTTTTAATTCCTCTTTTGAAAAACCTTTTTTTTTACTTAATTAATTGGCTTTTTTCATTAATTTTAGTGTCTGAAAACATGATAAGACAAGAAAATATTGAAACAGCCTCCACAGTTACTATCATTATTCCTGCAAGCACTGTGATTTCTGACCATAATAGCACTGTTATTATAACTCAGAATAACCAAAAAAGAGCCAATTTCTTCTGAATTGATCAACTTGGATATCAGTAATTTTCTTCAGAAAGCTAAAAATTTGGCAAATAGTAAGTTTTTGATGTAAAATTACAATTTTAAACCTTTTTAATAATAAAAAATGCCTTCAACCAGATCAGGAGCAAGCTATAAGCCCTCAAGAAGCTCCCAAAAAGGTCATAGATGTGATTATAGCAGAAGCCAATCAGATACAGAAGGACAAGGGTCAGTAAAACACTTCCACAACAATAAATTGTCCAATTCAGAAGCTTATGACACTATTTTACCTTCAAAAAGAGCTGACACCGCCACAAGAAGCTTGAGTGGATATTGACAAAGCCAGCCAGAAGGCTTACAACAATGAACTGCAGCACAAAGAGTACCAGATCATTGCAGATCTGTGGAAAAACTGCATGAATTCTTACCTGACTGTAAGAAAATTCCTGGGTCATCCCAACACTTGCAAGTTACTCAATGGATAGCATCCATTGATGGAAAAGAAGAATATGATGCTTTTAACAGCAGAATGGAGGAAAAACAACCCACCACCACCAAAGCAAGTGGCAAGACCAGCCCCAGTGGCCAGCAGCAGCAATTCCAACTTGAAAAACTAGCACAAGCTCAAAACAAGGGCAAAGGGAAGGCACCAGCCCCAAAGCCTTACAGCCAGTGATACAGGATTCCAAAGATTCAGCAGGATGCCATGGAAAATGTATTTCAGATTGCCAGAACCATCATGGAATTACAGAAGAAGGAGGAAGCCAGATTAAGATTCCAGAAATGATTTCAGACATATTTGATTCCATCCCAGAGTTCTATGAAGCTATCATTGACATGAAAAAACATCTTTCTGATAAAAATGAAACCATTTGCAACAACATTAGAGCAAACAACTTCAGTCTGTGCCAAATTAATGAAAAACTTATGTGTTTTGAAAAAGTTTTAATAACAATTAAAACTTCCAATCATGATAATTCTTTTGGCAATAAAATAAATGAACAATCTGCCATTATTAAAGAGTTAACAGACAAATATTCTAAATTCAATATTGATGACATAGTTGAAACAAGAATTAAACAAGCCATAAATATCATCAAGACAGATAACAAGAAAGTCCTTGATGACATTGCAAATTCATTTACTGAAGTAAAGATATATACCATTGCCTTGAAAAAGTTTTTTGATGCGTCACAAGAAGAAGTATCAAAATTATCAATGAAATTGAATCAAGTTACAGCTGATAATACAAGACAGACGGAGGTATGGCAAGAACTGACACATAAGGAAGACATTTATAAAATGAAAGTAATAAGTTTAATAAAAGCCTTCCAACATGAATACAGGAATTCCCAAAGTTGTAGCAACAGTAAAATGAATGATATTGAATAAATACTGAACACCTTACCAAGAATGTCTACACCTTTGAATCAAAATGAGGGTACAAGGATTCTAAATCCACAAGTATTGTATCCTGATAATTCACAGTTAAAAAATGAATTATCCACTTCTTTTCATACCTTGGAACCATCAATGGGCCAAGCACTTTTGAAAGTAGTTCCAAAACTTAATGAATGGCCTCACTTCAGTGGTGAAGGAGAATATGACCACATGGAATTCATCAGAGGCATTGACATGATTAAAGAAGATTTTGAATTACCAGACAGATTGGTAACAGCAAGATTTAACACCTTGTTTACCAGATCAGCTCACAGATGGTATATCAAACTAAGACAAGCACATGGACACCAAAGTTGGACTTGGTGGAAAACCCAAATTATCAACAAATGGGCCAATGATGCTTGGAGATTTAAAGTAGAGACAGCCTTTGAATCTGCCAAATTTAATTCTGATAATGACAAAGCTTTACCATGGTTCTGCCAACAGAAAGACAGACTAAAAGCATTATATCCTGAAATGTCAGAATTTATTATCCACAGAAAGATTCTGAGATAATGTGGAGGTGACTTAGAGCATGCTGTAAAAAGCAGGACAAATGAACAATCTTCAGCAGAGGATATTATCAATATATTAGAAGAAGTAACCACCAGAACCAAAATTGGTTCTAGTAGGGTGAATATCAAAACAAGGTTTAATACACCTAGGAAAGATTTTGTGGACACGATCCCCAAAGAAAATTCTAATAATAAGTATAAATCTGCAGATACAGTCAGAAAGTGCCATATTTGCCAAAGAACTACCCATCTAGCCAATACATGTCCAAAAAGGGGGGAAATCAATGAAATTGATATTGAGAAGGAACTTGATTTTGAAAAAGATGACATAATTGAAGACAATTCAGATGATGAGTCATCAATATTTTCTGAATCTTCAAAAGATATAGAAAATATCAATGCCACTTTTGACATCATGGAATCTTATTCCCACTTGCCACACTTGAGCAATGGTCAACTTGATTTATAAAAAGTTCAAGATGCACAACTTATGAAAACAAAACCAAACAGGGGGAAAGGTTATACAGCTGGTAACTCCTGTATAGCAGAAGGAGTGATTGACAACAAGCCCACTAAACATTTGCTTGACCCAGGAGCCTTCTGCTCCTGTGTTGGTAAGTCTTTTCTTAAAACCTGTGTACCAAATTTCAAAGACCAATTGTTACTCATTGATGGCATAAAATTTAGTAGTGCAAGTAATCCAATGAAAGCATTAAGAATATTTGAGACCAATGTCATATTCCCACATATTATTGGGAATTTAAGAATCACAGTTTAATTTTTTGTTATGGAAAGCTGCTCTAGTACCCATTTTATATTCGGAAATGACTATTTAATCATGTATGGGATATATTTGCATAACAAAAAAGACAGATACTTTACTTTTGGAGACAATAAGCATCAGAAATTTGTCTTTTTACCATTTAAAAGACAAATTACAGTAAATGAAGTATCACTAGTCAATTTAGAATTGGAAAAATTCAAATCTGAACAGTTGAGGGAGGCTGAAATAAGCCTTCATCTGACTGATAAACAAGAAAATGAACTTTCTTCCCTTTTGTATGACCATAAACAAGCATTTGCTTCAGACAAAGAACCTCTAGGAGCAATTATTGGTCATGAAGTTAACATCATTCTTAATATTGAAAGACCTTATCCAGCAATCTTGAGAAGACCTGAATACCCAGCAAGTCCCAAGTCAAGAGAAGCTCTGGAAACCCATATCAAAGAACTTCTAGACCTTGGTGTAATACGAAAAGTTGGCCATAATGAAGAAGTATAAATACCTCCACCAGTCATAATGGCATGGCATAATGGAAAATCCAGAATGGTTGGAGACTTTAGAGCTCTCAACACTTACACTGTTTCAGATAGGTACCCAATACCAAAAATCCAAATTGCCCTTACTCAAATATCTCAATCAATGTATATAGTCACTATGGATGTCCTTAAAGCATTCCATCAAAATGTGGTGACACCAAGAGCAAGAAAATATTTGGGAATTATTGTTCATTGTGGAATTTATGAATATTTAAGAATGCCCTTTGGTATCAAAGATGCACCTTCACACTTCCAAAGAATGATTAATGAAATCTTCCCTGAAGAGCTTTCAGAGGGATGGTTAATCATTTACATTGATGACATTATTGTCTGTTCCAAGACTTGGGAAGAGCACATTTACAAATTGTCCAGAGGTTTAAAAAAAATGTAATTATTGAAAATGGAAATCTCTTTGAATAAATGTCATTTTGGATTTAAAGAACTTAAAGCACTAGGACATGTTGTATCTGGTTTGTCCCTTGTAATTGACAAAAACAAAGTTGCAGCAGTATTACTAAAACCCATGCCTCAGAACAAAAAGGAAATCCAGTCATTTTTAGGTTTTGCAGGATATTACAGGCAACACATTAAAGATTTTGCATCCATAGCAAGACCACTGTATAAATTGTGTGACAAGGACACAGTATTTGAAATGACTGTTTACAGAGTAAAAGCTTTTGAGTTTCTAAGAGAAGCCTTGACCACTGCTCCACCTTTACTGATGCCAGACTTTAAGTTGCCCTTTAAATTGTATATTGATGCATCAGGGGATGGGCTGGGTGCTGCACTTCCCCAAGTTCAGATCATAAATGATAAACCTGTGGAAGGAACCATATGTTTCATATCCAGGCAAATCAAACCAACTAAAACCAGATATGGAGAAAGTAAAATGGAATGTCTATTCCTTGTCTGGGTGTTGGAAAAATTGAACTACTTCTTAGAGGGATGTTTTTTTGAGGTGATAACAGATTTCACAGCTGTCAAATCACTTTTAAACATGAAAACACCTAACAGACATATGCTCAGATGGCAAATAGTCATACAGGAATACAGGGGCAATATGAATATTGTTCATAAAGATGGGAATGTTCATAAAAGTTCAGATGGACTAAGCAGATGGACATTACCAAATGATATTGATAATCCTGCTTATGTGCCAGAAGAAGCTTCACCACAGATCCTCATAGAAGGAATAAGTGTTAAAGACTTGAATGCCACCTTCTTTGAAGAAGTAAGAAACAGTTACACTCAAGATAGGAATTGTAGCATCTTATGCCAATTACTTAACAAAGACTGTAAAGACAGCTCTCTAATACATGCCTTGGATGAAGTACGGAAGAAATCTTATGATGAAGGAATATTTCACTACTGGATGGTACAATCTACCACAGGACCAAGCACACATGTGTCATGACAGTTGTGGACAGTTCATTGTGCAATCTTGTACTAAACAAATGCCATGACAGCCCCTTTTCAGGACATTTGTGTGAAGACAGAACAAGAGAAAAAGTAAAGACCTGCATATGGTGGCCAATGTGGCAGAAAGATGTTCCAGAGTATTGCAAAATCTGTGACAGATGTCAAAAGGCAAATAAATACACAGGCAAAAGACTTGGAAATATGATCAAAATCCAAGAGCCCAGCAGACCTTGGGAAATTGTCCATATGGATTGGGTAACTGGCCTACAAACAAGAGGTTACAGAAGTTATAATGCTTGCCTAGTGATTGTATACAGATTCAGTAAAACTCCAATCTTTTTACCATGTCACAAAGATGATACAGCCATGGATACAGCTCTTCTGATATGGAATAGAGTAGTGTCATGGACTGGCATATTTACAAATATGAATAGTGACAGGGATCTCAAATTAACTTCAGCACCATGGAAAAATCTCCACCAATCATTTGGAACTAAGCTGTACTTCTCTACAAACTACCACCCACAAACTGTAGGTCTAGGTGAAAGGATGATCCATACCTTAGAGGACATGGTAAGAAGAGTTTGTCCATATGGCCTTGAATTAAAATATTGTGATGGATTTACCCATGATTGGTGCACTCTGTTTCCAGCACTGGAATTAGCATATAAAACATCAATCCATTCCAGTACCAATCAAACTCCTGCTATCCTAGAAAATGGATGGAACCCCAAATTACCCCAAGATTCCTTGAGGAAAGATTTGATTGAAATAAATCCCACAGCTGCTAGCTTCAAGGGAATGCTAGACAAAGCTAGAAAGCATGCTGTAAGGTGCATGGAAGACTCTTTTGCATATGCTAAGGACAAATGGGATAAATCACATGCAACTCCAGCTTTCAAAGTGGGGGATTTAGTTCTTGTATCCACCACTAACTTCAATGACATCAAAGGATGTAAAAAGCTGAAGAACTACTTTGCAGGACCTTTTGTCATTACGGCCCTCCATGGGGAAAATGCTGTTGAAGTAGAGTTATCTGAAGAACTTAGAAATAAGCATCCTACATTTCCAGTGAGCTTGATAAAGCCATACAAATCTAGTGATGCTGAAAGCTTCCCTGGAGGAATAAAGCTCCCCAAGTTATACCTCCTATTGAATCATCTGGTAGTAAGAGAATTACAAAATTCTAAAAGAAAGAAGGTTGAGAACCAACAAAGTAAGGGAATACCTTTTTAGGTACAGTGACCCAACTTGTGAAGATGAATGGTTGCCAGAAAAAGACATACCTGAAGCTAGTAAACTACTCAGAAGGCTCAGACACACTAGAAATAACAATATTACAAAGTAATATTCTTTTTTTAGGGGGAGGGAATGTGAGACTTAGATGTATTTTCATATACCCAAAAGACCACAAAGGATAAATTAAGATACAAATATAAATAAAAGAAATTTATTTATATTATAAAAATAAAAATTGAAAGAGGAATACAAATTTATATTCAAAAATCAAAATCTAATCATAATTTAAAAATAAAATTACAATAAAATTTAAAATTATGAAAACACATCTTTACTTGTAAAAATTAAGTAAACTTGAATTTTTAATAAAAATTATGAAATTAAAATGTTTTTGGTCAAAAGTTATATAAAATATATTATAGCTTTTTATCCAATAAATAAACATAAAAAAATTATCACACCATTGGACTCCTCATAAAAAATAAAGTGGGGTCACCTCTGCATGAAATTTCTGTACCTCAACTCTAAATAAGCTTAAATTGAGTTTTTAGTATTTTTTGTACAAAAGTGTGAAAATCCTCAAAACCATCAATTTTTGTGTTGAAATGAGGGTGTTGTGTTAAGCTTAGAAGTTAGGAGGAATTGAAGTATTTTCCATTGAAATGTCAAAATTTGCGTGTGTATTACATAAGTGAACTCTAATTTACATATGAGGTATAAATCATTACAGATGTGTAATTAAAAACTCAACTGAATTACATATGTAAGTTATCATTGTATTACATGATGAGGAATTAAAGAATAAATAAATTGGAAAGATTAATTCTGGGTTGAAAAGACACTCTAGCTCTAAGGGGAAGCTAGACCCCCAAAATCCTTGCTGACTGGTGTGAGATGTCAAAATCCATGCAAAAGCTCATTACTTTTGGCCTGGAATTGAGTCACAGGGTCTGTGACTCAATTGATGATGAGGTTTTGATACCAACAAGGGTAGTTTTAACTGCTTCCAAGGGGGTAAAACTACCCTTAAGTTAAACCAATGTTAGTAAAAACAGTTTTAACTGGTTTCTACGCCTCTTACACACATTCTGACGTGTTTCAAAGGCTGTAGACTAGGTATTGCTATAGTAATGGCTGATTTAAGGGTCTAAAATGGCTTAAGCCAGCCCTTTTTTAGTCTAAACCAGGGTTCAATGATGCCATAATTGGCTTTTCTGATGTCAGACTGTTTTTCACGACTGACAAGAGTAAATTTTACTTTTGGAGTAAGAAAATTGATGGCTATAAAAGAATGTCTTTTTTGCCCCACTTTTCTCTTCATTTTAGAATCTTTTGTTTTATAATTAGTTTAAACACTGTTAAACCAATCAATAAAAGATTCCAACAACCTTTTTCTAAACATTTTGAACCTTTTAACCATGTGAAAAAATCATTATAATCATTGTTTGTAACTCTTATAATCATTTTTACCCCTGAACCACCCCAAAAGTGAATTAAAGAATCTTTCATCACTGTTAACTTTGTGACTTTGTTTCCAGATTCACTCTGGTCACTTTTGGGTGTGTTTTTCTCTTTAAATATCTTTTTTTGAAGACTTTTTTCTTTAATTAATTTATTGCAGTTCTTTGCTCAATTAATTCCAATTGAAATTGCTCTTGAAGAAATTTCTTTTGTAGCCTTAAATATCTCTTGTAGAGTATTTTTGGATAAATCTTTATTGTTGGTAAAACAACAAATTTTTATCATATTATTGTTTTATACTAAAAAAAGTTAAAAACAATAAAATTGGTGTGTTTTCTCTTTAAAAATACTATTTCATACTATTTTTAAATAATTTTACCTTATACAAATTTTGAGGACAGGAAGAGTACTTGATATTTTATCAAAGTTCCATATCCACACCTTACAAAATTAGTATCTTGAAAGAAATGAATTACTGACTTATAGAAAGGCTCTTGGTCAAAGCATGCCTTCATGAGTTTTATAATAATATTCAATCTCTTTTGATCAAACACAGTTCAATTGAAACTTCTTTTTTTTCAGATTGTGTGATCCAAAGTGGCTTCTTTTTCTTTTGTTGTGTTAGTTTAGCGCTTTTATTACAAAGGGGTCTCATGAAGCATTACTAATATAATTAAATTAATCAAATGCACCAGAACAATGCTTGAAACCTCAATTTTATTCAAAAAGACATTTTGAAACTAAGTTTAGAAATATGTAATGCACAGTTATCACCACCCATATGCAAACCCCATGCATAAGTCAAGGTGAAGTGTGCATGCATATGTCAGCTGTTTCCCTGGAGTGAAAGAGAGGAACAATTGGATGTTTCCAGTTCATCCACAAATACTGTCCTTAACAAAACAAATCAAGAAATGTTTTCTTATGAGTTTTTTTCAAAAAAAATATTTTTGTACTAGTTTTTTTGAAAACCTATTTTTGTACTAGACTTTTTTAAAAAAACTGTTTTTGTATTAGTTTTTTTTCAGAAAAACTATCTTTAAACTAGTTTTTTGCAATAGTTTTTTCATACAGCCATTTTATTATTTTTTTAGAAAAGCTCCTTTTTTGGCTAGTTTTTTGAAATTAACTGTTTGTTTGCTAGTAATTTCAAAAACTGTTTTTTTATTAGAAAAAACTGTCTTTTACTATTCTTGAAAGGGTCTTTCAAGAAAACTATTTTTAAATAGGTTTGCAACAACAAAATTTAACTAATTTTTTCAAAAATGACTTTTTTGAAAGAAGGTAGTTTTCTGGAAAAAGACCGATTTTTCAATGATACTCTTTTTTTGGTGTAAAAAATTTTCTTCTCAAAGAAAACGGCTAGATTTTCACATAAAGATACTTTTTATAATTTTAGAAGAAAAATTGATTTTCCAGGAAAGCTTTCTAAAGTAACTTTTTATTTTGAAAATGCTGTTTTTTTCTCAAAAATATAGATTTCTTTTCAAAGAAACCTCTTTTAAAAAAAACTAAGCTATCAGAAAAATATAATTTTTTCAACAAGAAAATATTTTTCTGTTCAAAGATGTTATTTCTTTTTGAGTAGAACTCCATTTTTAAAAAAATCTATTCTTTTTTTCCAAAAAAACTGAGACCTCCCAAAAGACTTTTTCAAAGAGTCATTTTTTGCAAAAGACCTAGTTTCTCTCAAAACCTGTCATTTTATTTGAACTGAATAATTTGATTTAAAACTCCAACTTTGAAACAAGAAACCAGTTTTTTGCAAAAACAACCAATGGCATTCAACTCATAAAACAATATTTCTACTAAGTAAAGTGTTCTTTCAAAAAACTCTGAGTTTTCTGGGGAAAGAAAAATTTTTTTTATCAAAAATACTTTTTCAAAATGATTCTCATAATGACCCAAAGTAAAAGACTTTTATTATCCAAAAATTAACTTCAGAAACCCTTTTTTTAGTCCAAAAAATATATGAAAATCTAGAAGGAAGCCTAGACTATCACTGACTTTATGAAATTTGAAAATTATAGTGGGATTATTCAAAAAGAAAATCTGTAGTTCTCATAGAAAAACTAACCTTTGATTTCTTTGGATCACACCTAAATGCAAAAGTACTATTAATCAATCCTTCATAAAGATATTAATTCACATGTGTTAAGAAAATTATATTTTGGATCAGGAAATTCCTAATTTATGACTTCTTTCATTTATAAAATTCACCAAAAATCAGAAGAGTATTAAATTTATAGTATCTATTCAATTATTTATTGCTTCAAACTATTTGTGACATTCAACATTATGTTATTCTCCTCCATTCCTTGAGGTTATAACTTAATTTACTTTCAGTGATCTTAATTAATAATCTCCTCTTCTATAGATTCAATTTGGTTCTCTTCAAAAGTTGGGAATTTCTTTTGTGTCAGTTTCCTGAAAAAAATCTAAATACTAACTTCAGTATATTTTCAGAACACAAAATGGATTAACATTTTTTATCTAATGGAGAATTTCTTCATTTATGTCAGATACTCTTGTAAATTATTCTCATTTAAAATTCCTGACAATTCTGTAAATTGAAAAAAGTGAAAGCCTACTTGTTGGAAGTCTAAACCTCCATACAAGATTTCTGTGAAGTTTGGATTTTTGGTGATGTTTACTGTTGGATGCTTTTATTGTTATAATCAAGGCCTTCTCTTTAGAGAAATAAAAACACTGCATTTCCACCGAATAAGAATAAAACTGGAATATTCAAGTGATATCATGGTAAAAAGAAATGCACATATTAAGAGCAAACAAAGTATGCCAAAGAGCTCTCCTGGTCATAATGTGTGACTTGCCAGAAAGTTACGCCAAAAATGCACTGATGCCACAATAGAAACCCCAAAAGTCCTGTGCCCAGTTTTTTACAAATTGTGACTCTCCACATGCATGCCAGATAAGGTAGACTGCTGGTAGGAAATGACTTTCCTACCATCAGAAAACACCTGTTCAGATGGAACACTGGTGGTCAGTATTTCCATATAGTTCTCTACCATCCATACCAGGGTTGGGAAATCAATCTTTTCATCTTCCATAACAGAAAGACATCAATCAATTGGCTTGGTTTCATCAGGCTCTGAATAAAACCACTCAATTTTGTTTTCCAGTTTTTTGCCCTCTGTTCCAGTAGGTGAATGAATTTCATTTAATAAACAAGCTGTATTTCTATTCTTAATATAAAGAAGGGAGTTTAACCAAACGTATTGTTTCTTATCCACTATTTCAAGAGGGGATGAAGAGAATTTATGATCACCTTTACCTTCTCACATTCAAGAGATGTGCGTTGAGATTGGTCCATATATTCTGAGGCATACAACCAATCTTAGTAATCTCTCACTCTAAGAAAAAATCCCATTTCATAATTCTGTATTTTTCATTCCATTACATAGATATGTTTCTAATAGTATTGTGGGCTTGAAGTAACTGTAAGATACTTTGAATTTGATTTAAAAAAGTCTCTTCAATGTCAAATTTGATGTAAATAAAATCCAAGCTGTGCTACTTGTGAAGTGATGGAGCTTTAATTGAAGTATATTTCATCAGGTGGCGAAGAAGATGGTATTTCCCCTTTGAAAAATCCATTTAACCCTTCTTCAGCAGTAATTTGAAGAGTATAGATGCCATAAAACCCATTGATTGGGTTTCAAAGATGAATGATTGAGGACTTTTCATAATTTCTTGAGAAATTTTCAATATTAAAGTTTCATTACATGTGGCAATTGAGAAAATCCAGTTTTGCATTCAATATCTGCATAGAAAAATGATGGGATAATTTGCAAGTGATGGGTTCAAGCTGTTGCCTTATAAGAAAAATATACGTGTGATTATTTTAAAGCAGAAAAAAGGAAACCAATCACTTTTTCCAAATTTACAAGACCCAAAAATACAAGCTCTAAAATCAGAGAGTGTCGGAGTATTTGTGGTGAAAGAGACAAATCCCCATTTCATGAGATGATGTGGTGATTTTTCTCTTGATGAAAAAATATATTCAATAGATGATATGATAGTTCTCCAGTTCACACAAGAATACGCAAAATATTTGTATTTCAAAGCTTGAGTAGTGGGTGAGAAGATGTGGAATAAGCAAATTGAATCAGGAGATTTCTCTCGGAAATAAGGTGCATAAGAGCTATTTTCAAATTTTCAAATTATAACTCTTGTGATTCCAATTTTGTATCTTGATTTTTCCCTAAATATTATGAAATAGATGGAATAAAAATAGTTTTATAATTTTTGGGGGTAAATTTTGCACATATTTTGTTGGAGTATTCCACCGTTGAAGCGGTGCTTTTATTTTTTCCTTTTAAAGTTTATTTCTATTTCTATTATTTTTACTTTTTTATTGAACAAAAAAATGCTACTTCTATTACTTGTCTTATTGTATATTTATTCTGTAGCAGTACTGTACTCTTTGGTACTTAAATAGTCAGTGGCTTTTTGTCATTTGAAACATATAAAATAATAACAATAATTTATTTTATCATCATCGTCGTCGTCGCGTTATCGTATACTTAACATTTTTCTCAAGAGTTCTGTGATATTTTTCTTGGCTCTTGGGTTTATCCAAATGATGAATCTTATTCAGTTCATTTCTCATGAACTTTTTACTTCCTTTTCGAAAAAATTTCAGCTTATTTTTGCAAGTTATCTCATATCATTATTTTCTTGAAATCTAACCTGAACTTCATATGGTTTTGAAAGGTAGAGCCATACCCACAACCATCTGGGATATTGCGTGGATTCAATTATCTATTATTGAGTTTTTATATCAGCTTTCCTGGGTTATTTATCTCAGGAAGGTCCTATAGACTTCACTATCAAAATTCAGTAAAAAAGGTCAATCTTAGATATTCAACTTGAAAATTCAAAAATGAAAAAAAAAACAAATTTGAGAAAACAAAACAAAAATAGAGACAATATATGCACTTCTTGTTGAAGTAAATATTATGGTAGTTTATTTCGCCAAACGACATTGAGATATGAAGGCATAAATGTGAGCTGAGAATAAAAAGGAAGAAATATTAAATTTTGAAAAGGAGTTTTTAAAGGACCCCACTGAGTAGGATTTAAAAGTGAATGGATGTGAGAAATAGTAAAATGAGAAGAAAAAAATTATAAATATTGGAAATAAGGTATATTATGGGGAAATTCATATACTAAATTCCAGTCCTTAATATTCCCTCCAGAGAATTGATTTTTCAAAAAAAGACCAAAAAAAGTGTCTCCAGTCCAAGTAGGGTAAAAATTGGCAACACCTGACAGAAGTTGTTTCATATGGAAAATATCTTGGAGCCAGATTACTTTTATCTTGGGCCTGTACTCTGAACTAAGCTCAAACCAGAGCTTTAATATTTTATTAAATTTTAAGCCATTCCAAGCCACTGAAAGATTGCAGAAATTTTAAGGTCATCTTTTCTTTTTTATTTCATAAAGCTAGATATATTTTCCTTTATTATTATTCTAAATAAAATTTGGAATATCAAAAGAATTATTTCAGATTGTTTGGTAATACCAATCACAATACCAAACACATTTAAGCCTCCAGCCTAGAGCTATACTTTTAGCTTAAAACGTAATTCATTTTTTGTAATCCCTCCATACAACAAAGCCATGTTCTAATATCATAAGATATTATTATTACCTCCTAATTCTAATTAATGAAGAAAATAATCCTTAATCTTACTTAGAAAGAAAGAAATTTGTATCAAAAGAGCACTATTTCAGGTGAGCCTCTCAACTACATTCATATATATTCTTAGTTTCTCTTATGATTTTACTTGAGGTTTATTATATCTAAAAAAATAAATAAAATATAGAAAATCTTTTGTTTTAAAACTCTTAATTTAGAAAACAAGTAAGAAAAGAGATTTATAAAAATAGTTATGTAATTATCTTTTCTTTAAGTAAAACTCATTTTAATTATTATTTTTGATTTAATCAGTTGTATGGATAAGTAGTATAATTCTCATTGTTTTCTAATAATTTTTTTCTTCATTTCTTATTTTAGCTTTATTTTTTATAATTTTCTTTTATCCCAAGTATATTTTTCATTTTTGTCAAAACTCAAAAGAAATTTGGTATTTTGATTTTTTTCATATGTTTTTTTGAGACTTACAGTATAGGTACTGTAAAGTTTTCTAATGTGATTTGTTGAAAATTGTCAAAAAAATTCCCAGTTGCAGGATCCACATTAGCTATTCTACTTTAATTTTGAAAAAGAAGAATTATCAACAAATTCAAATCAAATTCAATTTCAAAAAATCATCCAAAATAACATCCTTGTAACTAAAATGGGGGAAAATGAAAGCAATGATGAAAAAGTTATAATATTCACAAAAACAGAATTCTCAATTAAATTTTATTCTATAAATTAGAAGAATATTACCTAGCTCTACTTTATCAAAGACAAAAATCAAGATCAAATAAGAATAAAAAATTGTACAAAAAATGATTACACAGCTATATTTTAATAAATGATAAATAAAATGAAGAGAATATTCAACCCGTTGTTTTATTATGATTTGGTGTAATATCAAATCACTTTCATCAAAGTTTTTTTCATTTTTTTTTCATCAATTGAGATAATTGGGAATTCCTCTGATGGTTCTTCAGCGAAAATGGTATTAATCATTCTTTGATACTGGGAAGGGGCATTTTTATACCAAAAGGAATTCTTACGTATTCATATATTAAACAGCTAAAAATTATCCTTAATAGTTTTCTGAAATTGTCTGTTGATACATTTTGGTGAAAACCATTGACAGCATCCATGGCTGTAATGAGCTTAGCCTGTGACAGTTGTGTTCTAGGTATGGAATATCTGTCAGGGATGGTATATGTATTTAAAGCTCCAAAATCTCATACTGTGGGAAACTCCTCTGTGTGGGACAAATGAGGGAGTACCTGGAAGGGGAAATCACAAGAAAAAATTTTCTAATTGCTTTTATGACTTGTAACCCTTGCTCTGCTTGTGTGCTATATGAGTCTAACATGACCTTACTAATAATGATGAATTACCTTGACTTGAGCTCCACAGTCAATTTTTTTATTTTAATGGTGGCTGGATCAGAAAAATCTATTCAAAAGACTCTCATCAGACTTTGCTTGATCACAAAAGATGGTTAAATGAAACCTTAAAACAACAAAACAATATAAAAACTAGAAAAAAAGGTGAATATCACCAATCACAAATACTGATAGCTTGAAAATGTGATAAACCCCAATAAAAAAAATCTGATAGAACTACTATAATAAAGCTTGAAAACAAGACCGAGGAAAATTTTCTTTGTTTAAAGTGATTTTTTATTAAGCTTTTTTTATATATGTTTAGTGATTTTTTTAGGTTGATGATCTTTGGGATAAGATATTTTAAATTCAATGAAATCTTTAAATTTTGGATAAAAATTTACAGCTAGATAATTTTCTGAAAGCTAAATTAATAGAAGGTAAGCCCTATAAATAGAATATTTCTATTAATAAGAATATAAATAATGAGATTTGATAATACTAAGGATAAGTAATTATTCTTTGTAAGAGAGTATTTTTTATCTTATTTTATTTCTACTACTGTAATTATAATGAAACTATTTTTATTTCAATTTTTATGATAATAGCTTAGTAAATTTATTATATGATGGAGACAACTTTTAACTACTATTATATATAAGAGTTACTAAAACTACAATAATACTTTATGGAAGAGGGGATGTCCCTCAGATAAAATATTGAAAAGTTGAATCTTTGCTTTTGAACCTTAGAAGTGGGCTACAAGTGGGCTTGGGAAAAAGAATTGGAAGGGGGAGAGAGGCCCTTTATTCATAGTTTTTGGGCACTCCATAGGAGTGTCAAAAAGGGGGAGACTTAGAATTCTTTTAAGTCTCCAATCTGATTTTTTATCATGTGACCTGTATTATGAAATAAGGTTTGCTGGTGTTGGATCATGTGACCTGTATTTTGATTGAGTTTTTGATGGTGTGGGGAAACTTTAATTTGTTTTCATGGTGATTGATTAAATTTAATGAGAGCTGATCTTGCTTCAATTGAGCTTCTGTTCCCCTTATCTCCTGATGATTACTAAGACATTCAATTGATGAATAATACATTCAATTTATTACTAAGAAATTAAATTGATTACTCATATTGATTTTATCTCCTTCCTGCTTATGTAATATTTATTTTGAATATTCACATAGTTTGATTGTTCCGCTTTGAATAATTCATTTTCATTTCTTCAATATCCCTACTATAAATATTCACTTGGTGCCTTCATACCATATATTGATAACACTTCCCTTCCTTATTAATTCATCTTATTTATTGAGTTCAACTATCTTCAAAAACCAAAAAAAGCCTTCCAACAAGAATAACAAAGTCACATTTAATAGAAATGGGGCATAGATACCCTAACTCCCATTTTTAATGTCATTTAAACTCATTTATTTTCCTACCTTGAATTAACTACTATAAAGTATTGATAACATCTTTCCCTTTTTCTTACAGATATAAAGCCCCAGTTAAGCTTACTCATAACTAAACTTCCTTCAAGTGATTTGAATAAACCTTTACTTATAATGTGACCCCTATTGAGCTATTATGCTGCCATAGAATATTATTTCATGAATCATCATTATAGCTCAGGCCTTTTGTGCTGTAGTAGTATTTTACTACCCACTTGAAATGATTAAAAAATAGAAAATTGTAATAAATGCAGAGAAATTGAAAATTGGTAATAATTTGAGGTCAAGCAATCCTTCACTTTTAGTGTTGGATGGCACAGTGGGTGTCACATTATAAGAAGCAGTTTTACTTATTCACTTATAAGCTATTTTAGCTTAGAATTGTTATTAAATTAAGGATTTATACCTTAAGTTCAGAGAAAAACAGTGTCTTAAATTAAATCAAAATTTTTTTGAAGCAAAGAAAAAACTTTAATTTATGGTTCATTAAGCCAAAATGATCTAGGAATACCACATCTCCTCTCCATTTAATGCTATCCCCAGCATTCTCCATGAGGCTTAAGGGACTATTTTTCCTTTTTTGACTTATCAGGAACTGGCTCACTCAATTTGTAATTGCCTTATTAACAATGAAACGTTAGTGCACCATATATTGGTTCAATTACCAATAGAATATTCATAGTTCTTTATCTATCCTTTCTGTCCCTTAATGAAAAAGACCCCTTTTTAGTAAATTAATCTCTTGTATTTTGGTTGAAATTCTTTCTACTGGTTATAGATATATTTCCATTGACATTTTTGTTGTACTTTCTCCTCCTTATTCTTCTTCTTTTTAACTGTGTGTGTTCTTTTAATATAAATTCTTGTTTTTTTTGTGCTTATTCCTTCCTTTTAGCTTGAAATATTTATAGTTTCATTCTGGTGTACTATAAATTGAGCTGAGACTGAAGAACACTCATTTTATTAATTATTATCATTTTATTTATCAAAGTCAATTTTTTTTTATTGATTTTTAATCTCTCCATCCATGCTGATTTCTGAGGGTTTCCCCTCTACATTTAATAATTTGCTTCCAACTTTCTTGAATACAATATCCATTCTTTATGAAAAAGATTTAAGATGGAAATTAAGATACAACTACCCAGGAAAAAAGCAAAAAATAAAATTTTAAAAAACAATTCTCATAAAATCGTATGGCTGAGGGGATAAACCACTCTCAATTCAAAATATTATGCCTAATGATTTTTTTTCTGTTTTTATTTTATTTTATTTCTATAATTAATAAGAAAATCAAAATTTAAAGAAAAGTAGATTTATAAATAATAAAATAAAATATGCAATAACAAAAATAAGAGCCCCAGAAACCCAAATAAGACAACATAGGGTGTCTTAATTTCAAAATTATCATATTGGGTAGGGCCTAGTCCCCTTTTCCAAAAAAAAATTGAATAAAATATTTTTTGTGTATATCTATTTAACTATAGATCTTTTATTGATGTATTTTAACACAAAGCTATATATATGCAGATGATCTATGTATATATAGCTATGTATGCATATTTAATTTTTTTATTGAATTAATTTGTTTATTTATCTTATATATATATATATATTATTTCTTATTTAGTTGTATTCAAATATATTTCGTTAAATTGAATTAAATTTTTAATTTGTTCTAGTTTTTTATTTTTTATTTATTTTAACTGTAGTTTTGCCTTTAGTTAAAGATGTTGAATTAAATTTAATTATTTATTTTATTTTTATGTATTAATGTTTCTTTATTTAATTAATGGAATCAATTTATAAGTTAGTTGATTATTATATCTTTTTTAATGTATTTAATTTAATTTAAATATATAGATATATAGATATATATATATATATTGGGTCAATTTTTGTTAATTAATTAAATAATAATGTTACTTTATTGATATTAATTATCATATAATAATCTCTTTTTGATATATTATATTTAATTTAAAATATATACTAATTTTGAGAATAAAAAAAATAAAAACATTTGCTGTGGGTGCTGCACGTGCTGTGCAGCGCTGCGAACGCTTCAAATTCGAAGCTTGCACGTCTATTAAGTTTTGCAATTAACTTTTTTTATATTATCTTATATTGATATTTCTTTTGTTATTTAAATTTATTTTATTTATTCGATTAATTAGCTAGTTTATATAAATTTCTAATTTTTTTGCCTTGTTTATGGATTATATTTAGTTTATCTATCTATTCATTTATTTTTTAACATTTAATCGTAAGTTTATTTAATTTTCAAGCATAACTGTTTCCATTGTTTCTTGTGGTGTTGTTTAAAAGATTCCAATTCTGGTACATGACTTTTTGATGAATTTTCTTTTAGTTTTAATCAGAACTAATTTTATTTCTTCTTTCTTGATTATTATTATAGGAATTGCTGTGTATTTTTGACAATCCTATTACTTTTAATTCAAATAATGACAATGCGGGGCTGTGGGGTTAAGAAAATTGTAGTTAGTGGCGTTTCTTCTATCTTAGCCAGCAAGTTTGTTTCATTTTTCTTTCTTTATATTACTTCAATTGTTATAATTTTGCTGACATTTCTTCTCTGTCTTATGAGGATCAATTTTATTTGTTATTTTAGTTTAATACGATTTTCTGACTGGCTTTTTTTTCTGCTAGAGTCTTCTTTGCTATCCCTCTCACGTTTCGTCTATTTTTTGAATGTATTTATTATTATTATTTTTATATATACATTTAATAGTTTTCCTTTTGATCTTCATTATTCTCCCATAAATTACCAAAATAAAATCTTATTTCTTAATTACTTGGTTATAGTCTTCTTATTAGAAATTAAACCCACCATTTACAGATGGAAATCCATCAAGATCAATATTTGTAACCATAGTTATAACTTTGTGCTACCAGCTACGGCAGAGCCGTATTTTCTTCTTTTCACCCTCTCCCATAACCTTTTAGATTCCCCAATATATACTTCTACTCCTCCACCTAAACTACAATATCCCATCCTTTGTTGCTCCAGTTCTTCTCCAGAATTACTTCACTCCCCTATTTCCTCCAACCAATTAACCCCCCCTTCTGATGGTGTATCTCATACAAGTTCAATATCTGAACCTTGTTTAAAGTTGGAATTTGGTTTGGGTTTTGAGAATTTCGACGCAGAAATGAACAATGTATGTATTCAAATGGAGGCTTTCTTCGATCATGTACCATGTCCCTCCACCCTAGAAATTGCTTTCAATTCAATAAGATCCATCATAATGGACCTGCTTCAGTGGTACCACCAGTTAAAAGAGTAATTTTTTTTTATATTTTATTATATTCATATTAATTCTTTTTATAAATAGGATAGCCACTTTTTTGGCCTAATTTTGTCGCAACTTCCCTCGCAAATATTTTGAGGAAGATTAATAATTCAATTGCAAGACTTTTTACATATTATTTTTTATCCTAATGCTTATTTTTTTAGGTGGCTTTACTCCACCACAAGCTATTTATTGTATGTGTTTTAGCCAGGCTGGCTTTATTATAGCATACAGAGGGTTTTTTAAAAAATAAAATATACAAAGAATAATTAAAACTATTAAAGTAAAAGAATGTTTTTTTTGCTATCTAGTCTGCAGTAAAGGTTCTTTTATGCAAAATTAATAAAAAAATTAACCAAAATAAAAGTATAAGTTTTAAGTTTTTGCCTGAATTACTTTTGAGAATAAATAGTGTAAGTTTTGTTTTTTTTAAGAGAATTTAAAAAAATAAAAAAAAACAAAATAATAAATATAATAAAAATAATAAAAATAACAAAAATAATAAAAATAATAAAAATAATAAAAATAATAAAAATAATAAAAATAATAAAAATAATAAAAATAATAAAAATAATAAAAATAATAAAAATAATAAAAATAATAAAAATAATAAAAATAATAAAAATAATAAAAATAATAAAAATAATAAAAATAATAAAAATAATAAAAATAATAAAAATAATAAAAATAATAAAAATAATAAAAATAATAAAAATAATAAAAATAATAAAAATAATAAAAATAATAAAAATAATAAACATAATAAAAATAATAAAGGAAGAGCTGATAGTAGTTAAGAAATAGCTTTGAGACTAAAAAATTAGTATTTAACATATTAAACTTGTAAAAATAATTTTCAAACTTGTCATGAATTATGACCCCCTTTTTTTATTTTTTAAAAAAAAATCAAGTCACAAAATTAAAAAAATAACTAAAAAATTGTTCATAATAAATGACCATAAAGAGAACAAACAAGTAAAATAAATATATTTCATTCAATTTTTAGTTATTTCTTGTGTCTTTGTGAATTTTTTAAGTTCTTTCTTTTTAAATTAAAAATTATATTACTTGAAAATTTATTATTGAAAAAACCTTGAATTTCTTTTTCAATTTTATATTGAAGTTTCTTGAGATATAATGGTGTTGTCTGATGTTTAAATTTCAATTTTAATTTAATATCAGCCTTTTTATTGACTTTAGAATCTTGTTTCTAAACTTCTTTTATAGACCTTTTGGTTATTTCATTTTTTAAAAAATTCTTTTCTTCGTTTATAAAGAGTAAGTCCATTGAAGATTTCTCATCCTTTTATTATTCAATTAAAATAGCTTCATTATTTGTCTTTTCTCTAATGTTATTCTTGTTTGTGCTAGTTAATCCATCAAATATTTCAATTAATCCCTCTTCCTCTTGAGTCAATTCTTGACAGTACTCCTTTGGCTGAAGATTTTTTATAATTTCAAGGCTTGTGACTGGTATTTTTTCTTCAATAAGTTTGATTTTATCCAAAATATCCTCAGGTAAGGTAATCAAGGTATCCTCTTGAGGTACTACATTTTTCTGACTAAAATATTATGGTTCTTCCATGTTAATTCTTTCAATACTTTGACTAGGTGATCCAAAACTATAATTTTCTGATTCAAAAGGTGATAAAAGGTATTCTTGATGAATAAAATCTTCCAACTGGAACTCTTTTTTCTAACTGGTTCCATGATGTGAAGATTGAGGAAATTTCTTGTGAGTTAAATTGATAGTATGAGAATTTGAGACTTGAGCTTTATTTTTTGATTATCTTGTTTTTAATTTATCTTCTGTATTAATGAAGGTAAGACCCATTGGGTCTTCCTCTAAGGAGTGGGTTGATTATGATGATTGTTTATTTGTATAATTTATTAAAACTGGGTAAATAAAATAACTTAAGGCTTATAACTCCTGGTTTGTGTTTTGATTGAATTTTTGTTGATGTGCTAGTAATTTCATCTTGAAAATTTCTTGTTGTCATTAAATCAGTATAATATTTGAATTGGTAAAGTCTTGCATGATGGTAACCTCTGTTTCAGTTTCTACTGATATCATTGATTATTGTGGTAAAGCTTTGGTTTCTCTTAGAAATGGAGTAGGTGATTATTTGGTGAAATAAATTGTTTCAGGTTTATATAACTTCCAATAATTTTCATTATGCATGTCTTTATTTTGCATAATGCTTATTTGGGTATTGAATTTTTCTTTTAAATTGTTGAATATGCTAAAACTAAACATATCAAAATATTGTTCTTCTTTCTCTTCATTTATTCCATTATATTGTGAGCTTGAGCTTTCTACAACCTCTATTGAAGGCTCATGAATATTCTTTATAAAAGTAAAGTAACAACAGAAATTCTTTGCCAAAATTGAATACTTTGTTGATCCTTCAACTTGAAATGTTAGATAAATTGTTTTATCAGTTGGAATAAAAACCTTAACTTTTTTATTAATATTTTCTGATTTGTTTTATTTTTCTTCTTGGGATTCATTCCAATACTTAATCCAATTTTTAATGGTAAAGTATTTTCTTCTATGTTTGAGTTCCTAATTGCCATAACAGGATATTCTTCCCATCCTACTCTAACATGAATTGGTGAATTGTATTACTCAAATCGGGTTATATTTTCATTGTTGGTGTTCATATATTCCTTCATTTTTATCTTCTTCCTGAATACTGAGGTAATTTAAACTACTGAGAAATTAATCATTAGTTTTTATATTTTGTTCTTTAAGGGATGAATATTTATCTTCAATGAGGGCTAAAGACTTCCAATTGGGTATATAATATTCAAAAATCTAATAAATTTGAGCGGTGTTTATTTGGAAAGATTCTTCTTGAATTGAGTTAATATAGGATAAATCTGAATTAATTTCTTTATTATTTTTATTTTGGTTTTAAACAGGTGAATATCCATTGAACTTTTCTTTATTTTCCTTGTTTTTGAATTTATTGAGCCATTTTTTGGTAAATTTGATTAGAGCACCAGAGGTCACTCTCAACAAATCATTGGTAAAGTACTATGTTTTGGATTTGAAAATATGGCTTCTGGAAATGGCTTGTAGAGCTCAGAGACAGCTTTTTGTTCCTTATTAACATGGCAACAATTCTTTACACACATAGGTGGGACACTGCTGACCATCTGTCTTGGCTTTAAGTCTTTATTTTTTACTAGTTCCACCCCAATTTGAGTGGAAGCTTCCATTTTAGAGCTATAGGTATTCTCAGACTTTTGAGGGTAATTAAGTTGTACATTATTTCTTGTACTAATCTTCAAATAATTAATAGTTAATTAAGGTTTGTAATGTTTTATAGGAACCTATGGGATTTATTTTACAGGTACTTTATTTTTGTTTGTTCTTAAATTCTCTTGATGTAATTCTTGAGATCTTTTAATATTTCTTATATGATTTATCTTACATTCTTCAATTTGGGTAGTATTACACACCTCCATTCCCTTTGGTATATGTATATTAAAGCCTTTGGTTTGTGGTGAGCATATTTGAATGCAAAATCTTCTTCCATCGAATTCTTTATAGCTTAATATTTCACCTTGATCTTGTGAATGTACTAGTCTAATTCTATTATCTTCCAAGAAAGTTATTTCAATAACAGTGTGGCTTTCCATTCTAGCAACAAAAAGTTATATTATTCTTTCATCTCCAGATGGTAAAATTATCGGTGTATTTTCTTCTAAAAAACAGTTTAAGTACTATGTCCTCCTATCACTCTGAGTTTCATGTCCAAAGTCTTCATAGCTAGTCATTCTCTTATTGATTCATTCTCAGATATTATATTCAATTCAGCTCCAGCATCCACCAAAACTTTGACTGTGTACTATTTCTGACCAATAAAGATCTCCATCATTCCTAATGGGTAGGAAAAATTTATTTCATCTATGAAAATGATTTTCTCTTGAGTTAATTCCTGTTTTTCAGTGTTAATAGATTTGAGTTACATTATATATTTCTTTTCTGTTTGAGAGAGAAATTTCACTTCTTCCATGAATCTTGGTAATATTTTCATAATTTCTTCTGGGGTGAGATTAATTTTCTGATCTAAGACCTTATTAATGAACTTTAAAATAATTTATTCCTCATCATTTTCCTTTACTGGATGCTTTTTAATTAATTGTTCCTCTTTTTTCAAAATAACTCTGTTCTCTTCTTCTACTTTAATTTTTACTGGTGTTTGTTGTTTAGGTGTATTAGGCTCTGGTATTTTATTAATTTCAGTAGCTTTTTGTTATTTGTACCTTGTTTGAATCATAACTCTTTCCTCTTCAGGTTCCTCATTCTCAATGAATCCACCAGGTATGCTAGTATTTTTATGATGGTTTCTATGTATTGAATAATCTCTTTTGAGGGTAATGGTTGGGAATTAGTTCTTCATTTATGTTCCTGTTTTTTTCTTCGTTTTGTATTCCTTAATCCATAATAATATTCAAGAGGTTCTTCTATTCCTGTTGAGATGGAAGGTGGTTACTAATCTCCCCACTCATCCATTGAAATGAAGGCAGTTGGCTTGTCTTTTTTCTTTTGTTCTTATTCTTTAGTCTTTTCCTCTATTTTTTTATAATTTATTCTTGTCCTTTTTGGAATTCCCTTACTAGGTAATTGGGTGAGAATTCCTCATCATTTAGTACTCTTTTGCAATTGGGGTATAAATAATTGAATCCTTTTCTGATTACCCATTTCTTGTTTTGATCCTCAATGAGCTCAGTACATCCTCTTGTTGAGTGTCCTTCTTCTGAGCAATAATAAGACTTTAAGAATGTTTTAGGAGCATTATCTGCTGGTGCATAAGTAAACATTTTTTTTGGAGGTGGAGCAAAATTTTCTCTTGGCCTGAAATATTTATTTTTTGAGTGAGGATTATTTATTCTTTTCTTTTGATGTTTAGTCACATTAGTTAAGCCATTCAGCTGTTTCATGAATTCCTTCACATTCTCATTTTCAGCAGGCTCCTCTTCCTTGACTACTTCTTTTTTCTCATTGAGAGTTTTTGGAAGTTCTTTCATTTTCTTGAGGGCTTCTTGCATTCCTGGAAATACTTCATCCTTGAATTTTACCCTTTTATCTTTGCCTTTTTTTCATTTCTGTCAGTTATCCTTGGACTTGAAAGTCTTTTGGTTACTAATATCCTTGCTTCCAATTCTTGTTCAAGTTTCTTCTTGAATATCCTCATTTGTGGTCTGAGATATTATCAATATTCATCTCTAACCCTAAAATTGTCCCTGATAATATCTTTGCTGATGACTCCTTTTGTATCAGAAGAGAGATAGTCAAACAAATATTCATGGAAAATATTATCTTTAGGAATAAATTTATATTTAATAAGGTAATTAATGATTGTTTCATACTCCCCTATAAACCTTTCATATTGTGAGAGAGTACTACTTCCCCCTTCATCTTGGGTATTGTTGAATGACTCTATTAGATAATCCTGTCTATATCTTCTTTCTGGTTCACCTCCTGCCTACTTAGTGATAACGCCCTTCTTGAGTTGGCTCCAGTTTCTGTCTTCATAACCTGGCAGGGCTTCTATTGCATCACTGATTCTTGGGTCTGTTGTTCAAAATGCCATCTGCATTGCTGAGTATTCTTCATTAGCTCCTTTGATTTGAGCTATACTTCCTACTTTTCTGATAAACTTCTTTAATTATTCTCCATTTAAATTCAAAATATAATCTTTAGCTATAATCTTGACCACAGTCCTTTCTTTCCTTGTAAATTGTTGCTGTAATGGACTTGGTTTTGTAGGTGTGAATAATAATTCTCTCCTTTTGTGAGCCTTTTATATATGACCACATATCCAAAAAGGTCACAAAACAAATTTTAAATAATTATTTTAATAATAAGAACTGAAATTATTATATTAAAATAAGTAAAAATGCCTTAAAAAGGCATCATACCTTGATTATCTCAGAAACCAATGATTAAAAATGTTAAATAACTTACACAATTGAATATCCCATCAAACACTAAACATATAACATTTTTATGTCATATCTGAAATGTCAATACTTTCTCAGATAGCCTGAATATTTGCACTTTTATGATCTGGGCATATATTCATGGTTTTCATCTTGGATCTTTTGAAATATGAGAGATAGAGAGTTTGGCTAGAAATAAATATACCATGTATTTCCTACAAGAAGACATATATAAACTTCATTTGGAAAACTATAAACAATGTTATAACTTACAAGGATATATTGATCAAAATAGTTATAGCTGTTGACCACTTTATGGTGAAAGTGGTTCAAACTTAAAAAAATAGATATGCAGATTACACTAGCTCATACATTAATATTTATGTGATTTTCATCATTATATTCAAGGTATAATCCGTTTAAATCAGGGTTTGAAGTTCAAAATAGTAAATTTTGACAGGAAAGATGAGTTACAAGAAAAATAATCAAAAATAGATTTTTGATGGTGTAATAAAATTCTCTTGGAATCTTAGTAGAGAAATGTGAAGCTATCATAAGTAACTCTCTGAATGGCTGTAGCCTGTATTACTTAAAATGTATTAACAATCAAAGTTTATGCTTAAAATTAATCATTTATGAGCACTCACTGTAATCTTATTTTAAGCTTAACAGCTATATTAATGATGAAATTGGTGAAAACTAGTTTATTATGATTAAAACTAATAAAATCCACAAATTCTATACTTCTTCCAAGCCTATGATGTCAGAAAACTTAGTGTTACAGTGATAGCTCTAAATAATGGTGTAATAATGAGATAAGATGGTTCAATTATGATGTAATCATCACTAAAGCTTAATATACTCATCACTTCAGGTGGATACTATCAGTAAGTGTCTACTAGAATCCTTCTGGACTCTAGTATGGAGGATTTTACTATAAATAAAGCTCTTTTTCCTCTATTTCCCCCTCAGATGCATCAAAAAACATCAAAAATATTAAATTCAAAGGTAATAACCTTATTATTTTCATATATTTATATTATATTATAAAATAATCAACTTCATCTTAATATTAAGCATCAATTTTGACATTATTACACCAATATTTAATTGCTTTTGTTAAATTCTCTCTAAAACTCTCTAATCCCAAAAAATCAAGAATATTTGTGATTTCTTTTATTTTTATCTGTAAATACAGTTTAAATAAGTTGTATTTACATTATGGGCATAAATTTACTTAAAATTATCACATTCAGTGTCAAAATTAGGTTCTTTTCATCTTTTAGAATGATTCTCTCTTTATTATTACTTGAATAATTCTTTTATTAATATAAATAGTATTTAAGTAATATTTCTATAATCTGATTTGTGTCATTCTTTTTATTAAAATAGTATAAAAAAATTTATGCAGTAATTGTAATACTTCTTTATCATTATAATTATTTATTATATTATTTACTACTTTAATAAGGACATTCACAGTACAATAAGTAAAATATTAGTAATATTTACTCACCAGGGCAAATCTTGCGTCAATCGTTGGCGATTGACTTCACGTCGCACCGCGGTCAGTATAAAATCTTGCTTCAGTCTTGTTAGTGTCACTTTATAGTCACTGGATTTAGTGGGTCACGTCACGTCAGCGTCAAGACAATGTCAATCGTCACATGTGTCACATGAGAATGTCACTCAAAGCCCAAACCCGTTTCAACACTATTTGCAACGTTCAGGTAATTTCACCTAATAGCTTCTGCCTCCCCGACGCTTAGCATGCTTACGCGCCCGCACCACCCTCCAGATGAGACTCTGACACTGCCTGCCCCCCCATCTCCGTCCTCACCACTCCTTACGCTTTCACACCCCCACCCTTACCATCCTTACGCTTGTGTAGTGCCCTCCCGACATGCTCCCGACACTGGTTACAATCCTTACGCTTGCGCAGTGCCCTCCTGACATGCTC
The DNA here is from genome assembly GCA_023105745.1 of Austropuccinia psidii. Taxonomy (NCBI): domain Eukaryota; kingdom Fungi; phylum Basidiomycota; class Pucciniomycetes; order Pucciniales; family Sphaerophragmiaceae; genus Austropuccinia; species Austropuccinia psidii. The sequence continues at coordinate 52,628,505 of JALGQZ010000005.1, forward strand.
CCGACGCTGCTTACGATCATTATGCTCGCGCAGTGCCCTCCTGACATGCTCCCGACACTGCTTACGATCCTTACGCTCATGAAGTGCCCTCCCGCCATGCTCCCGACACTGCTCACCATCCTTACGCTCACAGAGTGCCCTCCCGACATACTCCCGACACTGCTTACGATCCTTACGCTCATGAAGTGCCCTCCCGACATGCTCCCGACACTGCTTACGATCCTTACGCTCGCGGAGTGCCCTCCCGACATACTCCCGACACTGCTCACCATCCTTACGCTCATGAAGTGCCCTCCCGACATGCTCCCGACACTGCTTACGATCCTTACGCTCGCGGAGTGCCCTCCCAACACTGCTCACCATCCTTACGCTCATGAAGTGCCCTCCCGACATGCTCCCGACACTGCTTACGATCCTTACGCTTGCCTAGTAGGTACCCTCCCGACATGCCTCCGACGCCGCTTACCATCCTTACGCTTCCGTACTACATCCATAGTGTACGGTGGCTTGTTGGCGTACACAATGGACGCCATCGCCGAAATATGCTGAGTGGCCTTCTCTGCCAACAGGACCTCAGGGGAAATTGGTCAGTATATTCACAATGTTGTGGTTAGGGTTTAAATCATGAGACTCGCAAATTAAAACCTAATATGTGGACTATTTAAGACAAGAATTGTGTCTCCTTTTTTGCCGACAAAATCATTTTATTTCATATCATTCAAATGGAACACTTTGCTTAGTCCTTACCTCATGAGCGTTCAATAGTTCAAAAGTTGACTTTAGTAGGTTTCTCACTAGTCAACTTTATTCAATGTCTCACAGGGAAGTGATTTCATTTGCATGATATGAAATAATTTGCAAAACATCGCCTCCTTCAATTTCCCGCCAAATCGCATTTTGCAAATGCGATTATTTTACTTCCACCTAGTTATCAATCAACTCGTCACCATCTATTTGCTTACTAAACTACCTCCGCGATGGCCCAAACCCCGGGAAATTCAACGGAATTTAATGAACGACCAACTTCAGCCCCAGAGAGTGGAAGTGAAATATCTGATATGGCCAGTAGTCGTGAATTAGGCATTGAAGCAGAGAGCCAGTCACATGAAGATAATCAAGATCCACCAGTTCTTCCAGAATGTGAGTATACATCCATCTTGAGTATTTCTAATCTCTCAAAACCTGATATTGTGTCATAGCCTTTATTTCAGGTCAACCTCCAAGCTCTCAGAAACCGAATTTTAAAACTTATGAGAAGGAAAAGACTGTTGAACCTTGTGCACCGACAGAAGATGATGGGCAAGATGATGTAATTTTCAGTGGGGAGGTGGAAATCATATCCAAGGAACAATTTGTCTCCAACATTGCTCAAACAATCCCAAGGCTCGAGAAAATCCAAAATGATAGTAAAATTCCTGATTATGTGCGTCAAAAGATTGCTGAAGCCATGAGCCTGCTCAAAATGGATTTGAACCGTAAGTCCATTACTAATTCAAAACAAAGTTGATAAAAATAGCTGCTTACAATATATGGGCAGGTGTGGAGGTGGGAGAATCTCTACCTGAAGGATCTCGAGTCGTAATTGGATTTCCAGGCAAAGGATTAGGAAAAAGACCAAATATACATGCGACCAAAAAAACCAACAAAAAACGCCGTACCTTTGAAGCCGCAAAGGATTCCTGGGATCAAGGTGATGAAATGATCAATGTTGAAGGGGACGATATTGATAATGAACCTCCGCATACTGAACCCCCCCCCATACTCAATGAAACAATCCATGCTGAAGCTCCACATACTGAAAGCCCCCCGATACCCAATGAAACAATGCATGATGCAACCCCTCCCGCCTCTCCTCGGAATATTCAAGCCCCTCAAGAAAGGGAAACAATTAAACATGATACAATGGGACAAGATATGACTGATATAATTCCCGACGCTGAGCCCGAAGTGTCATCCGCTGCGAATTTTCAAGGAATATTTTTATCCCGCATGGAAGAGTTTGCAGGCATTTTGAATTATCATTCCAATATTTCTCAACAATCATGGAAAAGGGGGCTTGATAATATCAATAGGATTTACAAAAATAGATGGGACAATTTACCAACAAAGGATGCTCATACATTCCTGCCCGTTGGTATTAAGGTGATCAGTAACCGAGATCTTAAAATGTCGGCTTGGCTGCAGGACCTTGAGATGGCAGGTGAGTTTTTTTTTATCTTTGTGCATGATACTTGATTATTGGCTGTTGACTGGTGATATAAATTGCAATATACAGGGTTAGATTTTTTTAAGCCAACTGAAACAGAAGCGTTTTTTGATTACAACATTTGGAATCTCAAATTGATGAAGGAATCAGCTAAACCTCCCGATAATCTCCCCAAATCTGAACACTCCTTCTTCAAAATGGTTCAGAGCCTTCTTTACCCCGCGAATCCAGTTAAACATTTTTGGGCAAATGTTATGTTTGAATCCATTAGTTTAGTCTCATACGATGTGATTGCACCCAAACCATATGTTGCACCAACATCAAATTCGACCGATCCTCTTGGACTCGAACGGGGAGCAGTTGAATACCTTGCCTCCTGCTTGAGTAAATCGAAGCAACGTGCAACCCAACTCAGCCTTGAAGGTGGCGGGGCTGACAATGAGATATCCACAAAGCCGCACAAGAACCTGGAGGATCTAATGGATACAGTTATCCATTTGATGATTGCGTACAACATGGTACGTGCACATACAAAGGTCGAAGTTAATGGCATCAAAGGCAAACTCACGAACTCAAAAAAAAATGAGGCCATCAAAGATCTTTTGGCGTGTCACAAGAATCTCGGAATAAATCGAATTTGCTATGGTATATTAGCGGCATTCTGTGCAGCGGGGGTTCGTGGTTTGATGGTATGCTCAGATGACTGGAGAACAAGCTCAGTTAAAGGGGCTTTATCACTAATTGACATTTCCGCAAAACTTTCAGAGGGTAAAAATCTAGTGGAGCCAGTGTGGCTACGTACTAATAAGTATATATGTAATTTACTGAATAAAAGTTTCTTCTCATCAGAGTCTTTTAACCCCACTGTACCTCTTAGATTTGAATTTGCACGATGCTTAGTATTAGACTTTGGTGATGCCTGGGTGGCGAAACGCGGTCTTGGTTCAAGTGATGAGGTCACCTTGACGGTACCCAGGTCAGCTAAACTCACAACCAGGATTGACCCGTTTTAGATTAGCTTTGTACTAGATATATTGTAATTTAATTTTGCAAAGTTATTTATGAATTTAATAATCATGACTTCCTATCCTACTACTGCCCGGATGCCACAGTCTGAGTACCAATAGTAATTGTACGGGGGCATGCCTCCGTACATCATTGCAAAGACTCCGCCAAGACGCAAGCTGAGTCAGGCTTTGTGCCCGCGAGTAGCACACTCGGGGGCATTGCGGGAAGTCGCGTTTATCACTTCCCGCCAGCCCATAATAGGCAAATTGTTACTGTGTCTTTCAAGAGGACTGGGATAACTAGGGATCCGCAGCAGGATGCATATTGCATTTGCGTGTGCTTGCAATATTCCAAATGGTTGGATTGGAAAGTGATTGCATGGGAACATCAATGTGTAAAATTGAATAATGCACTATCCACTGCAATTTTCAGGTTCAGGTATTTGAGATCGTGAAGTTGCCAAGGTCAGGCGTGAGCTTTCTTTTTAGCCGCAATTAAAAAAGATTCATCCACCGCAATCCAATTTAGGTGATATTAATAAATCAGTAATCATTTGGTTTCATTTCATTTTCTGCTGCAAGCATGCCATTCACGAAAAAAGGAAAAGAGCGTAAAAGGGAACTCGCGAGAAAGCGTCGGGCTGAGGAAGGAAAGTGTGAGTTTCTCACTTAATCTCAGTGTATATATATAGATATATATATATGCTTCCACATTTATGTGGCACCCTCATTGGGCCCCACGGAAGAACATTGGCTTTAGTCGGTTCAGATTGTGCCAATGTCCTGTGGGCTCTAAAGGGAAGTCAAAGGATGTGTGCCGAAGAAAGCTGCTTGGCAGTATCTGATATCTTTTGTGCTTCAACACATAGTGATCCCGCAACCACTCGGGAATAGTAGCAGATCCCAAAAGACAAATGAGCGCAAAACGACCCGAATGAATAGGTTTTTTTCCTCCTCTCGCCCAACAGCACAAATATCAATGCCAGTATCAGCAAATATCACCCCAAGTGAAATTCGGAGGGTGGTGGATGTCAATCAGATCAAACGCATTCACTTTGGCCGTGTGGCAATTTTCTCTTCAACCGGATTACTCATTGCCCTTGTTGAATTCCGACCATTCACAACAATGAGTGAAGTCGAGGTCAATCAATGGGATGAATTATCACAATTCTTATTTCGCGAAAAGAGGTTCACTGACCCTATTGCAACAAATGGAGCATTACTGGAGGGATTTATGTTCGCGATTGGGTGGCGCAAATGCACCACGAAGAATGAACAATTTGGTCTGTATGGTAGTGCTGGCAAAATTGAAAATGCAAAAGATGAATGGCGGGACCGAGGTTCCAATCTTAGCTCGGTGGGTCGCATTCTAGGTCAATCCTTACGATATGTTGGGGATAATTTATTTCAGAAGATTCAAAATTGCTACAACTCATTGGGGGTTCCGTCTTTTGATCAAGTCAACTATGAAGGCAATAATCCCGCAAATCAGGGTGCATGTGAGTTTGCTTCGGCACTCACTTTCACCATGAATGGATTCAAAAACGCACCTCATGTTGATAAGGATGCATCGCTGTATGCTTTGGGATGGTGGTTTCAAGCTGATAAGCGGACCGGCCAGATTCAAAGACATGCGTCAAAGCGGTGTACAGGGGGAAAATTGATTTTCCCAAATGAGCATTTTTGGATTGATCTATCCGCATGTCATGGGCTCATTGAGGTAGTGTGGGCCAGTAGTACATTTGTTCATTATACTGATCCAGCACAGGACAACGAAAGCACGACACTAGTGGGTATGTCCGCACAATGCTCAAGGAGGTTGGCAAAAACAATGCGGCAAACAAGCCATGGCTATTATGAGATTGCCGAGAGAGCGGGCTATCAAATCAGGGATGTTAATACAATCTCATGCCGATTCAAAGAGTGAGGCAGTCGGAATAGCAGCGTGATTGGTAGATGATGGTGGGGTAAGGCAGAGGACAATATACACCAGGATTGGATGGATTCGAGTGCGGGAGATAGGGTGTCTCACAGGAAAAAGGGGTGAAGTGGATTATGTACGGAGGCATGCCATCGTACATATGCCAGGTTTGTTGCTCTTGTCCAGGATCCCAACGCTTCACACGCGAATCCTTATGCTTGTGCAGGTGCCGACAATGCTAAAAGTTTCTTACGCCTATGCGGGGTGCCGAGGCTTCACACGCCAATCCTTAGGCCTGGGCAGGTTCCCGACAACTCACACGCCAATCCTTACGCCTGTGCAGGTTCCCGACAGCTCACACGCCAATCCTTACGCCTGTGCAGACTCCCGAAAGCTCACACGCCGATCCTTACGCCTGTGCAGGCTCCCAACAGCTCACACGCCAATCCTTAGGCTTGTGAAGGTTGCCAACAATGCTGACAATTTGTTATGCCTGTGCAGGCTCCCGAAAATTCACACGCCAATCCTTACGCCTGTGCAGCCTCCCGACAGCTCACACGCGAATCCTTAGGCTTGTGAAGGATGCTAACAATGCTGACAATTTCTTACGCCTGTGCAGGCTCCCGACAATTCACACGCCAATCCTTTCACCTGTGCAGGCGCCCGACAGCTCACACGCCAATCCTTACGCCTTTTCAGGCTCCCGACAGCTCACACGCCAATCGTTACGCTTGTGAAGGTTCCCAACAATTTAAACAATTCAATACATGACTAAGATTAATAGCGTGTGACCATAGGAACGGCAATTTCTCATGAATCTGGAGTGGATTGCTCACATGCCGGAACCTCCCGCTTTTTTACAGTTAAGATTTGATATGGCTCTAAACAATGGAGGAAGAAAATATAGGAGGCAGGAATGGTGACTATTGGCGCATTTTTGGCAAAAGATTTTCTCACATACAAAAATACTAACTCAAACTTTTGGTGGGGCACTTACAAAAATTATTCTCACCCAATAGTAAATATGAATCATTGAGGAATTATAATAAATTCACGTGAACAAAAAACGTAAGAGAAATTGAAAATATCTTTCATTGAATACAAATAATTTATCTAAAGGAGTGTATTACAAAAGGTAAAAAGAGGAAAGAATACGATTTTTTTTGTGGATTTTATTTTTCTAAGAATTTGGAGACTATCCCGGTGATGTCCTCCATTGGATAAGCCTCTATCGCCTTGCCAAGGAGGGAGTTTAGTTCCTCCCGGAATTCCCGGTGCATCTCATTTCGATGAGTTGCATCCACGAAAGGAATCATGTGGAGCAACCGACAATGCTCCAACAAGATTCGGTTGATCGATTCATGGACGATGGCTCGAGGAATCATTAGTATCGGGCGCAGGTCGGTGAATTCCTGGCGAGCGTCATCGTAGGAATGAGAGGAGCTTGGCACTGGGGGGGAGGAGGCTGTTGGGTTCTCGGCGTCAATGGGAGGGATATCCGGGGAAGGAACCGGGGTAGGAGTGGTGGGAGGGGGAACAGGAGGGGAAGGTGGGGGAGTGGGTGAAGAAGAAGGTGGAGGGGGAGGGGGAGGAGGGGAACCGACTGGCGTATCGTCGATGATGATAATGGAGCGGGGAGTTGCGGGACGAGCTGGAGATGGTCAAAGGAGGGGTGAGGAAAAGTTGAGTTGAGTTAAAAAGGTGAAATAGGGACTTACCAAAAGGTTCCTCCGTTGATTGCGTAGGAGCCACCTCAGGTTGAGGCTCACGAGTCGCAATGTCCTCAGGTGGTTCGGAGGATGGACTCGGGCCAGGAATAGGTGGCTCATCGTGCTGGGAGGCTTCTACAAAAGAAGGAAGAGTCAGTTAACTTTATGCGAAAGTGAAAATGAGAAAAGAGAAAGTTGGCTGCTTACCCCGGAATAAGTCCTCAGACCATCGGGTGCCACTTGGGCCTGGAGTGGGTTGCCGCGGGGTTTGCTCGCGAGGCAAAGTAGGAACGGGAGAGTCTTGTCGGGGGGGATTAGGGGGGTTTGGTTCTATGAGTAATGGAAAAAAGTGAGTATTATTGCGTGAAGATAAATGAGAGAAGGAGGAGAAAGAAAACTTACTTTGGCGTTTGAATCCCATCGGTGACAAGACATGGTGACAATCAGCCCAAGCTCGAATGTCCTCTTTCCATCGCCATCCTTCATCGGCCGGATAATCACTTCGCTCAGGTCGAGGAGTGAAGTGACCATCGGATGGTGGCCTAGGAGGGGGGTGGACAAATAAATGCTTGAGGAGACTGGGCTAATCGTCCTGAATCATTCCCGCTGGCCTGTTTGGGGTCCCAGGGTGCACTCACGCTCGGAAATCGTTTCATCATCATCGGCCACAAAGGAGTCCTGGCGAGGGCGTCTTGGGCGGGAACTCCTCTGGCCGCGGGGTCGGAAGGGGCGGACGACGAATGAACATTTCTTGTGTGCTTGTCGGCAAGCATCACAAGCGTCGGTCGTCGTCGAGGAACAAATGCAGGGGATACCCCGCTTGGTGCATAACGTGCACGACATCTAAAAACAAAACAAAACAGGTTAGTAACTGAATAGAAAGTAAGCAATCAAGAAAGAAAAGGAGGACATACGATGATTTATAATTTTAAAACGGAATTCAAATTAAAAAGACTCTAGTAGGAGGTTTTTAAAAGTCTAGAAGAGAGTCGTGAAGAAAGAAAATGATTAATATCGGACCATAATGTTGACAAAAGTTCAATTGGAGAAAACGTACAAAGTAGATAGAAGTGGGGTTCTGAAATTATCAGCAGGAAAAACAAAAAGCGAGCAGGAAGGGGAGTGGGGTTAGTCGAGTGCGAAAGAAAAGACTGGAAAGGCAGGAAGACAAGGGGGAATACGCACAAGAAGGACAAACGCGGGTGACGTTGAACGAAGTGGAGCGGGTGAGAGAGAAAGTGAAGTGCGTGTCGTGTGAAGATGGTCTTTTATACCAAGGTGAAGCTGAGACGATCGCAGCAGTTTCAGCACCCGCAAAAGTCTCAGCTTCAAGGCGTGTGGGCAAAATTGAAGCTGAGTCTCAGCGAATGCTGCAACTGAAAAGTGAAATGCTCGCGTGAGGCAGAAGAACAATGGGGGTCTGGCTGAGTATTGCAATTTATTGAATTGTCAAGCTGAGTCGAATCCCCTTTGTTTCCTTAAATAGCCACCCGATCACCCAAGAGGGTGGTCGTGAGGCCCTTGTTGAATGTGCATTCAACGTGCAATGCACAAGTGACCCATGCAGAAATGCACCCGGTGCATTTGGTCACAAGTGACCGCGGCAAGATCACTGGCCGTATGGCCTGGTGATAGTCTTTGAACAAAGGGGGGGGCTGTAAGACAAGTGAATACAGCGTGAGCTTGCCTTGACCCATTGCTCAGGTTTGCTTTCGGGTCATAATTGAAATGCGCAGTGGCTGAACATTTTAATTGCACAGTAATTGAACAATTGATATAACAATATCAAATGCACCGCTGAGTATTGCAATTTATTGAATTGTCAAGCTGAGTCAAATCCCGTTTCTTTCCTTAAATAGCCACCCGATCACCCGGGAGGGTGGTTGTGAGGCCCTTGTTGAATGTGCATTGTGGGTGCAATGCACAAGTGCCCCATGCAGAAATGCACCGGGTGCATTTGGTCACAAGTGACCGCGGCGAGATTACCGGCCGTATGGCCTGGTAATAGTATGTGAACAAAGGGGGGGGCTGTAAGACAAGTGAATACAGCGTAATCTTGGCTCGACCCATTGCTCAGGTTTGCTTTCGGGTCATAATTGAAATGCTCAGTGGCTGAACATTTTAATTGCACAGTTGTTGAACTATTGATATAACAATATCAAATGCACGATGCTGAGCAATTGCTAGGTCATTTTTGTAAGCACACAATCTGAGCATTTGGCACAGCATCGGATGACATTTCAGCCAGGTGCAGCATTTCACACGCTTTGGTGAAGTGCTCCAAATTGAGCCTTCCAGTGAGCTATTGCAGAATTAGTTCATTCCATGGCTTTACTGAGCACTTTCACACGGTGCTTTTGACCATGACATGCTCAGCTTGCGTGTGCAAATCGGGTGAAACGCAATGCTGAGCATGTGGCACATGAGCTACGTAAATGCAAACGATCGGAAGGTGCATGCACATTTGCTGTATGCATGCAGGCTCAAGTAGTATTACACCTTCCTGATCTGTACAGTCGACACTGTAGTACGCAGTACACCTTTGTAAATGTACTGCGGGGCAGAGCAAAAAGCTGTTCAACAATGTAACATGCAATCACGTCAAGCCATCGAGTCATATCTCTCACCTGCATCCCTTTGATGCACCTTGTTGGACAGCTCTGCCTAACTACGGCACAGATGCGAATGTAATGCAAGTTAATGTAAGTGGGTCATAATGGGATGACTTAATATTTGGGTCATACACAAAGAGTTGATTCACTCCGGTGCCATTGTTGGGGCAAACAATGACTGGCCCGCTTGTTCATTGTCGGGCAGCCACACGCTTTCATGCGCACCCCCGATGGGTCATACGCAGGCAGCTTTCACACTCCTGGAAGACATTTTTCTGCCAGTCTTCCAGCTGCCTATTTTCTTGGTCGGGTTGTCAGCTTGACTGCAGACGCTCACCCGCTTGCGCGTGGAAACCTGAGGCCAATCAGTGTGAATTTGCTTCAGCCTCATCCACATTAGAATAACAATCCCAGCCTATGATTGCTGAGGCTGGTCATGTTTGCGTGGGTATCTCCCACCGCGGGTCATTTTCTTCACGTTCTCACACGCCCCGCGCAAGTTGTGGCACCTGGCTTGCAGCCAAAAAATCCCTGGGGCGTGTGGCCTCTTTCCTCCGGAGTTTTGTACACGCCTGAGGCAAAGACCCTGATGCCAATCTCGGTAGATTAGTACTCGCCTCAAACGCCATAGGGGTGAATGTATATGTGGATCACGGCTCACGGATGGCGCCCCCTTTAATCATCCTACACATTCCCCCCTGAAAGCCCAGTATGCATCAGTCAGCAAAAAACTTCACGCAAAACCAAAGTCATGTTTGGTGGCACGCCACCGAACATATCTCACCCGCCTACACACAAGCATCCCCACAGTGAGATTGCCCTTTGAAACCGCCAAAATTGCCCAGTAGGTCCCTGTGCGACAATTAACCTGAGGAAGATATATATGCATCCATGTTCGCTGTCACACCAGCGAACATGACTGCATGCCTCTGATATGCCCTCCACAATAAGTTGCTACAACCCACCCAATTTCGGATGTGCTAATGTCAACCTTGTTCCACCAAAGTTTTCGTAAATCGCTGCAGATCCAGCAGTCATAATGGTGCACCCACATTTTGGCCACCTTGCCTTGATATATGCCCCAAATCGGATATGAAAATTATGTGCCCAAGAGGCCCACCTCCATCAAGACCATTCACGTAACCACAGGCCATCCCCCTTTTGGCCTGTTGCTGCCACTCATATAAGCTCCCCACCTGCGCTTATTGCGCTTCATTCCCTTTAGCTAACCCTTCCCGATCATATAATCTGCAACTGTCCCCAAATAATTTAAAATAGCCATCATGTCAACGCCTTCACAACCACTTTGCATTGGGATGATTAATATTCGTATTCAAATAAATAGTGATATAACCTTAAAGCCTGAGAATTCCCACTTAGGTTCTTGGATTATCCTATGGCACAATCAACACAACATATTCGTATATCTCCCCAATCACCAGCATGCTATTGGCTCTCTCCCGGGAACCCTTTCCCAAACGTTGATACCATTCCTTGGGGCACCAAAAACGTTCATGCCCTGTGGTCCTGGTGGGGCATGGATTGAAAATTGCCAATCCAATCCTACTCAAATATTATTCGTTGAGGGAGTATTTATGACTGATGCCAATGATCCCTCCTCATCTCAGAAACCCAATCTAGCATTGATGTTCTTCACATGGTATCCAAACATTCTATTCATAATGGAAAGCTTTCGAACACAAGATTTCAAGCTTAAAATGCCCAAAGAATATGACTGTACTACTCATTGTCAATGTCAACTCTTTACTCCGACATTTCCCGCTTCAAACTCGATGCCTGCTTCATATCCTGCTGTTTCATCATTGATTTCCAAGCAAAAACTGATACAATTACCCAGTGGATCAGACCTCCCCATGATAACCCCGCCCCATGCCATTATTCAAACCCCCCTCCTCCCTCATCAAAAGACCGGACTAGCTTTCCTCTGGGATCGAGAAATCCCCAATGGCCAATCAGCCCGTAACCTTTGGGCCACCTCACCCCCAGGATCCACTTTTAATGCCAGGCACATCATTACAAACAAGGTCGTTAGCTCATTTGAATCCCTTTCGACCAATACCCCTCTTGGAGGACTGCTCGCGGATGATATGGGATTAGGTAAAACCATTCAGGCCATTGCTCTAATTGGTACCTCCAAGGAGCGGATGATTGCAAACCCCCATCGCTCCACGCCCACCATGATCATCTGCCCCCCTCGCTTAATTACCAACTGGCAATCAGAAATATCCAAGCATGCTCAGGCTGGAGCACTGCATGCCAAAATCTACCATGGTCCCACTCGTCACTCATTATCCCAAGCCGACATTTTAAAATATGATATCATCATCACTTCTTACAATACTATCACCCAAGAATTTAAGCAAACCAATCCCTCTACATCATTCATTTTTCAAATCAATTGGCATCGTATAATCTTGGATGAAGCACAGTGAGTGGCTGAGCTTAAATGATTCAAATTACCTTTTATATCCAATAACCCTTTCCCCCTCTTATAGCTATATTCGCTCTCAATACACTGCCACTCACCGTGCCATTAATAGCCTCCTTTCATCCCGTCGAATATGTTTAACGGGCACACCTATTCACAACACCATTTATGACCTTTTGGGCATAATATCATTCATCACTCAACCCCAGAGCGCCGATCAAGATAACTGGTCACCATTCATCCTGAGTAGTCTTTCAAAAGGTTGCAATGATATTTTGCATTTGGCATTGCGGCATTTAAGTTTGCGCCGCACCAAAACCACACATCTCGAATCCCTCCCCACTATTAGCCATCATTATGAGCTGCTCCCACTCAACCCGACCATGCAGCAAGAATATTCCATATTATATGAAGAATTCCTATCATCCAAAAGCAAAGGACCAGGAGAATTTTTCAGAAATATTAATAAGCTGCGAATATGTTGTAACCATCACATCATGCTTAACACAATTGCGGAGGCGGAGTTGGAAGACCCCGAGGGCAGGAGCACTCAGGATAACTCCCCAAGAATCACACGAACTATTGTGGATGTGGAAACATGCATGATGAGTAGTAAAATTGCACACCTCCTACAAAGCTTAATGAAGAACAAACAAACAAGGTGTGGTCCGACGAAATCGGTGGTTTATACCCAATGGACCCAATTTCTAGATTTGTGCGTTAATTCTAATATGCATCCATTACCAATTGACTCCATCTGACTTTTTTATATTGTAGAATTGGTATTGCTCTTGCCCATCACTCTATCCTTTCAGCACGAATTGATGGAACAATTACACCACGAGCGCAGGACAAGGCGCTTGAGAGTTTCTTCAATAATCCTGAATGTGAAGTACTCATTGCATCCATTGCCGCGGCTGGAACTGGCCTCAATATAACTTGTGCTAATATAGTCTATTTAATAGTGAGGGGCCCCCCAAAATTCTCCCCTGATTTTCGGACCCTGACATCCACATTTCCAGGAGCCCAATTGGAACCCAGCCATTGAGGCTCAGGCTGTTGATTGTCTACATCGTATTGGCCAACAACGACCTGTACAGGTCATCCACTATATCACTCCTCATTCAGTTGAGGTCAACATGCGGAAGGTACCTTTCAAGCTCATCTTTCACTTGATTGTATTACTATTCTGAAATCCTTCCTTATGGGAATGCCATATTCCAATCACCAATAGGTCCAAGAAAAGAAACAATCATTAACTGCGTGAGCCTTACTGATATTATATAATTTGTGATTGACAAAGTTGATAACTCCTGTTGACTCTGGCACAGGTCCACAATTATGAACACCATGAGCTGGATCGAACTTCTTCAATATTTCCTCAATGAAAATGAGCAATAGAGTATTATTGCAAGGGAGACGGTGATACATTTCAATTCATATTGTCTATATTCTAACATATTTAGCAAGTTGTTGCATCCTTAAGAGATAATAATCAGATTTTATTACACCTGCACAAATAATTCACAAAATTTTAATTTGTCACAGTGCTATACCGTGACAAATTACTAAGTTATTGCAGAGCATCACCATTAGGCCTAATAACTGGCATGTCAAGTATCTTGAGGGCGCTAGTCTGCATCTTACTACAGCCTTTGAGCCAATCTTGATCAAATACCTGAAATGATAGGCCTTCCGGAATATCACCATCATCTGTCGATCGTAATTCTGGCAATCTATCAATAGTTTTTTTACCCTTTTTTTTAATCCGATTACAAAACTCTATGTCTCTATCCATTTTCAATACCAAATCATTAAATAACTGGGAGCGCCAGCGTAATCCCACTTTGCGGTAAACTTGACGGCCATTTTCCAGTATTTCCTCAGTATCTGAGCATACTCGAGGGTCATTGAATTGTGATGCTAGGATGGGAAATTTAGCCGTATCACACCATTCACGACGGCGCTCACAGGTCTGCACATAATCAAGTAGATCATCATCAGACTTGGTCCACAATGAAGAAGAGATACAGTAACTAACTCTTTGACGAATCTTTGCGAGCTTTTGATTCTCCTTCTTTTTAACCAAATACTCCGCATCCTTTTGAATAGACTTCCATTCTCTTTTCAAATAAGTGAAATATCGCTCCATTAAAGCCGCCACGACCCCATAGTTGTTATGATCCTTGTTCCAACAGTAGTGATGATACTCAGTGCTGACAAGTGCGAGACGGAATGTACGGTAAAACACCATAGACATCAGCTCGTTAAACGGATGTTGCCATGAGCTCTCCCAGTCCCAAGTGAATCGCTTTAGTCCTAGCTTGTGGAGCTCATTTTTGCAGTAGCTTTGGAAACCCTGAGACTGAACCTGTGTTGATGGCTCATTGAAAACATCCTCGGGGACATAACCGAGATGACCAGCCACTTGAATTGCAATTTCACGCTCTTCTGTGCTGGGTGGTGCTGGTAGTGAGGAAAAATCCTTATCCCTAACTTTGAGTAGGAACAGGCAATGTGCATGTACTGCTGATCTCATTCCATGGACATTCTCTGGAAGTTCTGCCTTCAGCCATTTTTGTTGCTCCTTCTGGATTGCATGTTTCGCCACATTGTGAGATTTGCGGGCCTGGTTCCTTTGCTGTCTGACCTCGGATTGTTCAAGCATACTCTGGGCAAGGCCCAGCTGAGGATGGGTGAACTCACTATTTGATTGAGTGCCTTGCTCATGCGCGGTGAAATTGTCCCTCGTTGGTTCATCATTTCTTTCACTTTGAGTCGGAGACATGTTCTCATCCTCATCATCCACCATTCTTTCTCTTGATGTACTGGCATGACCCGTTCTTGGTTTGGAGGCATATGGATGATGACGTCCAGTGACTTTCTCTTTATGGACCAGAGGTGAAGACGCATAAAGTTCATCCCCTGCCATGCAAATCATCAGTTAACACATCAAAACATTAATGAAGACTGGTGATACTCACGATCTTCAATTGGCTCCTGAGATCGGACTGACTTGCCTTTAGGTGCCATATCTAACCCATGAAACAAACATATCAAATTGTGAATAAGTTTCTACTCCAAAATTCAAATGACTTACTTTGATGAAGCGTCAATACTGGATTTCCCTCCGACAGACCGCTCCAAGAGACATTTTCCAAAGGTCTTTTTCGTCGCCCCCCATCCACGCGCCTTTCATCACCCACATGAACCTGAGATCCTGATGGAATATTGAGGGTTGGCTGTTTACTTTGGCCAAAGGGATCCTGGGATGCGACTGGATTCCGACCGGGATTAAGGAGGAACTCACGTGGAAATTTTGATTGGGGATTAGCGTGTGATGAGATTTGAGGTGTGCCTTCTGGCCCCTGAGACACATGAATTTGTGTATTAGTGGGATTCGGGGGAATTGGAGTGACGGAAATATTTGGGATCGACCAAGTGCTTGAAGTTGGAGCCTTTGGATTGCCCACATCAATGTTAAGACCTGATACATTCATTGAGGATGCGATAGGGGTTGTGAGAGGAATGTTGGGACTCAATGGTGACTGTGTTTGAACATATTCTATGCTAGATTCACTATTTGAGTCATGAACAGAACCTGAACGGGATTTATGTGACTTGAAAGATGACATAAGGGCCGAAAAAGTACACTAATATTTTTAACTAGATAAAACACCTCAGTATTATGATAAAATAGAGTGATATGAGATGAAATCTTTTCAAATTTAGAATAGAGAAATTCTATGAATAGTTGGAACTAAGTGTTGTGTGGAAGTCGGATAAGACTCTTTTGAGGAGAATCCTCCCTGCCTCCTCTTGAGCTCCTCCGCTTTTGTCGGAAACCACCCTGCACGGCCTACCAGAATATAATGTGATATTTCCTTGATCTGAAAGGGGACCCATCATCCATAAGTAATCATATTTGGTAACATTTCCGCCTCCCCATTGTCACATTTTGTGAATTATCCAAACTGCCAATATATGCATTGAAATTCCACAACATTGTACATCTGTAAAGGGGTATATTCATGAAGGATTTACCCACAAAAGAGACATCACCTTTTCACGAAAGGCAAGACAATCCAAATCACATTCCAACTGATTCAAAGCCCGCCGCACTCAAACCAAATACCAAGACTTTAGCTGCACTCCACCCCCTTATGTAATAGAGTTATATAGTTATGTCTGTAATAAGGTTTAAACCATGTACGATGGCGTGCCAGCGTACATGGGTTAAATGTTAATCCCCTCAATTCAATGGTAACACTTCACTAATGGAACCCCCTCAATGGTAAAACCCGCACTATCACAATGTGTAAATAAACTAGAATATGTATGAGCATTGAGCAGCATGGCATTTTACCCAATTAAACGCCTAACCAATTCCGCCATCCAGATGAGACATGTTAAACTTTATCCACTGCAGCTCATGCTCCATTACAAATGGGATAAAATCCTCAGCTGGCTCAAATCATCTCCCCCTTCATAAATAATCACTGAATTTTATTTCCAATTAATAACACTCCTAAACACTTTCACATCAACCATAGATATTTATACACAAACCAACCGTACTCCCAATTCCTGCAACAATGACAACCCGGCCCTATTCCTCAATGCGTATATGCATGTGTCAACACTGCTCAACTCAAACACACTCTTCCCCTGAGGGTGATAAGCAAGGAGTTGCCTTCACACCTTTCCAATATAAACAGCACATTAAAAAGCTCAAATCAACCCTTGCACCCAAATCTCTTCCAAACATCCCTACTTCTGCATCAGGATCTGGGTGCCCACAAATTCTATTGGATCAAATCTTCCCAGCTGATTATTCACGTTTGACCCAAAGCACTTTCCCAACTGCAGCGGGTCTCAATTCAACTGCACAGAAACCATATAGTGGCAGTCAAACCCTTCCCCCACAAGACCTAGGAATGATAATATCTGCCATTCTATCATTAAGGTATAATTTACCCCGCAGGGCTTCACGCATACTCAACCCCGCCCTGAACCTGCTGATCAAGTCCAGTATCTCAAGCTCAGCTGGTCCCCCCGCTCCTGCATTCCATATACCTCAAGATCTGAGTACCATATTTGAACATCTCCAATTGGAGCCAGTGATTCAAAACTATATATGTTGTCCTCAATGTTTCTCTCTTAATGGCCTTACTGAATCAGTCACAACTGACCAACCCCACTGTCAACGCCATAATGACCCAAATGATCATGATCCCCCTTGCACACAATCATTAGGCAAATTCATCTATTCATCTGAACCCCACACCCAAAACACAACCAACATGAAGCAAAAATTTATACCAACAAAACATTTCATTTATCAACCATTCAAAAATTGGCTTGCCAGATTTCTCCAGCGGGCTGGAATTATGGACATTCTGCATCAACATCAACAATCCCAAACTCCCGAAGATTCCCCAAAACGTGACGTCTGGGATGGATTGGTCTGGAGACGCTTCACTGGCACTAGAAATATCCATGACCCCCCATTCATGTCCATTCCTGGTGCATTGGCCTTCTCCATATATGTGGACTGGTTTAATGCACATGGAAAGTCAACCCGGTTGGCTAGCATTGGACCTATCATGCTTATTTCTCTTAATCTCCCCCCAAGTGAAAGATTGAAGCCCGAGAATGTCTATGTTGCAGGAATCATCCCTGGTCCGAAGGAGCCAACTGCGCTTCAATTGAATTATCTATTAATGCCACTCATCAACGAGCTCAAAGAGCTATGGCAGGGTTACCATTTTGCACCCACCTCAACAGGTCCATCAGGATCCTTTATCCGTGTTGCCATCCTCACAGCCATTGCGGATGTGGTTGCCATGCGCAAGCTTACTGGATTTATTTCCCATTCAGGAAACCACTTTTGTAATTTTTGCACCATTCACAAAGCTCAAATTGAAGAAATTGGTCCTCAATTTCACTACACGCGCTCATACCAAAGTCATAAATCAACCATTGCCAAATGGCTTCGGGCAACCCCACAACAAAGACAAGCAATTTTCTCTGAGTATGGAGTGCGATATTCAATTTTGGAAGACCTTCCGTATTGGGATGCAACCAGAATGGTTAATCTTGACATAATGCATAATTTAATACTTGGAATTTTGAAGGATCATGCAACTTTCAAATTGTGCATTCCAGAGGCGAAATCAAAAATTTACTTCAGGTCCTGCAGGAAATCCAATGACACCAACAGTTCAGACTCAGATTCCAAGACCTCCAACAGCTCTCTTGATAAAATCACATTGAGAGAGGCCCGCTCCCTGAGAAGAGACGCAGCAAAAATAATAAATGAGCCACTCCCCACTACTTCCACCCGAAAAAACTACTTCCCAATGCCCACCCCTAACACAGAACATCCATCTAGTGGTTCTGCGGAGATTCATTCATTTGATGCCGATTACATCCCCACTTCTGAAATACCCTCTGAATTGGATATCACTGCACTGAGTGATCACCAGATCAAGGGTGAGGCTCTTGAGCATCTCCGACAAATCATATCTGAGACCATAATTCCCTCATCATGGACAAGAGTTCCCCGCAAAATGGGTTCCCCCTCTCATGGTAGCTTAAAAGCCGCTGAATGGGCTCTCTTATATAAGGTCTATATTCCATTTCTAATGCTCAGTCAACAGATGTCATTAGATGCACACCAATCTGCCAACACTCAAAGAAAAATGGGTCAGTCAGAAGAACTTGCAAATGAACTAGCCAAGAATACATTCCATTTGATTAGTGCTATCAACATTGCCACAAGCTGGACTGTTTCAATAGATGATGCGACTGCATTTGCTGAACATTGGAAAAAATTCCGCCTTTCCAATCAACACCTGTTCCCAAAACAGAAAAGTAAACCAAATCATCATTTTGCTGATCATATTCCCGAACTCTTCCAACGTTGGGGCCCAGCACAAGCCTCAGCCACATGGGGTTATGAGCGCTTGATTAGAGTATTTGCAAAGATGCCAACAAATAACAAGATATGTACGTCAATTAATAAGATCAATATATTCACATTGATGAAACACCTGAACTGAATAAGACTAACTTTTTGCAACTCTGAATAGATGATATAGATAAAACCTTACTTCAACATATCTGTCGATGTTCCAACCTTTCCGTTCTCCTGAAATCCCCATCTGTGCCATGTGAAATAAAAAATCTTTTCGAATCACCGCCACCTGCCGTGTTCAATCACCATAAATATAACAAGCCATCCCGCCATGACCAACAAAATTATGCTTGCCTGGTTGAGTACTTACAGAATTTTCATTCCACAAGGGAAGTAGTTGATTGGATCAGCTTAGACACTACCATGCAATCCACAAGTCCTCCCACTTCAAGGATTGTCTCACCTTGGTATTTTCCAGTTTCAAACATTAATATTGGGAACAATATATTTTCAACTGAATCCAAAAATATCAGCAACAGTGTGATATGTTTTCTGAGGGGCAACTCACGACAATTTGGTATTATTGATAGCATTTTCAAAGTCTCTGAGCCATCTAGCATACTGAATAATAACTTTCTGATTTTAAAAACTTTGAAGATTGATGTAAATTTCCTACCAGATTGGCCGTATCTCAATATTTATAAAGCTGTTGGTTTTGATGATGGACACTTGATTATATCAGAAGAAGAAATAGAAGGTAACTGTGGATTGTATGATAACAAAGCTCTGTCATGTGGACTGCTTGTAATGATAAAGCCGTTATTTCATGATATTTAGTCTACAAAAATTCAAATCTCTCAGATTCATTAGCAATTTTGCTAGTGAAATAATTGCCTCAAAATTTAGTGACAGAGACATGCCATTGTGACAAGCAAAGCCCATTATTTCACATTGCCACAAAGAACTTACTATTTTGACATTGGGTACAGTGTGAATAAGCCAAGTCCAATGATCAAATGACCCACACACTCACCTTTCATAGCATCCAAAATTTCTAACTGCGCCATCATCATGTTGGAAGCGGAATCGGCTTTTGCGTACCCACACCCGCATGTGCACCCGCACACGCCAATGCACACGCACACGCACACCCACCCGCACACGCCAATGCACACGCAAACCCATTCGCACACGCCAATGCACACGCACACTTCATGGATGACCTGGTGAAGTCAAACCCCCCGCCTACATCAAAACTGGCTGAAGGACATCTTTGATGTGTGTGTGTGCAAACAGGCGGGTCTGGTGTAATTTTTACCAATCATCGGACGGTTGTGGGATGATCAGGTGGTGAGGAATCTGAGTTGAAGGCACAGGGGAACCAATATTATTGGATGTCACAGGATTTGGTGTAAGACCAGAGTGTGACGTGTGCTTGACGTGAGCTCAACTTTTATCCTGCTTGACGTTTGCTTGACGTGAAGTCAATCGCCGACGATTGACACGAGATTCGCCCCGGTGACTTATTGTTTCATAGGCAAGCCTTACACTTGGGGACCTGGCTGTGATATCTACTTAAAATACCTTTGAAAATATCCAAATTGGGTTTATCCAATAATAAATTATATTTATAGTAATAAAATTATACAATAATTTTATATTTATTTATTTTCAAAGCTATTGAGGCATTTGAAAAGCAATGGTGCTGTCTCACACATCGTTTTCACATACTTAGACTTGAAAGAACTTTCTTTGAGTGACTCTAGTGATTAAAAAAGATATTCATAAATTAAAAATAAGTTTATATTATAATTTAATTTCAAAAAAGAATTGAAATACAAAAAGTAATAAAAAATAATCTTTATTCATTTCTCTCATTTTAAAAGATACAATAGCCTTTTTATGTGGAAATTTTCATATCTTCTCAAAAATAACACTTTTATAAAAAGACTTGTATTTATTTGTTTTTTTTAGTGTTTGAAGACAACCCAATAGAGGACACTCAGACCACTGTTGAAAGATTGGTGGAAGAAACTTTTCAAAGCTCTCCAAAACCAGTTTTCAATAAGAAAAGCAAGGATAAGAAATTAGTTTTTCTAGTACCCACTGTTGAGGACTCTGAAGGTGAGTACCTCTCTTAAAATTGCCATAGAAATACCTTTATTTTTCTGAAATCTTTTTATTTATTATTTTCTCTAATATAAATACTAGAAGAGGATCCCAATACTCCAGCAAATAAGATAGAGCTGGACTTAGAAGTATAATTGATTCCTCAAAAGGGAAAAATCTGCAGTAGAACAGAGTCTACAGAAGGAAGTGCAATATCCCAAAGGAAAGTCCCAGAAATGTCTGTAAACTCTGAACCAGAGTTGAAACTAAGTATGTGTAATTAAACAGATACAAATCACATTCAGAGGGCTCAGATAGACATATACATAAGCCAGTAAAAGGACAAAGATTGGGAATTTTTTTCAAAAAACCACCAAGGAGTGATTAACTCCTAGAAAATCCTGAAAAAGTCCCTCAAAGAGAAGGTAATAGTGAGATATTCAGATGGATGTAATCCAGTATCATCCACACCTCAAATCAAAAAGATAAAGTACTGGAACAACAAAAGGAGGGAGGAAAGCAAGGAAGAAGCAACAGTAGCTTCTACCAGCAAGCCACAAGCCAGCCAAACTCCCCAAGAAGGGAAGAAGGTCAAGAAAAATAATTGGAGGAAACTATATTTCCCAATTTAAAAGATTACAAGAATGCAAAAATATACCATGGACAATTTCTTCAACATGGCCAGGAACTTGATGGAATTTAAGTACAAAGAGGAGAAAAGAATGAGACAAACCCATTTCCCAAAGAAATAAATTTCTCTCCTGATGTTGTAAATGCTTTAAGAGAAAGTTAAAATAGTATATTACCGCTAAAATACATTTAAAATAGTTTATTTTTTTAAAAGAAATGAATAGTAGGTTAGTATCTTTTATTCAAAATGATGTACAAAACAAAAAAGAAATAGACAGCATTAAATTTCTGGTTGAAAATAATAAACCAAAAGTCTTAATCGACAACACTCAGAAATCAATACAAGGAAAACAAGAGCTGTATAGGACTATAAAAGATATCAAAGAAAAACTTTGACAATCAATTATGACATCAGTATTGACAATATCACAGAATAACTGAATAAATTAAGTTTTTCTGTTGAAACATTTGAAGAAGAAACTTCATCACAACAAAAATTACTTCTAGACTTTGTATAAAAAAGTGATGAAGCAAGAATTAACATGAAAAATGACATTCAAAGTGAAATAAGACTTACTACTGAGAAAATGGACAAAATAAATTAGGCTAACTTAAATATGCCAAAGTTATCAACCCCATTTTCTCACATAAGAAGCCCTGTTAAGCCGAAAGAAAAAATAACAAGCCCCTTAATAAAAGACTTAAATCATCAAGACAAAAATCAACTCTTAATGAAGGAAGCACCTAAACTGAAAGAATGGCCAACATTCACAGGTGAAGTTGAATATGACCATATGTCATTTATTAGGACAATTGACATATTACAAGAATATTATTCCATACAAAATTAATTAATCACTGCAATATTACATTAATTGTTTGAAACATCTGCAAAAAAGATGGTATTATGGCATAAGACAGATAAATGGTAAAACCACCTGCTCTTTGTGGAAAAATGAAACAATAACAAAGTGGTAAAATTATTCCTGGAGGTACAAAATAGAAAATTAATTTGGAAATTCCTTCTTTGATCCAGAAAAGGATAAACCTTTAGCTTGGTTCTTAAAAAAATTTGATAGATTAAATGCACTGTATCCATAAATGTGACAAAAAATGGTGCAAATGAAGATACTTAAAAAATGTGGAGGAGAGCTGGAAGATGTGCTGAGAAGCAGTTTCATAGAACCATGTTCCACAGAGGAGTATATCAATGCACTATAAAATATAGTGACAAGAACCAAAATTGGAAGAACATGGAAAAAATTGGATATTAAAAGTCCAAACAAGCCATTTATTAAGCAAGATGAACCAAGAGAAACCTTCAAACACAATACAACCAGCACTAATGAACAAAGAAAATTTCATAAATGTGGTTATATTGGACACTTAGCCAATAATTGTCTTAAAAAGGCAAAGATTAATGAAATTTTGGAAACAGAAGACCACAATGACAAAGAAGAAGAATCTGATTCTGAAAAAGACACTGAACAATCAGACACATCTGAAAGTGATGAAATCAATATAATTATTTCCTAAATTAATAATATTTATTTTATATATGAAGTACCAGATGTAAACTCAAACTTACCACAATTCCAAACGCCTGATACAAGCCTCACCAATATACAAGTTTCCAAACTGCATAGAACCAAATCTTCAAAAGGAATGGTATATACAGCCAGAAAATCAAGTATAAGAATTTTTATGGTAGAAAACAAAGAGGAAAAATTAAACCTGCACAAAGGAGAATTCTGTACCTGTTTTGGTAAAAGTCATTTACAAACAATCATACTAGATCAGGAAGAAAAACTTATACCAATACAAGGGGTTAAATTCAGTAGTGCAAGTGAAAACATGAAGCCCCTGGGAATAATTGACTTAACAATAATTTTTCCTCATCATTCCAAATGCATAAGGATAAAAGTAGAGCTTTTAGTAATGAACAACTGCACAAGTAACCATTTCATACTTGTAAATGATTACTTGTCAATTTATGGTATAGATATCTCTAACCAAAAGGACAGATATTTTACCATAGGAGATAATAAAAGGGAGAAATTTGATTTTTTAAGCCAAAAAAACCAAATCACTGTAATGAAAAATGAAGAGAAAATCCCAGAAAAACATTCATTAATAAGTGAACAACTTACTGAGGCAGAATTCAATCAAGAACAAATAGAAAAAATGAAAGAAAAATTGATTGATCTCTTATTTAAATACAAAAGTGCCTCTGAAACTGAAAAAGAAGCACTAGGTACTATCATTGAAAATGAAGTAGACCTCATTATTAATGTAGAAAAGCCTTATCCACCCCTTCTAAAAAGACAAGCCTTAGAGGTCCACGTTAAAGAATTAATGGGCATAAACATATTAAGGAAAGTAGGACACAATGAACAGGTAGAAGTCACTACACCTGTTACTATAGCTTGGAATAATGGTAAATCAAGGATGGTAGGGGACTTTATAGCTCTGAATACCTATACTATCCCTGACAGGTATCCAATACCCATAATCCATGATAAATTAACACAATTGTCACAGGCTAAGTTCATTACAGCCGTGGATTCTCTAAAGAGTTTTCACCAAAGTTTCTTAACAGAAAATTCCAGAAAACTACTAAGGATAATAGTCCATTGTGGCATATATCAATACCTAATGATGCCTTTTGGTATAGAAAATGCCCCTTCCCATTATAAAAGAATGATGAAAACCATATTCCCTAAAGAATTATCAGAAGGTTGGGTAATCCTATATATTGATGATATTATAGTATGCTCAGAAACTTTGTAAAAGCACCTAAAAAGACTAGAAACAGTCTTACAAAAGATAGTTCAAGTAAATATGAAATTTTCTTTGAGAAGAGTTCATTTTATATGTAGTGAACTACAAGCATTTGGAAATTTTGTATCTGGATTAAGTTTGAGCATAGATAAAAACAAGGTAGCAGAAGTACTACTGAAACAAATTTCCCAAACCAAGAAAGAAATGCAATAATTGGTATTATTTTCTGGATATTAAATAAAGCATATAAAAGACTTTGCAAGAATTGCAAAATCATAGTATAGACTCTGTCATCAACAGACAGTCTATGAAATGACTTAAAGAAGGGTTAAAGAATATGAGGAGCTGAAAAAAGTCCTCAAAAATGCCCCTTTTCTTCTAATTCCAGATTGTAAACTACCTTTCAAAATATAAATTGATGCTTGGGGAGAAGGAATAGGTGCTGCACTACACCAGATACAAATCATTAATGATAAACCTGCTGAATAACTAATTTGCTTCATTTCAAGACAGATTAAGCCAAAAGAAGCAAGAGATGGAGCAAGCCAAATTCAATGTATTTTCTTGGTGTTTGCTTTAGAAAAATGACAATATTATTTGGATGGAACAGTGTTTGATGTCCTCACAGACTGTAATGCTGTAAAATCTTTATTCAACATGAAGACACCAAAGAGACATACACTGAGATTGCCAATTGCTGTCCAACAGTATAGAGGAAATATTATCATAGTTCCTACAACTGGAAATATTTATTAAAATGCAGATGGGCTTTAGAAAATACACCTGAAAACACAAAATGGGTACCACAAGACGAACATCATATTGAAGGCATATGTGTTATATATATTGGCACAGAATTTTTTAATAAAGTGAAAGAAAGCTACAAGATGGAAAAAAATTGTCATTCATATCTTATGCCAACTTTTAATGAAAGATTGCAAAGATATATCATTATCCTCCAAACTAGATGAAGTATGGAAAAAAGCATATTATTAAGGAAGATTCCACATCCTTTATGGAATTCTTTATCATAGGACTAAACACACATGTGTTATTACCTTTGCAGATAGAACTCTGATAAAAACTATACTGAATGAATTCCATGATAGTGTTGTATC
Organism: Austropuccinia psidii; assembly: GCA_023105745.1. NCBI lineage: Eukaryota > Fungi > Basidiomycota > Pucciniomycetes > Pucciniales > Sphaerophragmiaceae > Austropuccinia > Austropuccinia psidii. The sequence goes on from JALGQZ010000005.1 coordinate 52,653,966, forward strand.
TGGACATCTCTCAGAAGATAGGATACTAGAGAGAGAGTTAAAGCCTGATCTTGGTGGCCAAATTGGAGGAAAGATTTTGCAGAGTATCTCCAAACCTGTGACAGATGTCAAAAAGCAAACAGAGCCACAGGCAAGAAATTTGGAATGATGATCCAAATCCAAGAGCCAAAATCCTCATGGGAAATAGTTCACATGGATTGGGTAACAGCCCTACCTCCAGGAGGAGACAGGAGTTTTAATGCATGCCTAGTATTAGTTGACAGGTACAGAAACACCCCAATGGTCTTACCATGTCATAAATATGAAACAGCTATGGACACAGACATAGTAATATGTAATAGATTAATTAGCCATACAGGCTTATTCCAAAATATCCTAAGTGATAGAGATCCCAAACTCACTTCAACATTATGGACAAATCTCCATAACTTTTTTGGAACAAAATTATAATTCTCAACAGCTTACCACCCTCCAGCTAATGGTTTAGCAAAAATAACAATACAAACTTTAGAAGAAAAGATCAAAAGATTCTGCGCTTATGACCTAGAGCTCAAAGACTCCAATGGTTTTACCCATGATTTCTGTACCTTAATACTGTGGGAACTCCTCTTGTGTGGGATGAAAATTTGGAAGTACCTGGAGGGGGAAATCACAGCTAACTAGTTGTGAATTTCTTATAACTCCTGTAACCAAGGGTGGAAAGGGTGTATTGCCTGCCCCTCCTGAAATACTGAACAAAATCTTCCTTGGAGCTCACAAACCAAAAAGAAAATTAGTAAGTGGCTTTACAACTGCAGAATACAAAATGAAGTAGTCTCAGATCAGAGCTATTCAATATATAATATGAAAAATAATTTCAGTAATTTTGGATAAATTTGATATTTGAATGAAATACCTGTCTGTATAATTTTTAATTTTTAGTGAAATTAGGGTGAATGGTTTCTTCTTGGAAATAAAAGTTTGGTAATATGGGTTGTTTAAGGTTTTCTCAAAAATTTGATGATTGTTGATAAAGGTAATTTTGTTAAGGTAAATTTATAATAGATTAAAATAATTTTCAAAGGTTTTTTATTATTTAAGAGTTGTTAATAATAAGATAAGATTGTATTTGTTAAATTTAAGAGGAAATTTTCTTTGATATTGGATTTCTAAAGGGGTAATTTAATTTTGAATCTTGATAAATGGTGTCAATCTTACTGGAAAAAATATTTCAATGGAGTAGTACCCCTAATCTTAAGTACTGGATAATTTTTTATTTTTAATACTAAGATTTCACTGAGCTTAGCTATTGGGAAATCTTCAACACTATAATTCCACTGAGCTTAGCTACTGGGAAAGTAATTTTTACTATAATATACTGGAATACCCCCCAGGTGAGGGATGAATTATTCCTATGATCCTACTTTGTAGGGGATATAATGTGCTTGGGAGGGTAGAGCCCCTCTATTTATACCTTTTGAGAGCCCAGGGGGCCCTCCATAGGAGCTATCTTTATCCACTTTAATTCCTCTTCATTTCATAATGTGACTTTGTTGTTGGTGAGAACCTTTCTTGCATGGGTCAGGTGATTTAAGGTTTGGTGATAATTCTTTTTCTGAACAGCCTCCATTTATCACATGATGATCTTTTTGGTGAGCCAAATATGACATGATATTCTTTAATTTTCCATTCATGCATGAGGTGATTTCATTTTTGGATGGGTATTTTTCTTGTGCACAGCCTCTTTTCTGTTACATTATATGCTGTTGGTGGGTGCAGTATCACATGATGAGCTTGTATTTCTTTTGAATATGTCATATTTTTTGGCTTGGTAGAAGTGGCTGTGTAATTTATGCAGGTTTCATGGCTGTGCTTCTTCTTTTTGAACTTTAAACTGAGGTCAGGTGATAATTCCCTGCACTGATGAATTTACTGTTGTGTATGAGATGATGTGATTTTTTAATTTGAAACATGCTGTAAATAGTCATATGGCTGAGATTTAAATAAGAGTGTGTACTGCATGCAGCCTGTTGTAACTAGTTTTGACTTGCATGAGGTGATAAGTGGTGTAAAGAATTTTGATGCTTTTCAAGGTTTTAATTGGTGTTCCTGTGTACATAAAGGGGGTTATGCTTGTGTCTGTGCTGTAAATAACTTTCAGGAAGTCCATGGAGTTGATCTTTGTATCATGTGACTTTTCTTTGTTGAATGCAATGTGCTTGTGTAATTCATGCAGGTGTGATTTTCTTTCTAAATGAGTCTGTGGCTATAGAGGGGTGTAAAGCTGGGTGGGTGTGTAATTTAAAGGGTGGTACCTTATTTGTTGTAACTAGTTTTCTATATTTAACTTGATTTTTTACATATGAATAATGAAATTGAATAATTTATTTAAACACACACACTTCCCTTTGGTGCCTGTGCCATGGTTTTATGAATTAAATCCAGCTTCTTGCTTTAAAACTTACCTTTTGGTGTAAGCTTTGACTGTAAGTCTGCCTGTGGGTTGAATGGACTGCTGTTCTGGGGTACTATGAGCTTGAGTCTGGTGAAAAGAAATTATATGGAATACTACAATACCAGCTCTTGAGCTCCCATATGAGACATCAATTCATTCTTCAACTGGAAGAACACTTTCAATTCTAGAAAAAGGTTGCAATCCAAGGCTTCCTTATTACACCCTCAAAAATAGACTTAGTGGATATAAATCAAACAGAAAGTTTTTGCAAAATGATGCTTGAAAAATCAAGACATCATGCAAACAGATGTATGCAAGATTCTCTTAAATATGAAAAAGAAAGATGGGACAAAAGTCACAAACCACCTGATTTTAAAGTAGGAGACTTGGTATTTGTATTAACTCTTAAATTTAATAACATTAAAGGCCCAAAGAAACTGAAATATTCCTTTTCAGGACCCTTTATCATAAGAGCATTACTTGGCCCTAATGCTGTGCAACTAGAATTAACAGGTTAATTTTTGAATAAATACCCAAAATTCCCTGTAAGCCTGCTAAGACATTATAGCTTAAGTGATAAGTAGTTATTTCCCCTAAGGAATAAACCACCACTTTAAATTCCCCCTCCGCAAGTAGCAGAAGGAAAGAAAATTTTGAAAGTCCTTAAAGAAAGGAGGACAAGAAACAAAAAAGAAAGGAAATGCCTTGTAAGGTACACAAACCCAGCTCAAGAAGATGAATGGTTACTTGAGAAAGATATAACTAATGATGATAAGCTATTAAGAAGGTTTAGACATGAAATAAGAACTAAAGAATGGAAAAGTCAAGAATTATTGATCTTCAACACTAAAAACATCTATTAAAGAGGTAGTGTGGGACCTCCTCTGCGTGTGGGATAAAATGAGGCAGTACCTGGAAGGGGAAATTACATAAGAAAAATGATTTCAAATTTCTTTTTGAGACTTGTAACCCTTACTCTGCTTGTGTTCTAGAATAATCTAGACTGCCCTTCCTAATATGCTAAGTTATCTTTACTGAGTTCACCAAATCAATTATTATTATTAATAGTTGCTTGATCAGAAAATATTGTACTCAACAATCTCTAATCAGACTTGGCTCTACTCAAAGCAATGCTTATTTAGAGCCTTAACAAATAAATTATTTTTAAAGCTTTCAGCAGGCTGAGTGGACTTCACCAACAATTGTACAACAAAATATAAAAGAATATAATAACCAAAATAAATAAAAAAATAACAGGAAACACTATCTTATAATACAAAAAGACACAAGATCTTCTTTTATTGATAATTCTTGAGTAAATATTGAAACTAATAGCTAAGATAATAGCAATCTTCAATTCTCTGAAATGAAAAACTTGAAAGAGTAAGATTATATTACAAGCCCTTTGTGATGTGAATGCATAGGCTACTAATCTAAAGATTGTAAATAATATAGTATAATATGGATAATTAAATGTTATTTTTGGTTTTCTGTTGTAATAATAAATTATCTAATCTCTTTTGAGTTGTTGATAATAACACTAGCTGATTTCTATAGGTTCAATATTAATCTTAACTAAAAACTAAAGTATTTAAATCTGTTTTTTTTCCTTTATGATAATTTATTAGGTATCACCCAATAAATACAAACTCACTTTTATTTTAAAAGTAGTAAAATTACTTTTGTTGTGCAGGTTTTCTTTTAAATCAAGCAAGATTACTCTCTTTGAGGAATTTTACAACAAAAACTAGCCCAAAACTAATTAAAATGGTTAGGTTTTATCTTAAAGCCTACAAAATTACTTTGGTTTGATGGTTTTCTTTTAAAACTCTCTAGAAATTACTTCTAAGGATTTAAACACTAAACTTCAGAGGCACCTTTCTCATGAGCTTCGATCTTTAAGATCCTAATTAAATAAGGCACTAGTCTACCTGCTAGTAAGGGATGAATTAAAGTCTCTTCACCCTATTTGTTCTCTTGATCTATGTCAACAACAAACCTCAGTTACTAGGCTTAAATTATCAAATAAATTTCTAGTATAACCTCTTAGAAGAGGGATCAGAAAAAACAAATCAAATTTACAATTTCTAGATGGGAAAAAGGGAAAAAGTGGGAGAGAGGGCCTCTATTTATAGCTTTGGGGCCCTCCATAGGAGTGCAAAAAAGAGGGGACTTAGAACTTTTCAGGCTCCGGTGGCTGTGCAAAGCTGTGAAAACTTTAATTTTGAATTTGCAGGGGCAGCATGTTGTGATGTGACATGAGTCTGGATTTCTGACCAATCAGATTGCTTCACTTGACTTTTCATAATGACATGACATGTTTCTGACCAATCAGATCTATTCATTCTTAGCTCACCTATTCACATGACATTTTTGTGACACGTGGCTGTGAAATAAAGTCAAACCTTGATTTCTGGCCCTGGAACCCTTATCTCCATGTATTATTCAATTGATTACTAATCTGTCAGCTGATTTCACTGGATTATAGTTTTCTGGGCCTTTGAGGGCTTACTTGTGGGTTAGGTTTCACCTTTTTATGAAAACTCCCATAGGACTGATTACCTGTATTACCTGTATTCTTCCTGAAAATTCCTAATTCTTCTTAAATCTTCCCAAATCTTCCTAAAGCTTCCAGAAATTTTATTTTTCCAAAATTTTCAATTTTTCAGAATGTTACCACTGTGGCTTGAATGCAGGACCTTTCCAGGACTCAGCTTCAGAGATCCTGCTTATCAACTGTGCCAGTTGGCCTTTTCTGAGGCTTCCAAAATAGTGACCAGATTCACATGTCCCATTCCTTTTCTCTTCAAAAAGATTTTTCAAGCCTACTAGCCTTGCATAATTTCCTTGAAAGAGGAGCACTATGAAGTACTAGTAGATAAAAACAAAATAAAAAAACTAATACATACCATAACTCTTCGAACATCCAGTCCCACTCTTCATTTCTGCAGCTTCAATGAGAAATTTGAGGGTCACATTAACAGAAAAGTTGATGTAATATGGCCTTTCCAATTCAACAATAAGTTATTTCAGTATTAAAAAATTCATCATTTAATTATTCAAAGGAACTTGATGATGCTTATCCCCTCCTTGGGTGATTCATAACAGCAAAAATACATGAAATTTCCCTAAATTGATACCTCAAAAGTGTTTTGTTCCACACCTTGAACCTTCTATGTCCCCTATGATGCCTAAAACTCTGGTCTTTTATTAACTGGCATCCTCATTGTGACTCTGATTATATTAATCACCCAATTGCTTATATTTAAGCATATAAAAAAATACATAAAAAAATTATTTACAGAGAAAATTGAAAAAGTCTTCAATTTGGGTACTGTCCATCACAATTATGTGTTGGATAGTGCAGTGGGGTGACACTGGAAGAGCAAACCTGTGGTCAATTTTCCTTAATGAATATATCATTTGTGTTATTTCATGTTTATTTTACTGTTATTTTCCCTCAAAGGTCATTTCATACTATTGATATTATCTTTTATATGAATAATTACCATAAAAATAAAAATTTATTCAGCTGAACTGTCATGTTATACCACAGTAGGACAGTGGATGATACCCTAACTAACTATATCAGATTGTGGTACAATCCTTTTTGGTGTTAGGGAATGTGAGTCTTTGGGATATTACCAAATATATCTAAAAGGGTCGCAAAACATCTTTATAATAATTATTTTAATAATAAGAACTGAAATTATCATCTTGAAATAAGTAAAAATTCCTTAAAAAGACATAATACCTTGATTATCTCAGAAACCAATGAAGAAAATTTGAAATGACTTACACCATTGAATTCCCCATGAAAAACCAAAAATATGACATTTTTATTTCATATATTAATTGTAAATACTTTCTGAGATAACATGAATATATGCACTTTTATGATCAGTGCATATATTCTTGGTTTTCAGCTCATATCTTCTATAATATGAATGATAGAGAGTTGAACCAAAAATGAAGTTTCCACATACTTACTACAAGAGTACATATATAAGCTTTTTTGGCGTGTTATAAACAAGGTTATAACTTGCAAGAGTCTATTGCTCAAAATAGTTATAGCTGTTGACGGCTTTGTGGTGAAAGTGGTCCAAGCTTAAGAAAATTAAATATTCATATTTTAAGAGCTCATATGTGAAGAATGATGTAAGTTTCATAATCATATTCAAGGTATAACCCCTTGAAATCATGGTTTTAAGTTTAAAATAGTAAATTTCAATAGAAAATATGTAGTGAAATTCCCTTGAAAACTTGGTATGGAAGTTCCAAGCCATCAAAATTTACTCCTTGAATGGCTTTAGCATGTATGACTCAAAAGTCATTAATGATCAAAGTTTACACGCAAAATTTATCATTTATGATCACTCACTGTAGTCTTATTTTAAGCTTAAGAGTTATATAAGCAATAAAATTGGTGAATACTAGTTTATTAAGATTAAAACTAATGAAATCCACAAAGTTTAGACTTCTTCCAAGCCTATGATGTCAGAAAAGTTAGAGTTACAGTAATAACTCTAAATAATAACATAATCATGAGATAGGATGGTTTAATTATAGCATAATCATCACTAAACCTTAAGATAATGATCAATTCCAGTGGATACCATCAGTGCACGTCTACTAGACGCCTTCTGTACTCTAGGAGGGAGGATTTGGCTATAAATAGAGCTCTTTTTCCTCTATTTTGCACTCAGACGTAGTAAAAAACATTAAAAATATTAAATCCAAAGGTAATAACTTTATTCTTTCCAAGTAATCATATTGAACTGTTAAAGAATCAAGTTCACATTTATATTAATCATCAATTTTGACATGATTACATCAATCTTTAATTGTTTTTGACAAATTATCTCTAATAATCTCTAATTCCACATAAAATCAAGGATGTTTGTAATTTCTTTTATTTTCATTTGTAAATACAGCTTAAATAAGTTGTATTTACATTATATGGCCTAAATATATTCAAAATTATTCAATTAAGTGTTAAAATTAGGCTTTATACTCTATATTATTATTCTTAATAATTCATTTATTAATATAAATAGTATTTATATTAATATAGAACTTTAATATTGGTAATATTACTGTTAAAAAAGGTCTTTCATTATTAAAAAACAATCTTTTACGCATTAATGATTTGTTTGTTACAATGATAAATTGGCATAAATATATCATTTATTAAATATTAATATATTCATTTGTATTATATTATTCCTATAATCTGATTTATATTATTTTATTTATTCAAATGAGATAAGCATTTTTATGCCATAATTATAATTATTCTTTGTCTAATCTATTACTTTAATAAGGACATTAATAGTAAAATAAGTAAAATATTAGTAATATTTACTTTTTTTTTGATAGTCAAACCTTACACATTTTATGAGATTGAGTTCTTTGTTCTGTTTCTGTAGTAAAAGTTTCTCTTGGTCCAGGTGTTGGTTATTATGGTGACTCTTCAGGTCTCACATGTCTTGGTAATGTTGATTCACTAGGACTGGCTCAAGGTGTGAATAATGTTGGTTGTCTTCTCTTTTCCTTTTTTCCTTGAGTCAATAAGAGATCTTTCATTTGTTTCATATGACCTTTAATAGTTTCAGTTGGGTCTTCCTTTTCACTTTCTTCAGGATATTTTTCTTTGACAGTATGTAGTAGTGGTAGATTTGATGAAGATTATTGATCCATTTTTTCTAGTATATACTGATTTCTTCAGAATTTTCTTTCTTTATCTTTCTTTCTTTTCTATATCATTTTATGAGGTTAATATAAAATTTTCTAGCCTTTTCTTTTTCTTTTTTTTCTGTGCTTGGTGTTGTGATAAGAGCAATTTATCTCTTTGTGATTCTTTTCATGGAGGTGTTAATTTGTCAGGCTGAGTCTATATTGAAGTGGTAATAAGAGTATTTACAACTAGAATTATTACTGTGACACGTAGAAAATTGATTTAAAATAAGAGTATTGGGTTTTAAAGATGATTTATAATATAATTAAGGGGTTCTACTATTGAATAATAGTGGTGGTGAGCGCTATTGAGAACCCAGGGTGCAATCTTACCAGTTGGGTTACTATAATAAGAGTTACAATAATTAAATATATAATTATACCTGTTTATTACCAAAGAGTAAAACTGTTTTTGACAGTTTACTACGTAGGGTATTCAAGAGCAGGATGAGGAAAGCTATTCTGGCTGTGAAAAGCCTCCTTTTTATCCTGAAATTGGGTGGAAAGGGTGCTAGACCTTTCCACATAGAGGAAGTGAAGATTTTTTCACTTTCTAGTACTGGCTTGTGGTTTGCAAACAGCCTGTATAACCTGTATTGGGCTCAGATGTGGCTTTGAAACCACATCTGGGCGGTTTTCACCAATACAGGGTGAAAATTTTCATCTGGGGACCTCACAGCCTGATTCTGACGTGTATGACGCGTAGAATGCTGTACAGAAACTGTATGGGACCCCAGTATTGACTGACATATGAGGTATTGAAGTAAAAACATGCTTCTTTGTCTATTTGACACCTCATATACATGGTTATGGGATATTATCCCATGGTAAGGCTGTATATGACAGCAGGTGGGATTTTGACCTTAAAACAGCCATACCTTAGTCAATTCTTGAGATATCAACCTCAAAGTTGGTTCGGTGTGTAGCCCTGTATGTGCTCTACACAATGGTACCTCATTTGATATGGGTATCATTAAGTATGGCAAAGTTATCCCATGTACAAGATGTTTTGTACATTTGCGTGTTTTGGGCAAAAAGCTGTATTCAGCTTGTTTGCCCCATACCTTTTGTTCTAGTTGAGTTATGGGGAAATGGATGGCATCATCAGATAGCCCTGATTGTTCTCTTTCCAAAAATACCCCACTTCAGGTATCCCACACTAAAACTGTAGAAGTTAGATGAGAGGTGAATGTTTTGTTCACCCTTATTTGGCCTGAAATTGACCATAACTCCAGTAATATTGGTGCTAGCTCAGTTTGGCTGGTACCATTGGATAGCCCTGGCTTAGAGCTGTATTTTCAATACCCATTTGATGAGGTTAAGCCTCTCCTTCTAGATTTTAGATGAGAGGTGAAAATTAAGGTTTATGCTCAGCAATAACTTTGAGCAGGAATAACTTTGTTATTTCTTGTCCTATGGTGATGGGACTTATATTTTCAGAAAGAGGTGAGTTTCCTCTTTCCTTTAATACCTTTTGAGCTTATTTGGCTCAGCTCTATGCTTTGGTGGTATCTTGGCTATACCATTGGTTTATGGTATTTTGGCTGTCATGCTTGTGCTCTGGTTTTGAGTCACAGGCTGACATACCCTCCCTCTAAAAAATGCACATCATTGATGAGACTGCTCAGTCCTCCTAGAGGCTCTGAATCTCCTTAGATGAAGGTTCCCATCTGGTATGGCATCCTCTGCAAACCATTGGTCTTTATCTGCTGTCTGGTTCTTGAATCTGACTAGGTATTGTCTTTGATCCTTCCCATTCAGTCTGATCTTCCTGGCCCTGATGATCTTACTCACAGGTCCAGGGGAGTCCTCCACTTCCACTATCTCTTGTGGTGTGGGGTTTTTTCTCCTTGAGGGGAATTTTTCCTGCTCTGTCTGGAAGTATGGTTTGACCAAACTCACTGGAAAGACTGGATGTTTCCTTGAAAACTCCTCAGTGAGTTTGACTTCCACTGCAATTCTTCCTATCAACTTAATGATAGTAAAAGGTCCTACAAATGAGTCTCTCATCTTTTTAGGTCCTTTGATATTGTTGAAGTTCAGTGTAGACACTAGCACCTGGTCCCCTTCCTTGAAATCAGGTTCCATGTGTGATTTGTCCCACCTCTGCTTATTGTATTCTTTTGCCTCAGCTATGCATTTGGCAGCTGTGTCACAGGCCCTCTTCCACATATCATGGAAGTCTTTGGCTGTGGGGTGGATAGTCAGGAGATTTTTCTTCAAGTGATCCACAGGCAATAGGGGATTCCACCCTTTCTCTACCAAGGCAGGTGTTTTTCCTGTGGTGGAGTGCTGACTTGTGTTATAAGCCAGTTGGACAGCTGGTAAGAGGGTAACCCAATCATGGGTGTATCCCTCATGGTCCTTGTATTCCATGCCATAGGCACAGAATCTTCTGAGGATGTCCTCCATTGTTTGGATCATCCTCTCAGCTAGGCCATCTGTTTGTGGATGGTAAGCTGTGGAAAAAGCAATTTTGGTACCAAGAATGTCATATATGTTAGTCCAAAATCCAGATGTGAATTTTGGGTCCCTATCACTAATGATGATCTTAGGGACTCCACAGGTAGATATGATGTTATTCCAAAACAACAGAGCAGTATCCATGGCTGTGTCTTCTTTATGTCATGGTAGACACCTCATGCTCTTGCTGAACCTATCAACTATGATCAAACAGGCATTATAGTTTTCTTTGCCCCCTGTGACAAGTCCTGTTACCCAGTCCATGTTGATGGTTTCCCATGGGTGTTTGGGTTCTTCTATGTGTTGAAGCAACCCATACTTCTTCCCATGTTTCCTATTTGCCTTTTGGCATCTTTCACAAGTGTTGATGTATTCACTCAACTCTTGTTCCCACTTGGGCCACCAAGCTGTGCTTTCTACCCTCTCTTTGGTCCTGTCCTCACTCATGTGTCCCATATAGGTGCAGTCATGGCATTCTTGTAGGATCATTGAGATGTGGTCTCTGTCTACCACTGTGAGTGCACTTGTGTGCTTTTCTCTGTGGTAGAGCAGGCCATCTATAAGAAAAAACTTATTGTCCTTATAGGCCCTCAACCAGGGTTCTTCCAGCTGGGTTTCCAATTCTGGACTCCTGTACTTTTGTTGAAGGAGTTGGAGTAGTATGCTACACTGTTTGTGTTTGGCATAAGACTTCTGTACTGCACTGAAAAATTCATTGTGAAGTTCTGAGGAGCTTATTCCCAGTATGGGAGTTTCTGTCCCTTCTGAGTCAGTGTCTCCACTGTCAAGGGTACCACTTTCTGGTGCCCATTCAGATATTCTGAAGTTCTTCCTCCTATCTATTTCCCATGAAATGGATAGGGATTTTTGCTGCAACTTCTGGGTCATAAGCTGGATTGCTTTTGACATTGTCCAGTGGCCATCTGCTGAGGCCATCTGCATTGGTATGGCTTTTACCTTCTTTGTATATGATGGTCATGTTCCCTCTATACTCCTGGATGGCTATTTGCCATCTCAGCATATGTCTATTTGTAGTCTTCATGTTTAGTAAAGACTTCAAGGCTGTGCAGTCTGTGTAGACTTCAAAGACTGCACCCTCCAAATAATAATGGAGTTTTTCTAGAGCCCAGACTAGAAATAGACATTCAGTCTGGGTGGCCCCATACCTGGCTTCTGAATCTTTCAGCTGCCTTGAGATGTAGCAAATTACTCCTTCTCTTGGTTCACCATCCACAATTTGTCTTTGGTGAAGGGCTGCTCCTAGGCCTTGACTGCATGCTGCATCTATATATAACTTGAATGGTAGTTCAAAGTCAGGTAAGATGAGCACAGGTGCATTAGTGAGTTCATATTTGATCCTCTCATATGCATCCCTCCTTTCCTTGGTTATTTCAAAAACTACATCTTTTGAACATAACTTGTATAAACTACTAGCTATGTGTGCAAAATTTTTGATATGGTTTCTATAGTAGCTAGCAAACCCAAGGAAAGATTGCATCTCTTTGATGCTCTTTGGTACTGGTTTTTGCAGTACTGCTGCTAATTTATTCTGGTCAATTTCCAGACTAAGACCTGAGACTTTGTGTCCTAGAGCCAGTAACTCTTGTTGGCCAAAATTGCACTTTTTAAGTGAAATTTTCAGATTTATGGGTGTGCATTTACTTAGCACTCTGTCTATGTATTGCACATGGTCTTCCCATGTCTCTGAGTATATAATGATATCATCAATATATACTACCATCCAGCCTTCCAATATTTCATCTTGAAATATTGTGTCCATCATCCTTTGGAAGTGGGCTGGTGCATTCTTGATGCCAAATGGCATTCTGGTGTACTCATATATGCCCATATGGCATATTATCATGAGTAATTTCATGGAGTTTGGCTTAACTCCATTTTGGTGGAAGCCTTTCATACAATCCATCTTGGTTATGTATTTGGCTTTGGCCAGCTTATCTAAGGCATGAGGTATCCTTGGTATAGGGTACCTGTCTGCTTTTGTGTAGTTATTCAGGGCTCTGAAGTCCCCACACAATCTAGACTTGCCATAATGCCAGGTGATGAGGACAGGAGTGGTGATTTCCACTATTTTATTATGTCCAATCTTTCTGATAACATCCATGTCCAGGATTTCATTGATATGTTTCCCAATTTCCTTCCTGGTTTCCAGGCTTGCTGGATAAGGAGGTCTCCTCAGCATAGGTGGATAAGGCCTTTCCACATCCAGATATAGTTCTATATCATGGCCTTTGATCTTACCTAATGGTTCTTCACCAATGGCAAATGCTGGTCTGTTCTTTCTCAGAATCTTCAGTAAACTTAGTTTTTGTTTACTGGTGAGGGTAGTGCTAAACTGTCCCTCTCTGAATTCCTTCAGAAGTTCTTCTAGTGGATCTTGAGAATATATCTGGTATATGTCAAGTGAAAATTTCTTTTCCTTGTTAGTACCAATGGTGATGTCCCTATTTTTACTGTTGTAAATGTCTATGCCATACATCCTCTGGTAATCTGTTCCCAGTAAAAATCCTTGGATGTGGGCATCATTAAGCACTACAAAGTCTAGGTTGAGTCTGATATTACCCTTCCTGTGTTGTATAATTATCTCTTTGATAATTGTCCCAATGGAAGTCATCTTCCCTGATGCACTCTTAAAGTTCTTTGCCTTAGTGGGCAAGAGCTGTTTTTCCCAATTTGGGAAGTGGGTATCCAGATAATTCCTGGCTACTATGGAGCAATGTTCTCCACTATCAATGATCAGTGGGTGCTGAGCATTGTCAATACAAACAGTCATTTTTGTGGCTGTCACATGTATATATGCCATTCCTTTGGTTGGTGTAACCAGGAATTTCTGTGCATATTGTGTGTGTTTGCACAAGCTCTTGTTAGCAGTGTCCTGTGGCATTCCTGCTTCCAACTGTATGTCCTGGATTTCCAGTGGGGTTTCCTCTTAGTATTCCACTAGAAATTCCTCTCTTGGGTCTTGCTCATCCTCAGATGGTTCTCTGATGGCATCACCCATGGTGTCTGATTCAGAATCCTCTGTTGGAGGTTCTTCCTCAGGGACTTTCTCTATGGAATAGACTTTCTTCTTTGCCTTTGGACAGTTGTTGGCATAGTGGTCTGTTGAACCACAATTGTGGCAAGAATTCTTCTTCTTAGCCACTTCTGCCACTCTTTCTCTGGGCTTGTCTTTAAACTCTACCCTGAAAGATTGTTTCTCTTTGAAACTACTGCTCTTATATGGGCTGAATTTCCCTATATTTGTCCTTTTCCTTATGTCTTGTAAGGTGTTCCCAATGTCATCTAGAGTGCAATTTTGGTTGCATCTGCATTTTACTGCATGCTCTAGTTCTCCTGGCAGCTGTGTCAGAAGTTTGTGATTCCTCATTTGGATGTTCATCTGAGGATCAATGGCTTTAAGTCTTTTAGACTGTCTAAGACACCACTCATATGGATCTTTGTCCACAGAGTATTTGTCATTCTCAAATGACATGGTCTTTTGCCATATCCAAGTTCCATTACTGTACTTTTGGATGATTTGACTCTTCCACCATGGCCAGTTTCTTCTGCCATGGATTTCTTTCATTTCTGTGTACCATATACTTGCATGACCTTTAAATGCAGTATTCAATCTAGCAGTAATCCAGTAGTCTGGTATGCTTGGTACATCAATGAAGAGTCCATCAATATAATCTATGAGTTCCATATGATCATACTCTCCTGATCCAGAGAATTTGGGCAAGTTTGAGGCCTCAGGAAGCTGTTTCAAGGCTTCCTTCTCTGAATAAGACATGCCATCTCCATCCTGGTATTGTGATTGAGATCTTGCCTTATTCAACAACATGGCATCTGGTTTGATGTCATCTGGTTGATATGGATTCTCTATAGCTTGGCCTTGTGGTTGGGGCTTCAAGCTATGATAGGCATTAAACAATTTGTTAATGTCTTGATCCAGACACTCCCTGTCCCTTGTGCTGTGGTGTTGTTCTTCAAAGACTATGTTCAGTCTTTTGTTGGTTTCTTCAGAGGCTTTGCTCAGTTGAGAATATCCTTCTTCAAGATTCTTAACTATTTGTTCCAAGGAGGCTTGAGTTTGTCTCATCCTCTCTTGGCTAGCTTTAATTTCTGCAAACTGCTTTGCAGATTGTTCAGCATATTGGGACATTTGTAACCACAGTGTATCACTGTTGATGTTATTCTCAGATGTGACAATGTTATTTTCAGTCTGAGTGGGGGTAATGTTTCTATTGCTAGGACTACTGATTCTAGAGTGGTTTACAACTACTTCTGGTTCTTGTGTACTTCTTTTACCAAATCTAACAGCTTCTGGATCATGGGGTCTGACTCTTTCCTCCTCTGGTTGAAGAAGGCTTTGTTCTTGCCCTTGTTTCCCTGTCTTCTCCTGGAAACTTCCTGGAATTGTGAAGAATGGTGACTCTTGGCCACTGATCTGCTGGTTTCTGAATGGTGTGAAGCCACTGGAGGGCTGATTTGGCCTGCTCCTTGTGAACCTGAAGGAATCTGAGTAGGCCCTGTCTGCGTTAACTGTTCTTCTATAGCTAGGATAGTGGCTTGATTCTACCTTATCCTCTGTGCCCTTGCCTCCAGGAGTCTGTGCTGCCTGGTAGGATTCCAACCCTTGGTGATTACCATAAGGTCTTTGAAGTCTATCTCTTTGAGACAGATCTTCTGGCAACTTGATCCCAGTTCTGCCCAGTGAGTTGCTAGGTTGAACCTCTTGTTGTCCATGCTCCATTGAAATGAATCTTTGAGGAGTTGGTGGATCTGAAGAACTTGATCCATATCTTTCCAGTCCTCTGGTTTGAGGTTTCTGTTGAATTGGAGTGTGAATGGCAAGGTTTATATTATCTCCCTCATTGTTTTGCCATCCACCACTGTGTCCAAGGTGTCTTCTTTCAGGTCTTCTGGTTCTGGACAATCCTTCTCTGTCCTCTTGCTGGTTCCTTTGGAAGCCAAGGTCTCTGAGGTATGCAGGGGACATATCAGTGTTTGCAAGCAGTCAAAAACTTTATGTTCTTAGGGTATTTACCTTTGACTGTGCCTTGTACAAATTTGTTATCTGCTGATTTGGGCAGTTTGCCTTTGGAGGTTACAACTGGGTTAATAATTGTAATCTTCCCTGTACAAGTGGTTAAGGTGGGTTTACCTTGTATTGAAGCAGAGTTTCGTGGTTTTCTACTCCTCTGAGTGGCTATTGGTGTCCACTTTTTTGCTGTAATGAGGCCTTCACTAAGTCTTTTTCCCTTGCCCTTGCTGCCCTCTGGTTCTGAGGGTGTCACTGGTATGTTGGCCTGTGACTGGGTCTCAAGTGGTATGAAATTTTCTTCCACTGAATCAAACAGGAAAAAGAGGACTTGTGTCAGTTAAGACTTCTTAAAAGGCTGGTTTTGCACGTCTAAGAATGGCCTCTGGGCTTGTATATTAGTACAATATGCCCTTGTATTATGACAATGTAATTGAATTAACAATTCCACGTCAAAAAATACAGCTTACTAATATGTGGTATACTCTTTGTATACCAATATCTCACAGAATACTTGTATTTAGCAAGTATAATCTGTCAAAGATGGTGTATTACAGGGTAATTGAGTTAACAATGTACCCAAACACGCCTCAACTACTGGTTTATCAGGGTGAGCTGTCTCAATTCAATTAATAATCAGGACTGTATTAGTGGGTTAAAGTGTTTTTATATACAAAACACGCCAAAAATACTGGTCTTGTGGTTATTAGCCACTTGACAAAATACTCTTTAAAATATGAGTATAATAAGAATTAAAAGAAATATATATATATAATATATATTTCAAAAGGAAAAAATGATGCCTAAAAAAAGATAAAACAGGTGTCAATAAATGATAAAAAGAGAAAAAACTTACTTGTAAAGGTCCAAAATAAGTTAAAAACACAGCCAGGACCCCAAAATGACAGGCTGAGTCTATATTGAAGTGGTAATAAGAGTATTTACAACTAGAATTATGACTGTGACACATAGAAAAATAATTTAAAATAATAGTATTGGGTTTTAAAGATGATTTATAATATAATTAAGGGGTTCTACTATTGAATAATAGTGGTGGTGAGCGCTATTGAGAACCCAGGGTGCAATCTTACCAGTTGGTTTACTATAATAAGAGTTACAATAATTAAATATATAATTATACCTGTTTATTACCAAAGAGTAAAACTGTTTTTGACAGTTTACTACGTAGGGTATTCAAGAGCAGGATGAGGAAAGCTATTCTGGCTGTGAAAAGCCTCCTTTTTATCCTGGAATTGGGTGGAAAGGGTGCTAGACCTTTCCACATAGAGGAAGTGAAGATTTTTTCACTTTCTAGCACTGCCTTGTGGTTTGAAAACAGCCTGTATAACCTGTATTGGGCTCAGATGTGGCTTTGAAACCACATCTGGGCGGTTTTCACCAATACAGGGTGAAAATTTTCATCTGGGGACCTCACAGCCTGATTCTGACGTGTATGACGCGTAGAATGCTGTACAGAAACTGTATGGGACCCCAGTATTGACTGACATATGAGGTATTGAAGTCAAAACATGCTTCTTTGTCTATTTGACACCTCATATTCATGGTTATGGGATATTATCCCATGGTAAGGCTGTATATGACAGCAGGTGGGATTTTGACCTTAAAACAGCCATAAATTAGTCAATTCTTGAGATATCAACCTCAACGTTGGTTCAGTGTGTTGCCCTGTATGTTCTCTACACAATGGTACCTCATTTGATATGGGTATCATTAAGTATGGCAAAGTTATCCCATGTACAAGATTTTTTGTACATTTGCGTGTTTTGGGCAAAAAGCTGTATTGAGCTTGTTTGCCCCATAACTTTTGTTCTAGTTGAGCTATTGGGAAATGGATGGCATCATCAGATAGCCCTGCGTGTGCTCTTTCCAAAAATACCCAACTTCAGGTATCCCACACTAAAACTGTAGAAGTTAGATGAGAGGTGAATGTTTTGTTCACCCTTATTTGGCCTGAAATTGACTATACCTCCAGTAATATTGGTGCTAGCTCAGTTTGGCTGGTACCATTGGATAGCCCTGGCTTAGATCTTCATTTTGAATACCCATCTGATGGGGTTAAGTCTCTCCTTCTAGACTTTAGATGAGAGGTGAAAATTAAGGTTTATGCTCAGCAATAACTTTGAGCAGGAATAACTTTGTTATTTCTTGTCCTATGGTGATGGGACTTATATTTTCAGAAAGAGGTGAGTTTCCTCTTTCTTTTGATACCTTTTGAGCTTATTTGGCTCAGCTCCATGTTTTGGTGGTATCTTGGCTATACCATTGGTTTATGGTATTTTGGCTGTCATGCTTGTGCTCTGGTTTTGAGTCACAGGCTGACATAATTTTTGAGTGGGATAATAATAATGGTGTGATCCAGATAATGATGTTGCATGAGATTTAGATGGTGATTATTATTTTAATGATTTATTGGTTGATTCCAGGTTTAATTAGGTATTGCATGTTTATTTGTTGATTTTGAATCCAGATGAAAAAATTCTGAAGAAATCCCTATCTGACCAGCCACTTTTGGGACACCTGATGTGGGAAACCCCTATGTGTGGGATAAACAAGGAAGTACCTGGAAGGAGAAATCACCAAAAAAATGGATTTTTTTTATGACTTGTAACCCTTGCTCTGCTTATGTGTTAGATGAATTTAGACTGCCCTTCCTTGTAAGGTGTGGATATGAAACTTTGATTAAAAATCAAGTACTTTTCCTGTCCTCAAAATTTGTATAAGGTAAAAATCAATTAAAAATAGTATGAAATATTATTTTTAAGAGAAAACACGCCAATTTTATTGTTTATAACTTTATTAGTATAAAACAATAATATTATAAAAGTTTATTGTTTTACCAACAATAAAAATTTATCCAAAAAATACTCTACAAGAGATATTTTAAGGCTACAAAAGAAATTTCTTCAAGAGCAATTTCAATTGGAATTAATTGAGCAAAGAACTGCAAGCAATTAATTAAAGAAAAAAGTCTTTAAAAATAATATTAAAGAGAAAACACGCCCAAAAGTGACCAGAGTGAATTTGGAAACAAAGTGACAAAGTTTACAGTGATGAAAGATGCTTTAATTCACTTTTGGGGTGGTTCAGGGGTAAAAATGATTATAAGAGTTACAAACAATGATTATAATGATTTTTTCACGTGGTTAAAAGGATTAAAATGATTTAAAAGTGGTGGTTGGAATCTTTGATTGATTGGTTTAACAGTTTTAAACTAATTAATAAAAGGAAAAGATTCTAACATGAAGAGAAAAGTGGGGCAAAGAAGACATTCTTTTATAGCCATCAATTCTCTTACTCCAAAAGTAAAATTTACTCTTGTCAGTCGTGAAAAACAGTCTGACAACAGAAAAGCCAATTATGGCATCATTGAACCCTGGTTTAGACCAAAAAGGGCTGGTTTAAGCCATTTTTAGCCATTTTTAGCCATTTTAGACCCTTAAATCAGCCATTACTATAGCAATACCAGGCCTAGAGCCTTCAAAACACGTCAGAATGTGTGTCAGAGGCGTAGAAACCAGTTAAAACTGTTTTTATTATGATTGTTTTATCTTAAGGGTAGTTTTACCCTCTTGGCAACAGCTAAAACTACCCCAGTTGGTATCAAAACCTCATCATCAATTGAGTCCACAGACCCTGTAACTCAATTCCAGGCCAAAAGTGATGAACTTTTGCGTGAATTTTGACATCCCACGCCTGTCAGCAAGGATTTTGGGGGTCTAGCTCCCCCTTAGAGCTGGAGTTCCTTTTCCCCCCCAAATTTAATCTTTCCAATTTATTTTTCCTTTAATTCCTCATCATGTATTATACTTATAATTTACATATGTAATTCAATTCAATTGTACAGTACAATACAGTAATAATTGACACCTCATATGTAAATCAAAGTTCACTTATGTAATACACGCGCACATTTTGACATTTCAATTGAATTCAATTGAAAATACTTCAATTCCTCATAACTTCTAAACTAAACACAACACCTCAATTTTAACACAAAAATTGATGGTTAACACCACATGTGGTGTGAATTAAATTAAAGTTTTGAGGATTTTCAACTTTTGTATTGAAAATACTAAAAACTTGATTTAAGCTTATTTAGAGTTGAGTTACAAGAATTTCACTCAGAGGTGACCCCACCTGATTTTTTATGAGGAATCCAATGGTGAAATAAATTTTATATGTTTATTTATTGGATAAAAAGTTATAATAAATTTTATTTAACTTTTTTCCAAATTTATTTATTTTCTCACAATTTTGTTAAAGTTTCATTTTTACTTAATTTTTTCAAGTATAAATGTAATTTTACATTTACAAAATTTAATGTATTTTTTTATTTTTAAATTATAATTAATTTTTTATTTTTAATATAATTTTATATTTATATTTTTATTTTTATTTTAATAATATAAATAAATTTATTTTATTTATATTAATATGTTATTTTTTATATTTGTGGTCTTTTGGGTATATGAAATTACCTCTAAGGCTCACATTCCTAATAATGATGAATTATCTTGACTTGAGCTCCACACTCAATTTATTCATTTTAATGGTGGCTGGATCAGAAATTTCTATTCAGCAGACTCTTATCAGAATATTCTTGATCTCAAGAGATGGTTGAATGAAACCTTAAAGCAAAAAAACAATATAAAAACTAGAAAACAAGGTGAATTTCACCAATCACAACTACTAATAACTTGAAAATGTGATAAGCCCCAACAAAACAAAATCTGATAGCACTACTATAATGGAAATTAAAAACAAGACTAAGTAAAATTTTCTTTGTTTAAAGTAATTTCTTAATAATCTTTTTTTATATATGCTTAGTAATTTTTTTAGGTTGATGATATTTGGGATAAAATATTTGAAATTCAATAAAACCTTTAAATTTTGCATAAAAAATGATAACTAGATTATTTTCTGAAAGCTAAAATGATATAAGGTAAACATTATAAATAAAATATTTATATTAATAAAAATTTCAATGATGAGATTTGATAATACTAAAGATAATTAATTGTCCTTTTTAAGAGAGTTTTTTTTAATTTTGTTTTATTTCTATTACTGTAATTATAATGAAGCTAAATTTTTATGATAATAGCTTAGTAAATTTATTATATAATGTAGACAAATGCTAACTACTATTATATATAATAGCTCATAAGACTAGGATAATACTTGATGGAAGAGGGGATTTCCCTCAGATAAAATATTGAGAAGTTGAATTCCTGCTTTTGAACCTTACAAGTGGACTAAAAGTGGTCTGGGAAAAAAGAATTGGAAGGGATATAAAGGCCCTCTCTTCATAGTTTCTGGGCCCTCCATAGGAGTGTCAAAAAAAAGGAGACTTTCAATTTTTTCAAGTCTCCAATTTGGTTTTTTATCATGTGACCTGTATTATGAAATAAGTTTGGGTGGTGTTGAATCATGTGAGCTGGATTTTAATTGAGTTCTTGATGTTGTGGGGAAACTTTAATTTGTTTCCATGATGATTGATTTAAGTTAATGTGAGGTGATCTTGATTCATTTGAGATTTGGTATCCCTTATCTCCTGATGATTACTATGAAATTCAATTGATGACCAATAAGCCCAATGGATGACTAAGCAAGCAAATTTATTACTAATCAGTTCAATTGATTATTCAGAAAAGCCAGATTGAATACTCATATTGATTTTATCTCCTTCCTGCTTCTGTAGTATTTATTTTGAGTATGCATATAATTCTCTTGTTCCACTTTGAGTAATTCATTTTTATTTCTTCAACATCCCTACTATAAATATTCACTTGGTGTCTTCATACCATATATTGATCACACTTCCCTTTCTTATTAATTCATCTTATTTATTAAGCTCACCCATCTTCAACAACTTAACAAAGCCTTCCAACAAGAATACCAAAGTCACATTCAATAGAAATGGGGCATAGATACCTTAACTCCCATTTGTAATGTAATTCAAGCTGATCTATTTTCCTATGTTTAATTGACTATTATAAAGTCTTGATACCATATTTCCCTTTTTCTTTCAGATATTAAGCCCCAGTTAAGCTAATTCATAACTAAATTTCCTTCAAGTTATTTAAATTAACCTTTACTTATAATGAGAATCTATCAAACTATATCTCTTCTATAAAGGATTAGTTCATGAATCATCATTATAGCTCAGGACCTTTGTGCTGTATTAGTATTTTACTATCCACTTAAAATGATTCCAAAAATATAAAATTAAAATAAATACAGAGAAATTAAAAATTAATGATCATTTGGAATAAACCAATCCTTCACTTGTAGTGTTGGATGGCACAGTGGGGTGTCATATTATAAACAGAATTTTTATTTATCCACTTATAAGTTATTTTAGCTTAGAATTTCTCTTAAATTAAGGATTTATACCCTAAGGTTAGAGAAGAACAGTGCCTTAACTTAAAGAGAAATCCTTTCAAAGCCAAAAAAACTTAAATCTATGGTTCATCAAGTCAAAATGGTCTAAGAATACTACAATGCCATCCTTTATTTACCATCATACCATGTTATAATAACAGGTTTAGTAGCCTCTTCATCCTCATTATGTCCTAATATCATTAAACCCCCTAGGTCCAGTGATTCTTTAATGTGTACCTCCAGTGCTTCTCTAGCTCTTGGGATGGCTGGATAAGCTGGTCTTCTCAACAGGTGTGGATAAGGTTTTTCTATATTTAGAAGAATATCTACCTAATGTCCAATAATAGCACCTTGTAGCTCTTTGTCAGTTTCAAAGGTATTTTTGTATTTTAATAAGAGATCAAGAAGCTTTCCTTGCATTTTTTTCTGTTAATTCTTGATTGAATTCTGCCTCTTTTAGTTTTTCACTTATGAATAAGTTTTTTTCTGGGCTTTTTTCCTCATCTTTTTAAAAAAGTATTTGTTTATTATTATTCAAGAAGCCAAATTTTTGTCTTTTATTGCCTTCTATGGTAGGATACCCATCTTTTTGGTTTGGTATATCTATGCTGTAAATTGATAAGTAATCATTGAGAAGTATGGGATTGCTACTGGTAAAAGTATCTATTACTAGAAACCCCACTTCAATTATTATTCATTGAGATGTATGTGGGAAAATGGAAGTTCAATCAATGATTTCAAGGGGATTCATGCTTTCACTTTAACTTCTAAATTTAACCCCTTGTATTTATATAAGCTTTCTGTACCAATCTGGTATAAGTGTTTATAAAGAATTTTTTCCAACACAGGTGCATTATATCCCTGTGTCCATATTTATATTTTCCTCTTGATTTTTCAATATAAAAATACTTATACTTTAGTTTCTATCTGTATAACCCATTGCGTTTGAAGGTTTGGTTCTATGCAATTTGGCATCTTGTATACTTGTAAGGCATGTATCAGATGTTCCAATTTGTGGCAAATTTCAGTTCAAATCTAGTAATTCATAGCTTAAATCAATATTTTTGATTTAATCCCTTTTTGATCTTTGTCATTCTTTAATATCTCTTTCAGAATCAGATTCTTCTTCTTTGTCATTTTGGTCATCTGTTTCCCCAAATTGATTCATTTTTGCCCTTTTAAGACAGGTACGTATTGGCTAAGTATCCACTAACACCCCATTTATGAAATTTTCTTTTCTCTTTGTTGCTATTTGTTTTTACATGTTCTTTTGTTTTGTCTTTCTTAATCAAGGGTTTTTTTGGGCTTTTTATTTCCAACTTTTTCCATGTTCTGCCAATTTTGTTTCTTGTCAAAATGTCTTCCAGTGCATTGATATACTCTTCTGTGGAAATTGGCTCTATTGATCTTCTTCTCAGGACATTTTCCAGTTCTTGTCCACACTTTTTGTGTATTTTATTTCTGGATATAATTAATTTGATTGTTAACCTTGGTTTAAGAGCCAAGTCAAAGTTTTCTCATTCTCTGGGTCAAAGCATGAGTTTTCAAATTTGTTTCCTATCCTATATCTCCAGGCATCATTTCCTCACTTGGTGATTATTTCATTTTTCCATCATCACAAGGTATTTTTTCCATTTGCCTGCATTGTGCCATAATACCATCTCTTTGAATCTTTTTCAAATAATGGATTCAATCTTTCAGCTATAATATTCTTGAAACATTTCAATTTTTTGAATAAATTACAGGTGGTCATATTTTCCCTCACCTGTGGATGTTGGCCACTCTTTGGGCTGAGGTTCTTCTTTGATTAATACTTGGTTTTTTTCTTGAAAACTAAATTCTGTTATGAAGAGATTTTCTATTTCCTCTTTTGGCTTAACAGGGCTTCATATATGGGGAAATGGGTTTGATTACTTTGGAATATTCAAGTTATCCTCATTTATTCTATCCATTTTCTAAGTAATGAGTCTGATTTAACTTTGAATATCAAATTTAAGATCAATTCTTGCTTCATAAACATTTATTAAATGGTCCAGAAGTAGTTTCTGGTGTGATTAAGTCTTTTCTTCAAGTGTTTAAACATAAATGTATAACTTATTTAATTTTTCTGTTAATTCTTCAATAATTTGGTCATAATTGATTATCAAATTGTTTCCTTTAATAACTTGAATTTTGTTATACAACTTCTTTTTTCCTTGTATCAATTTTTGAATATTTTCAATTCAAACTTTTGGTTTATTATTTTAAACCATAAATCTAATATTTTCCATTTCTTTTTTATTTTGTACAACAATTTGGGATAAAGAGAAAATACCACTTTTTATTTCTTTTATTGATAATAAGGTTTCTTTAATGTCTTTTAAGGGTAGCATACTAATTTTAAGTGAAAAATAAAGTATTTACAACTTCAGAAGACAAAGATATTTCTTTGGAAAAGATGGTTGTCTCATCCTTTGCTCCTCTTTGTCCTTAAACTACATAAAGGTTCTGGCCATGTTGAAGACATTGTCCATGAAAGATTTTTGGGTTCTTAGTATCCTGTAACTGGGGGAGTATGGTTTATTCAAGTCTTTTTCCTTTTTCACTTTCCCTTCTTGAAAATATTGGTTTACTTGAGGCTTGCTGATAGAAGTTACTGTGGCTTCTTCCTTGCTTTCTTCCCTCTTTTTTCTGTGCCATTTCATTGTCTTTTTTATTTGAGGTTTGTATGATGGTGTATTCCATCCATTGCATTATTTCACTATTTCCTCCTCCTTAAGGAATTTATTGAAGATGTGCCAGGAGTTCATTACTCCTTGGTTGATTTTTGAAAGAATTTCCAAGTCTTTTTCTTTGTATACTGTGTAATACTGCTTGTACTGGCTAATTTATATTTCTATCTGAGCCCTCTGCATACAATTTGACTTGGTTTTAATGACTCATAATTAGTTCCAATTCAGGTTCAGAAGTGATGGGAATCCCAGATACTTTTCTTTGGGATATGGAACGCCCTTGTGAGTATTCTGTTCCATTGGGAATTTTTCCCTCTCTTTTCCCTTTTGTGGGATCATTTCTACTTTTGAGTCCACCTCAATCTTATTGGATGATGTATTTGGAACCTATTTCAGTATTCACATTGAGAAACAAAGAGATAATAAAAAAGAAATTAAAATAATGTTTTATGGCAATTTAAGAGAGGCTCTCACCTTAAGAGTCGTGGATGGTGGGTCCTGAAAAAATCAATTTCTTTGGGTTTCTTTTTTTGGTTATTACTTGTGTTGTAAATCTCTGGCAATTTTCTTCCACCAATCTTTCAATAAGGGTTTTTATCTTCTTTTGTGTTATCTTCAAACACTAAAAAAGACAAATGCATATAAGTCTTTCTATAAAAGTGTATTTTTATAAATATATGGAAATCTCCACATAAAAAATTGATTTTATATCATTTTATTCAAGAGACACAAGTAAAAAAATAAAAAAAATGTTTTTTATTTGTTTTATTTGAATTTTTTAATTTATTAATAATGATGATATTAATATTAGTATTCAATGAAGCTATAATATAGATTTATACTTTCAATTTATAAATATCATTTTAGCTACTAGAGTCACTCAAAGAAAGGTCTTTCAAGTCTGAGGATGTAAAAACCCACATTTAAGACAATAAAATTACTTATCAAATTCCTAAATTGCTTTCAAAGTCAATATATATAAGCTTATTATATAATTTTATGATTATAAATTCAATTTATTTGTGGATATAGCTAATTTCAATTTTTCATAAGAACTTTTAATTAAATATCAAGGCCAGAGCCTCAAATTTAAGGCCTTACAATGAAACAATAAGTAAAAATTACCAATATTTTACTTATTTTACTCTAAAATTCCTAGCTTGAAAGAATAATACCTAGCTTAAAAGAATAATAAGATCAAACATACTTATCATAATTATGGTGTAAAATTACTATATTATATGAAAAGAATAAAATAAAATAATATAATAAGTATATTGATATTTAATAGTTAATATGTTTATGGCAATTTATTCTTGTTACAAAAAATAATAATTTCATGGAGAATTTTTCATTTAATAATCAAAAACATTTTATAACAATGATATTACTAATTTCAAAGCTATACATTAATATTAATACTACTTAAATTAGAATAGTAATAAAGAGTAAATAAACTCCTTTTCATCCTTGATATAATAATTTTGATTGATTATATGCCTGAGAATGTACATCCAACTTATTCAATATTTATTTACAATAAAAAATATATATAGTTAGATATTTTACTATTTTTACATTGATTAAGAGACTTCAAGAGGAATTAGCAGCTGAAAATAGAATATTTGTGTAATAAAGTATTAAATAATGATCACTATAGGATACAACTTTGGTCTTTGATAATATAAGAGTTTTATATTAAAGAATAAATCAATTTAACTTTGATTGTATTTTTTGCATCTGAAGGGGAAACGGAGGACAAAGAGCTCCTTTTATAGTAAAAATCCTTCCTTCTAGTAGATGTTTACTGATTTTTTCCACTGTAATTGAGTAATATTTTAAGGTTTGGTGATGATTACATCATTATCAAACCTATTTATTTCATAATTATTCCATTTTTTAGAGTTATCACTATAGCTCTAATTTAATGAAATAATAAGCTACAAATATTTTTTATTTTTATTTATTAAAGATTTTTTAATGATTTTATACTAATATCCACCAGTTGTATCTTTTAACAAACTGTTAAACTGAAAATAAGATGAGCATTACTGATCAGAAATACACATTTTTGAGCCTTAACTTTAGTCCTTCATAGCTTGTGATTTTTTCACGCTAATTCAATTAAGAGAGTGAATTCTAACAGATTTCCATGTCCCTACTAAGTTTCCAAGAGGATTCCATTACATCATCAAAACTCTATTTTTGATCATTTTTCTTGTAACTCAACTTCTCTGTCAAAATTTACTATATTGTACTTCAAACCATGATTCAATGAGGTTTTACCTTGAATATTATTTTAGAATTTATTTAATTATGCATTAATTAGCTAGTAGAGTCTGAATATCTACTTTTTCTAAGTTTTGACCACCTTTAATTTTTAGTGGTCAACTGTTATAGTTATTTTGATCAGTTTACCCTTATTATTCTTGATCTTGTTTATAGCTTGTCAAACAAATCTTAAATTTTTATTCTTAAAGTTATTTTTGTGGTTACCTTAATTTTTTATCAAGTATCTATCATTTATATTTCAAAATATATGAGCTAAAAACCATTAATATATGCATTGATCACAAAAGTGCATATATCCAGGTATCTCAGTGAGTATTGGGTTTACAGATCTTACATAAAAGAGTCATATAGGTTTTTTCTGATGGTGAATCTAATTGTGTAATTTATTATACATTTTTGAACATTTGTTTTTGAGATAATCAATAATTTATGCTTTTTTATGGCATTTTTACTTATTTTAAGATTATAATTTCAATTCTTATGATTAAAATAAGTTTTGTAAGTCGTATTTTTGGCCATATCTCAAAGGATTGCAGTCATATACTATCAGCTGTTGACTATTTAAGCTCACAAATTATTCATATCAAACAGCGTTTTCAAATTTAACTCAAGGTTCCTATTTGAGTAATATTGAATTTTTAATCTCATTTCTTGAATTTTTGGTATAAACTAGTTAATTTCTTCAATTACTATCTATATTTACCTTTGTTACATATTTTTATAGTTCAAAGTTTACTCAAATAATTCTAAAAAGAAGTCATACTACAACATATCTCTTGTAATTGATCCTACTAGGGAGTTCCTGCTTACTGTTATATTACTAGGGGTATACAAAAATTATAAGAAATAAATATATAATTAATTCTTTTATTTTTGGCTGGAAAAATTTACATTAAATTATTAACAAGAAAAACTGTAGTGCTTCCTATTAATAGTAATATTATCAAGGGTTTTACAGATGGAAATTACAAGATATATCTAGGCCAGATTTTGTGAGGATTAATTTTGAAAAATAAATTAGAATCAAAACTTTTAGATCCCTTCTCTAAAGGATTAGCCTAGAATTATTTCTCTCCTAGAGTGAGATTTAGAGCTTAGGATCGTCAAAAAATATCAATAGACAAAATTTTGAAGATAATTCATTTAATACCTTACCAGAAAGAGGACTAGCATCAATTGGTATTTTTAATCTTCAATATAATGAGAAATATGAGCCTGTGAGGTATTTACCACATACCCATAAACCCATAAGACCACAAATAGCTTGCCCTACATTTGATTGAGTCATATGCTGAGCTGTAAAATTAATTCAAAATAGAAAATAAGTATTTCTTCAATTTTGTTAAGCAAAGCTCTAAGCATTGTGCTATTTTTGTATTCTACACCCAAAATAACCTAGGTCAGACCCACAGGGAGTTATACCAAAAAATGGCTATTTCTAGTGTTATTGGAAGGTTTAAGAATCTCAAAGTACATTTACACAATTTAAAAATTTTCACTACAATTTTTTAAATTTTTGAAGTTGAAAAAGGTTTATGCAAGCTTACAAAAATTTAGTCAAATTTGAGTTGTGTAGATTCCCTGAATTGGCTAAGGTTTCACCATACAGGCTGTAAATCCTCTATGGGATCAATTTTAATTGGTTCAAAGCCATTTTATTGCTTTAAATAAAAAAGAGCAAGCTCCATGCAAAAAGGTGGGACAGGGAAAAGAGCAAAAAGGTACCAGGGTATGCAGCTTTTGTCATCTTCAAGAACTCAAATAAGTCCTTCCTCAAGTATTGGATAATTTTCATCCTTTTTTAAGATTTAACATTAGGATTTATTCAAAAATTGAAGTTTCAACTGGCTTACACCTCTGAGGTTATTTGAGCTTAAATAAGTGTAAGTAAGCTTAAAATTAAATCTAAAATAATTGAAACCTTATCAAAATTAAAAATTTGGTGTGTATAGTAGCTTCAAATGGGTTTTTGGGTATGCAGTAAATATCTCACAGGCTCATATTTGTTATTATATTGAAGATTTATAATACCAATTGATTCTAGTCCTTTTTCTAGTAAGGTATCAAATGAATTATCTTCAAAAAAATTTCTATTGATCTTTTTTGACAATCCTCAGCTCTAAATCTCACTCTAGGAGAGAGATAATTCTAGGCTAACCCTTCAGAGAAGGGATCTATAAGTTTTGATTCTAATTTATTTTTTCCAATTAATTCTCAAAAAATCTGACCTAGATATATCTTGTAATTTCCATCTGTATATTTAATAACAATAATTTTTATTTATTTCTATTATGGTTATTTTTCATAATAATATTAATTTTTGGCTTTAATAATAATATTCATTCTATTTTCTACTGAGAACAGTAATAGTACTCTTGATTTTTATTACAATTATCAAGAGTTTCATAGACAAACATTACAAGAAATCTATCACTAGATTATTATTATTTCAATCCTCATGGGTGATTTTTAATAGCATTGAAATAAAATTATTACCCACAAGAGGATTATTTGGCTTGAATACAAAACTTAATTATCTAAGGGTTACTTGATACAGCTTACTATAAGCCAAAATCAAATGCATCAACCCCACTTGTTCCAAAACAAATTCTGTACACTGGAGGACGGGAATGATATTTTTATGTTTTAGACTGAAAATAGAATTTAATTTGTTTCTTAAACCCTAATTTATTTTTATAAATTACTTAGGTAACCAATCAAGCCAAACCAAAAAGTTCCTTTTTAATATTTTACTAGGTCTACAAACACCTGGATGTCATAAACATGAAGACACAGGCCAGGGCATCAGCAAAGGTGAATCATTGAAGATCTTCTAAAATCAACCAGAAAGGGGGGTTCATGGAGGAGCCTCAAAATACATCTCATTAAAGTTCACACCCAAATACAGGATTCACCAAATACAGGTGAATTATCTTGTATTCACCCAAAGAAGACAAGGACTGTATTGGGAGAACATTACAGGTTTCTAATTCAGCTCAAACTCAACTGGATCAAAAGAAATTCAAACTCATTAATCAATAAGGCTCTGTGAATAATAAAACCCCTGAAATCAACAACTAAATTCCCGGCTGGTATTTCTCACATATACAAGCCCCTTTTCACCCACCTGAAGTTTTTCCCCAAGTTAATTAATATATGTTATGTTTTTCAATAAGGAATGCTATACTGCTATCTTTTGAAGTCAGTCTTTGCCTTCCCTCACCTTTTCAGCAGAGTTCTGGCAGCCATATCCTCATTAATCCTTCTCTTCTTTCTGAGCAGGTTGAAACCATGATGCAGAATTACTTTGTGGTTGGCTCTTTATTGTTTCAATTTTTTATTTCATGTTGTTTAACTGAATTCTTTTGTTCATCAGCAATTCTATTTATCTTATTCTTTGGGTATTCTCTCTGGGTGCTCCCTTAGTAAGTCCTTTCACTGAGTGTCAGACCCTCTTTGCTTATAAGAGCCCCTGTGACACCATATTAATTAACTTGTAATTATTTCTTTCTTTGTTCATTATATCTGATTAAATAATTTATTCATTAATAAATTATGACCTCTTTTTTATTTTTATGCTTTTTATTATATATTATTTATTTTCATCATTTTTCATCTCACTTATTTTATTCATCTGAAAATTGATTATTTCTGACCATTTCAATTTATTTTTAATTCTTAATAAAATCTCAGAATTTTATTTTTGTTCTGAAATTCAGGTTTTATCAAGCTTAGTTTATTTATTAATTTGTTATTGGGATTAATCAGAACAATTTATTCATCATTTCAGTATTTTTATTTAATTGATTGACATTTATTTTGATTCCTCAATATAATTTATTTATTTTAAATATTTGATTTTATTTATTCCTCAAGATATTGAAGTTATTTTGAAAATTTTGAATTTTTGATTAAACTCCTTGGAACATAATTGAAATTTAATTTTAAGCTGACTTCCTTTGATCTAATTTTTTGAAAAATTGATTGAAATGGATGTGAAATTATTCAAGATATCAATTTAATCATAAGATTTTTACTTTGTCATTTTTATTCCTCAAAAGTTATTCACATTTATCTCACTTCAAGATTTTGATTGATTGCTCAAGTTCTCATCAAGATTTCTCATTTTATTTGGTTTGGTCAAGCCTTAATTGTTTTATTCTCAATTATCATCAAATTGTTCTTTCTTCTTCCTCAAAATAATTCCTGTTCAGCATACTCCCCCAGCCAAGAATACCATATATCAAAAGACTCCAGCTGTTCTGACTCTTACAGCAAAGGTTTCTCTTGACTTCACACCATTGCTTCATCAACTGAGTGTAAACTTGGACATAGTACCACCAATTTAAGGAGAAGCACCCTCCAGAATAGGAGGAATTAAGTCTAGAAGATCAATATCATTTGATTGATTTGTTTGGTGGCTACCCTGGCATTTCTCAAGGGCCTAGCAGTAGATTTGGGGAAGCCAAATATGAAGAGGGGGAGGAATATGTGGAAGTGTAAGATTTTAATGAGATTTAAGTGGCTGATGCTCCAAATCTAGCCCTTTCTAATGAATCTCTTGTCTCTCAAGCTCAACCAAGTTTTCTCAATGTGATGGATCAAATTACTCAATTAGTGGTGCAGCTTACTCAAGCAGTTTCCCCAAGGGACACTTCAAGAGCCTCAGTATTCAAGACTTCATCCATAAATGAACCTGATTCCTTTGATAGTACTTAGCCTCATAAACTGAGAGGTTTTATTCAGACATGTCAATTTATTTTCCATAATTACCCAGAAAATTTCTTCTCTGACAGGATGAAGGCTCTTTACTCAACTTCTTTTCTCACTCCCACTGGGAGAGCTGTAAAGCTTATTTAACCTTACCTCTCACAAATATTAAATGAATACCCTTCCCACCTCCTTAATAACTGAAAATTGTTTGAAACCAAGTTATTCACTCTTTTTGGTAATCCCAATGAATTAAGGAAGGCTTAAGAAGAGCTGGGAAATCTCAGGATGACAGAAAGTGGTCATGTCTCTTGTACATAGCTTATTTAGGAAGCTTAATGTCAATAGTTTGGGATTGGGGAGAAATAGTTTACATTCATGTGTATATAAAAAGCTTGGCTTTGAGATTATTGGACCAATTGGCTTCATACCCTGGGAATTTTGATAGTATTCAAGAGCTCATGGATATTACTCTAGAGTTAGACACCAGGTATCATGAGAGGCAGGAGGAAAAGGGTGGTGATTAAGAAAATAAGCCTCCTATCACTGGATCCAATTCCTTCAGGCCTCCTCACGACTCATCTTCCAAGAAGCCTCACCAGAAGAATAATAATAAGGGGAATAATTTTCAAGTTTCAAAGGATAAGACTTATGCTGCTCTCCTCAATAAGGACAAAAAATTAATTATTCCTGAAAAGGAGAGGAGGATTTAAGAATCTTTATGCACTTATTATTGTGTAAAGCACCCAATTCAAAAATTAGTCAAGAGGCCTCAAAATAGGCCTGAATTATCAAGAGGCTTCCCTAGCAAGCAGGGGAAATCCTGAGTCAGAATCATTATGTGTTCAATGGTTCTCACTTATTTCATTCAAGAGAACAATTTTGCACTCTGAATACTAGTTTCAAGAAATATTTAAAAAAAATCTTTTCTCTTCTGTCTCTGATATGTTCTATATTATTCCCATTGATTCTGGTGCTAGAAACTCTTTTATTGCAAAATGTTTTGTTCTCAAGTACTCATTTAATATGTAAGAACTCCCTGAAAATATTTCCCTTTTCATTTTGGATTCAATTGAATCCACTTTTCTGTTTATAACCCATTATATAAAGTGGTTTGTTGACTTTGCTTCTTTAGCAAGCTTTTAATGGGAATTTTTATCATAGATTCCCCCAAGGGAGAATACCTCATATTGGGCTATTATTTCCTCCACCATTTTAATTCTGTTGCTTATTGGAAAAATGGATTGATAACCTATGACCCCAGGAGTAATTATTCTAATGGTCTTACACCTTATTTTGGTAATGACTCTATCACTTCTGTCAAAGGTTTTGCTCTTTTTGGTGCACTTATGACACCTTCCCTTCCTTCTTCTCTCCATATCCCTACCATCTTTCCCTCTCAGTAATTACTTCAATCAAGAAATGAATTCTTAAAAGTGATAAGAGATTTTGTAGAAGATGTTGCTATATCTTCACTTCATCTCATTCAAGGGGATATGGACCTTCCTCCTTTGTTTTTTAATTCATCACTGGAGGAGAAGTGGAATGAGGAAGAAGAGCCAAAAAAAATTGAAACTGTGATGAAGGTACTTGCTTGTGTTTATTACCATTGTTTGGATTTCCATTCCAAGGTGAAATCAGAAAAAACTTCCTCCATGCCACACCTGTGATCATCATATCAAACTGGAGGTGTGAGCCTGTGAGGTATGTATAGCATACCCATAAGGCCACAAATAACTTTATACACATTTAAATTTGTCTTCAATAGACTTTTTAATTGAATTTAAAATAGAAAATAACAAAAAATAAGTATAGCTTTTTTTTGGATAAACAAAGTTATAAATATTATGTCATTTTTGGATTCTACACCAAAAATAATCTAGGGTACATCCATAAGGTGTTATACCCAAAAACACTTATTTCTTATGTTATTAGAAGATTTAAGAATCTCACAGTACTAATGTAACTTTTTTAACTTTTTTTTAAAATTGTTAAATTTAAGCTTAAATAAGCTTAAACTTAAAGTTGCATAAGGTTTATGCAAACTTACCAAAATTTGAGTTAAAATTGAGGTGTGGTGTATATTTAATGAATTGGCTAAGGATTTGCCATACAGAATGTAAATCCTGCGTGAGCTCTATTTCAAAGGGTTTAAGGCCATAGTATGGCTTTAAATAAATAAAAGGGCAAAATCCACACAGAAAGGTGGGACAAAGGAAAAAGACCAAATAGAGCTGGGGTCCCCAACTTTTTGGATCTGCAAGGATTCAATTAAGGTTTTCCACCTGTATTGGAGGATTTTCAACCTTATTTAAACTTTAAGATTAGAGTTTGATCCAATGTTAAAGTGTAAACTAGTTTTATCCCAATTTGGACAGGAATTTCAAGCTGCCAAAGGGTAAATTCCAATATGCAGGCTTGAATTCAAGGTTTTAAGAACTGTAAATGCTTAATTAAGCTTAAAAAGCTTAAATAAGCTTAAACCTTTAAGGTTACAAGCATTGAAACCTTATCAAAACTTAAGGTTTGGTGTGTATTGCTATTTTACGTGGAAAAATAGCAATAACTTCAAAAATTCATTAAAAATCCAATTCTTAATGGATTTGCTTGAAAATTTCACACAGCTTACAATTTAATATTATCTGTACACAAATAAATTTGCTGGGTATTTAGCCTGGAAATTTATTCTTTTAATTAAAGCTCAAAGAAAATTATAATTTCTTTAAAAACTAATCAAAAATTGAGTTTAAGAGATTTCTGCTTGAAACTCTATTTTTAAGTTGTTCATGTGATGAACATTAATATAAACAAGTTTATTTATATTAAAAACTTGAAATAATTAGTTTAAATGAGGATTAAAGTTACAAGGAGTTAAGAATAACACTGATAACTTTAAATTGGAATTAAAAATAAGTTATCTTAAGTTAAGAACTTTATTTTTAAGCATGGTTTTTCATTTTTGACCTGAGCACGCCCTCTATATTCATTATGAATCATGAGAGCTGCTCTGAAGACATAAAAATAGTCTTTTCATCACTGTTTTTGTCCATCATTCATTATCAAATCCAATCATATTAGAAATTTAAACAGTTAAAGTTTTATTAAATGTAAAATCTTATTATTAAAGTAATTCTTAAGTTTTTTTATTCTTTATTAATTAAAATTAAAGAATTGAAATCATAGAATTTAGATTATTGTTGTAATCACCAATAATATATTTTATTATATAAAATTATCATCTTAAATATCTTTTAACAATCCACAAATTCCTCTTAAAAACTCTTTAATCTTAATTTTTATTATAAAAAGTTGTTTTATGTTTAAAATTATTGATTTTTGGCGTGTTTTTAACTTATAATTATTATTTAATATAATAACTGTTGTTTTTTGACTTGTTGTATTAAATAAATATTATAATTAAGTTTTCTCTAAAGTTCTATATTTTTTTTATATAGAATTTCATTCTATAAGAATTATTTCTGCACAGAGTGTGTTTAATTTTTTTATAAATAATATTCATATTATCTATAAGTGGTTAATATTCATATTTTCCATGTGTAATTGTCTCATTAAGAGCTTTACACTTCTTATTGTTATAACTGTCAGTGACTATAACAATAATAGAATAATTATAATTTGTTAGAATTATTATATTTTATAATAATAATTCAATTTTTTTTTATATAATTAGTTTTAATAATTATATTTAATTTTGTGGTTATAATATTTTGTTATATTATATTTTTCTACTGAGGACAGTCATAGTACTCTTGATATTGCTACTATTATCAAGATTTTCATAGACAAACCTTACATTTGGGGGCCTGGCCGTGATTTCAACCAATTTTTGGGACATAAATCATATTCTAGACCTTATTTTACTTCTTTTTGACGTAATATTGGCTTTTTTGGGACTTATCCATTATAAATAATCTTTATAATATTAATAAAGTTATTTTTTCTTAAGAATATTGTTTGAAACAATATACTATTCAGTGACTTGGAATAAATTTCTTTTGTCTAACTAGTGGCTTTTTCACATCACAGACTTGAAATTTATTCTTTGAGTTATTCTAGTATAAAGTGAATAATAATACAATTTTGATTAATAAACTTGTTAATTGCATAATTATTATCTCTTTGAAGAAAATAAAAAATCAAATAAAAAATTAAAAAATTAAAAATCTTTACTAAAAATATTTTTTCTTTATTTTTGACGTAATTTGCCATAAATTACATTAAAACAACTTTATTCAATAAGTTGAGTTTATAAGTTATTTTTATTTTTTGATAAAATAACTAATATTTTTTTTCTCTAGTGTCATCAATTAGAGACAGCTCTTCAGACTCTGAAGCCTCAGAGTCTAGTATTGACATTCAAACCAGCCCAGCACCAAGGGGTTTATTAACCAAAGACCCCTTTAAATGTCCAGCAAGTGAATTCAATCCATTCTTAGTCCATTTTTTTCTTATAATTGACGTGCAATGACTCCTACTAGAAGTGAAAGTAATTACTCCATCCAATCAAATGGATCTGGACCAGGACATTCCAGTCACAAATCAAAGAGACAAGAATGTCAGCCCAGAGGAGAGGCACAAATGGAGGATGCCAGAACTTCCACCAGTTCCCAAAGGTTAGCCAGCAACTTTGAACCTCTTATTGAGAGTCCAGAAGCTGACATAACTGCTATTGCTGTTAGACCTGAATCATTTCCAACAGGCAGCAGTGGAGATTTACCAGTCTCAGTACAAGAACTGGTTTATGGCTTCCAAACAGCAAGAGTGGGAACTTCTCCCAAGTCTTTGGATAGGCACCATGAACTCTTATCTTCAAGTAAAGAAGTTCATGGGGCTAGAAAAGACAGAAGATCTTCTGAAGGGTTGGACACCAATGTCTTGCAAAGGACAAGTCCAACAGATAAAAGCTTGGTTGAAAAACCAAAGCATGTTATCAGAGGATCAGAAGAAGTTGGCCCAAGGCAAGGAAAACAGCCCAGTGGAAGCTCCCCAAGCATCCACTAGCAAAAATCTGCCTCAACAAGTGCCAAACAAGCCCAAGCAAGCCCCAAAGACCAATCAGAAGGGCAAGCAAAAGGCAAAGGGAAAGGCAAAGCCCAAATGGAACAAGCCTTACCCGCAGAATTACAGAATTTCAAAGAAAGAAAAGACATCCATGGACAATGTGTTCAATATGGCAAGAACTCTGATGGAATTCAAAAACAAGGAGGAGGAAACATTGAACCAATCTTTCCCAAAGAAATAGATGTTGTTAAGCTTGTAAATCAATTTGAATCTTGTAATAAAGAAATTATGACAAAGTTTAAAAAATTTGAGTATATCCAACAAAAGTTGGGTAATGAGATATTACAAGTGAAAGACCAACAAAAGACCATTATTGGACTTGAAAATGTTAATAAGGACAATATTGTGTCTTTGACGCAAATTTGTGCAAGAATTGAGTCTAAAGTTACTTTGCTCAATCAACCAGATGACAATTCAATTTCTTTTATAACTGGACAGTTAAGAGAATTGAAATTACAAGTTCAAAACTTGGAAAATTAAACTGTTCACAATGCAGCTCTTTTCCAAGAACAATTGGAAAAAAGTGATAAAGAAAGACTTGAATTGAAAGAGGACATTCAATCAAGTATTGATAATATATCACTGAAAAATGAATTGCCAAGGCAATCCACACCAATTCTTGACAGAAATGTGCTTAATGATTTACATCATACCACTTCAAGTAATGAGGTGGAAACTGCTTGCAATTTCAAAGACATTCCAAAACTAGAGGAATGGCCAACCTTAAATGGTGAAGTAGAATATAATCATATGTACTTTATGAAAACAATTGATATTTTTAAAGAATACTTTAACATACCAGATGAATACATAAGTGCCAGATTACACTCATTATTTACCAGATCAGAAAAGAAATGGTATTACAAAATGAGACAAAACCATGGCAAACATTCTTGGCCTTGGTGGAAAGAACAAATTATTTCCAAATGGGCAAATGATTCCTGGAGATTTAGAATGGAAAATTCTTTTTAAGAAGCCATTTTTAATATAGAGCGGGACAGGCCCATGTCTTGGTTTCTTAAACAGAAGGACAGATTAACTGCCCTTCATCCTGATATGTCTGAAACAATGGTACATAAAAGGATATTAAGAGATTGTGGTGGTGACCTTGAGCATGCTATAAGAAGCAGATGTATTGAGCCTTTCTATACAGAAGATTATATCAATGCTATGGAGGACATCACTACTAGAACAAAAATTGGAAGAAATTGGTCCAAATCCCCAATAGACAATAAGACTAATGGGAAACCAATTTCAAAGCCAAATAAGCCACAAGACAGACTTCCTTTGAAATGTCACAAATGTGGAAGTACATCTCATTTAGCAAAAACTTGCCCAAAAAAGACAAGAATCAATGAGATAAATGTTGAAAAAGTGGAAGACACAAAAGAACCAACTGATGTATCTTTACATGAAAGTGATTCTGAACCTTCAGAAGAAGAAGTACCAGAGGAGCTTAGTATAGAAAACATTAATGTTTCTTTTGAAGTCACTGAGTTAAACACTCATTTACCACAGTATAGTAATGAATGTATGGATCTCATACATGTGCAAGATGCTAAAATGCAGAAAACCAAACCTGCCAGAGGTAAAGGCTATACAGCTGGTTCATCTTGTATCACTAATATTGTGATAAACAACACAGAAGCCAAGATACACCTTGACTCAGGTGCTTTTTGCACTTGTGTTGGGAAGTATTATCTTGACAAAGTTTATACCAATTGGCAAGACAAATTAATGCCAATTGAAGGTATAAAATTCAGCAGTGCTAGCCAAAATATGCACCCCTTGGGTATATTTGAGGCAGCAATCATATTTCCCCATCCTGCAGGAAGTATAAGATTGAAAGTTGAAATTGTTGTCATGAATAATTGTACTTCACAACACTTTATACTTGAGAATGATTATCTCAATATTTATGGTATTGATATCAATAATCATAAAGACAGGTATTTCACTATAGAGGAAAATAAAAGACAAAAATTTGCTTTTCCTCTAGAAAAGAGAGAAATTACTGTCATTAAACAAGTGAAAAATGTTAATAAGTAAAAATTGGTGTTAAGTCAATTGATTGAAGCACAAATTAGTCCTGAATTAACACTAGAAATGAAGGAAGAGCTGATTGAAATTTTATTTCAATACAGAGAAGCCTTTGCTTCAGCTAATGAACCACTTGGTGCTATAAAAGGCCAAGAAGTGGACATTATGCTTAATGTGGAAAGGCCTTATCCGCCACTATTAAGAAGACCAGCTTACCCAGCTAGCCCTAGGGCTAGAGAAGCATTAGAAAATCATATTAATGAACTAATGAAACTGGGAGTTTCTAGAAAGGTTGGACACAATGAGGAGGTAGAAGTCACAACTCCAGTAATCATTACTTGGAATAATGATAAGTCAAGGATGGTTAGTGATTTTAGAGCACTGAATACCTATACTATTCCAGACAGGTATCCAATCCCTAGAACTCATGAGACTTTGACTCAATTATCCAAAGCAAGACTCATTACTTCCATGGATGCTCTGAAAGGCTTTCATCAGAATTTTTTGACACCTCATGCTAGGAAATTATTGAGAATAGTAGCTCATTGTGGGATTTATGAGTATTTGAGAGTGCCTTTTGGTATTAAAAATGCACCCTCTCATTATCAGAGAATGATGAATACCATCTTCCCACATGAATTGTCAGAAGGATGGTTAATCATTTATATTGATGACATTATCATTTGTTCAGAAACCTGGCAATTACATTTAGAGAGACTTTAATTATTACTTAAGAAAATTCTTCAAGTTAACATGAAAATATCCCTAAAGAAATATAATTTTGGGCTTCATGAGCTAAAAGCTCTAGGACATGTAGTCTCAGGACTGAGCCTTGGTGTTGACAAAAACAAAGTGGCTGCAGTTTTACTGAAGCAAATGCCCCAAAACAAAAAAGAAATTATGTCTTTTTTAGGGTTTGCCAGTTATTACAGGCAACACCTTGAAGATTTTGCAATCCATGCCAGATCGTTATACAGAATTTGTGATCAACAAACTGTTTTTGAAATGACACAGGAAAGAATTCAAGCATATGATAAAATCAAGTATGCCTTGACCAATGCACCGTTATTGTTGATGCCAGACTGGAAGCTTCCTTTCAAGCTGTATATTGATGCATGTGGTGAAGGTTTAGGATCTGCTCTTCATTAAGTTCAAATTGTCAATGACAAACCTTATGAAGGTCCAATTTGTTTTATTTCAAGACAAATTAAACCTACTGAGGCCAGATATTGAGCTAGCCAAATGGAGTGCCTTTGCCTTGTTTGGGCTTTGGAAAAGCTTCATTACTATCTTGATGGTATGTGTTTGAAGTAATTACTGATTTTAATGCAGTAAAATCAGTTCTTAACATGAAAACTCCAAACATACACATGTTAAGATGGCAGATTGCTATACAGGAGTATAGAGGCAATATGACCATAGTAAATAAAGCTGGAAATATTCATAATAATGCTGATGGCTTAAGTAGATTGGCATTATCAAATACACCTGATAACCCTGCCTATGTTCCTACAAGTGCAGAACCACAAATTCCAATTGAAGGAATTAATATCACAGATGTTGGAACAGAATTCTTTGAAGAAGTTAGAGAAAGCTATGCGCAAGATAAGAATTGTCATATTCTTACTTCTCTAATTGACAAAGATTGCAGAGATGTAGCCTTGGCTAATTCTCTGGATGATATTTGGAAAACATTTTATGATGATGGAAGATTCCATTTGTTTTATGGTATACTATATCATAGATCTAAACACACATGTGTCATGGTCCTATGTAGTAGAATGTTAATTAACACCATACTACCAGAATGCCATGATAATATATATTTTGGACATCCGTCTGAAGACAGAACTATGGAAAGAATTAAGACATGTGCCTGGTGGCCATCTTGGCAAAAAGATGTCATTGAGTACTGTCACAGTTGTGATAGATGCCAGAAAGCCAATAAAGCTACTGGTAAAAGATTTGGTTTAATGATCAATATTCAAGAACCAAGTACCCCATGAGAAGTGGTTCACATGGATTGGGTAACTGCCTTACCACCTGGAGGTGATAAAAGTTACACTGCATGTCCTGTTATTGTGGAAAGATATAGCAAAACACCAACCTTTTTACCATGTCACAAAGATGACACAGCTATGGATACAGCTCTTTTGATCTGGAATAGAGTAATATCCCATACTGGTCTCTTTAAAAACATCATTAGTGACAGAGACCCAAAATTTACATCAGCCTTATGGACTAATTCACATAAGCTTTTGGGTACAAGACTATCATTCTCAACAGCCTACCATCCACAAACAGATGG
The DNA here is from genome assembly GCA_023105745.1 of Austropuccinia psidii. Lineage (NCBI taxonomy): Eukaryota > Fungi > Basidiomycota > Pucciniomycetes > Pucciniales > Sphaerophragmiaceae > Austropuccinia > Austropuccinia psidii. The sequence continues at coordinate 52,695,188 of JALGQZ010000005.1, forward strand.
GCTGGCAGAAAGAATGATTCAAACCCTTGAGGACATGATCAGAATATTTTGTGCTTATGGCCTGGAGCTTAAAGATTCTTATGGCTTTACCCATGATTGGTTTACTCTTATACCAGCATTGGAATTAGCCTACAAGACCTCCATCCATGCTTCAACAGGCAAAACTCCCACAATGTTAGAAAAAGGATGGAACCCCAAACTTCAAATTGATAATTTGAAAAAAGATCTGGTTGATATTCATCCAACTGCTTCAAGCTTTAAGTTATTGCTTGATAAAGTAAGACATCATGCAACACAAGGCATGAATGATGCCTTTGAATATGCTAAACAGAAATGGGATAAGAGTCATAAGACCCCAGAATTGAAAGTAGGGGACTTAATACTAGTTTCAACCTTGAGCTTTAATAACATGAAAGGCCCAAAGAAATTGAAAGATTCCTTTGCAGGACCATCTATTATTAAAGCCCTTCATGGGAAAAATGCAGTACAAGTAGAACTGTCAGGAGAACTGGAAAACAAACATCCAGCTTTCCCTGTCAGTTTAGTAAAGCATTACACTTCAAGTGATAAGGAATTATTTCCTTTGAGAAATGAAACACCCTTAGAAGTACCCTCACTAGATCAAAGTGAGGAGAAAAATGTACTAAAAGTCTTGAAGGAAAGAAGACTTAGGGGAAAAAATGAAAGAGAATACTTAGTCAGGTATAAAAATCCACAACATGAAGATGAATGGATTTTAGAAAGCAAAATACCTGATTCCCAAAAGTTTCTCAGAAGATTCAGATATGAGAGAAGACCAATTGCTCAATGAGAACTTTGAATTGTGTGCTTTACATACTTAGAAAAGTATAAGTAGAGAGGTTGGACAGTGGATTATACCCCCCCAAATAACTTGGGGGTATACTATAAGAGAAAAATTGTGGTACAATTTTTTTTTGGTGGTAGGGAATGTGAGCCTGCGAGATATGTATAACATACCCATAAGGCCACAAATAACTTTATACACATTTAAATTTGTCTTCAATAGACTTGTTAATTGAATTTAAAATAAAAAATAACAAAAAATAAGTATAGCTTTTTTTTGGATAAACAAAGTTATAAATATTATGTCATTTTTGGATTCTACACCAAAAATAATCTAGGGTACATCCATAAGGTGTTATACCCAAAAACACTTATTTCTTATGTTATTAGAAGATTTAAGAATCTCACAGTACTAATGTAACTTTTTTAACATTTTTTTAAAATTGTTAAATTTAAGCTTAAATAAGCTTAAATTTAAAGTTGCATAAGGTTTATGCAAACTTACCAAAAGTTTAGTTAAACTTGAGGTGTGGTGTATATTTACTGAATTGGCTAAGGATTTGCCATACAGAATGTAAATCCTGCGTGAGCTCTATTTAAAAAGGTTTAAGGCTATAGTATGGCTTTAAATAAATAAAAGTGAAAAATCCATGCCGAAAGGTGGGACAAAGTAAAAAGACCAAATAGAGCTGGGGTACCCAACTTTTTGGATCTGCAAGGATTCAATTAAGGTTTTCCACCTGTATTGGAGGATTTTCAACCTTATTTAAACTTTAATATTAGACTTTGATCCAACATTAAAGTTTAAACTGGTTTTATCCCAATTTAGACAGGAATTTCAAGCTGCCAAAGAGTAAATCCCAATATGCAGGCTTGAATTCAAGGTTTTAAGAACTGTCAAGGCTTAATTAAGCTTAAAAAGCTTTAATAAGCTTAAACCTTTAAGGTTACAAGCATTGAAACCTTATCAAAACTTAAGGTTTGGTGTGTATTGCTATTTTACGTGGAAAAATAGCAATAACTTCAAAAATTCATTAAAAATCCAATTCTTAATGGATTTGCTTGAAAATTTTACACAGCTTACAATTTAATATTATCTTTACATAAATAAATTTCCTGGGTATTTAGCCTGGAAATTTACTCTCTTAATTAAAGCTCAAAGAAAATTATAATTTCTTTAAAAACTAATCAAAAATTGAGTTTAAGAGATTTCTGCTTGAAACTCTGTTTTTAAGTTGTTCATGTGATGAACTTTAATATAAATAAGTTTTTTTATATTAAAAACTTAAAATAATTAGTTTAAATTAGGATTAAAGTTACATGGAGTTAAGAATAACACTGATAACTTTAAATTGGAATTAAAAATAAGTTATCTTAAGTTAAGAACTTTATTTTTAAGCATGGTTTTTCATTTTTGACCTGAGCACGCCCTCTATATTCATTATGAATCATGAGAGCTGCTCTGAAGACATAAAAAGAGTTTTTTCATCACTGTTTTGGTCCATCATTCATTATCAAATCCAATCATATTAGAAATTTAAACAGGTAAAGTTTCATTAAATATAAAATCTTATTATCAAAGTAATTCTTAAGTTATTTTATTCTTTATTAATTAAAATTAAATAATTGAAATAATAGAATTTAGATTATTGTTGTAATCACCAATAATATATTTTATTATATAAAATTATCATCTTAAATATCTTTTAAGAATCCACAAATTCCTCTTAAAAACTCTTTAATCTTAATTTTTATTATAAAAAGTTGTTTTATCTTTAAAATTATTGATTTTTGGCGTGTTTTTAACTTATAATTATTATTTAATATAATAACTGTTGCTGTTTGACTTGTTGTATTAAATAAATATTATAAGTAAGTTTTCTCTAAAGTTCTATATTCTTTTTATCTAGTATTAGTTTTTTTATATAGAATTTTATTCTATAAGAATTATTCCTGCACAGTGTGTGCTTAATTCTTTTATAAATAATATTTATATTATTTATAAGTGGTTAATATTGATATTTTCTACATGTAATTGTCTCATTATAAGCTTTACACTTCTTATTGTTATAACTGTCAGTGACTATAGCAATAATAGAATAATTATAATTTGTTATAATTATTATATTTTTTTATTATTATATTTTATAATAATAATTAAATTTATTTTTTTATATAATTATTTTTGATAATTATATTCAATTTTGTGGTTATAATATTTTGTTATATTATATATTTCTACTTAGGACAGTCATAGTACTCTTGATATTGCTACTATTATCAAGAGTTTTATAGACAAACCTTACAGGAGGGGTCTCTACCTCCAGTTGGTGTTATCTACTCTTTATCAAACCATGAGCCAGAAACAATATGGTACTACATTTCAGAGTATATTGAGAAAGTCTTCATCAGTTCAAGCCTCTAACAACAGGAGAACCTTTCCTTTTTGTTGAGAAAAAGATGGAGGCCTTTTCTTTTTGATTGAGTACCACAAGCTGAATTCTATCACTAGCAAGAGCAGTTATCCTGTTCCTCCAATGAATCAGATTCTTACTGCCTTTCCTTTGTCCACTACCTTCTCAAAGATAGACTTTCATGGTTCTTATAATCTCCTGAGAATTAAAGAAGAGGATGAGCATTTACTTTCCTTTGGAACCAAATATGGTAGTTATGAGTATTTGGTTATTCCATTTGGCTAGATCAATGCTCCTTCTCCATTACAAAATCTTGTGAATGATATCTTTTCTTATTCTTTGGATATTTTTGAAGTAGCTTATTTAGAAAATATTATGGTCCTCCCAAGTTCTGAGGAGGAACAGGTAAAACATTTGGCCTCCATCCTCCAATTACTGAGGGTCAATAATTTCTTTTCTAAATCCTTAAAGTGTGCGTTCCATGAATCAATTGTGGAATACCTTGGCTATGGTTTTTCAAGTGATGGCCTCAAGATGGATTACACAAAAGCTCAACATATCCTCATGTTGCCACAGCCCAAGAACATCAAGGCACTTAAATATTTTCTTGGCTTTGCCAATTCCTACTGTTGATTAATTAAAAATTACTACCAAAAACTTACCTCTCTCACTTTTCTTCCTAAAAAAAGTGTCCCTTTCACATTAAATAAGGAATATATTTTTCAGTTTCAATTACTTGAAGAAGCTTTGACCACTTCTCTTATCCTTTCCCACTTTGATAATTCTCTACCTACTACTGCAGAGACTTTTGCTTCTGATTATTCCTTAGGTTCTGTACTGAGTCAGGTGAATGACTCAGGAAAGAATTCCATTGCATTTTATACCCAAAAGATTACCCCAGCTGAACTCAACTATGGGCTTAATTACAAGGAACTCCTTGGTATAGTTTGGGCTCTCAAGCACTGGAAATCTTTTCTTCTTTCTCTTTCCAATCCTTTTGAAGGCTTGACAGATAACTCTTATCTTCATTAATTTATGTCTTCTAAATTTTTTACTTTCCTTCAAGCCTGTTGGGCTTAATTTCTCTCTGAATTCCACTTTTCTATCACTTACTGCCCAGGAAGGCTGGCCACTTTACCATATTCCTTGCCATGTTGAGAAAATTTTTAACCTGAGAGGAGGGTGGACTTAATCATTAAAAGCCCTTGAAATTTCCATCAAGTCCTTAAGCAAGATGAAATTCAAGAATCAAGGTCAAATATTTCTCCCAATTAGTGTACAAAATTCAAAAAGAAGTATGGCAAGACAATTGATATACAGCAATGATCAAGAAATTAGAAAGAGATGAATCAATTCCAGATCATTCTCTTGAACCTCAATCAGAATTTCTTTTACCCAAATATATAGTAGTCACATCAATAAATCAAGAAATCCAATTCTAAATTCTTCAAAAGCATTATGACTCACCATTTTCTGGCCATCCTGTCCAAGAGAAGACCCTCAAGCTCATTAGGAGGGATTTTCATTGATCTGGCCTCAATCAATTCATTAAGAACTATGTTTCCTCATTTCAGAAAGGCTTAAGAAACAAGAATATCCACTATAACAATCTTGGATTCCTCAAACCTCTTCAATTCCTATCTTGTCCTTTGAATTCATTATCAATGGACTTCATCACTCAATTACCATCTTCCAACAACTTTTATTCAATTTTTGTATTTGTGGACTGATTTTCAAAAATTGAAATATTCATACCAACTTATACAACAATAAATTCCTTGGCATTAGCTCACATCTTTATTAATCATTTCTTTTGCACAAATGGACTTCCAGTCAGTATTTTTGGTGATGGATTTTCATTATTTGCTTCATCATTCAGGACCAAGTTATGTAATCAGCTCAAGATATAAAGATATATTTCAACTGCCTTTCACCCTGAAACATATGGACAGATAGAGAGGGTAAATCAGATTATATAACAGTATCTTTGGATTTCTGTCAGTTAATATCAAGATGGCCTGGCTCCCTTTGTCTGGATTTTCCTACAATGATGCAGAACATTCCTTAAAAAAAGTCACCATTTTTCACTATTTGTGGAAGAAATTGAAGCTTTTACTCAATTAATATTTCTCAAGACCCAACTTCTGTAAATTTATCAACAAAACCACAATAAGTACAAAAATTTGGCAAAGAAGAATTAGAGTAAGTAATCAAGCATTTTAAGAAGTATGTATATAGGATTATGTCAATTCTGCTTGATTTCCAACCTGAGTAAAATGTATGGCTAGTCTCAAAGAAAATCAATACTACTATAGCCACTGAGAAGCTCTCAAAAAGCTATTTGGGACCCTTTGAAGTCTTTAAGAAGCTTGGAAGCCATTAATATCACCTCAAGCTGCCTCAAAAATGGAATTAAGTTCACCCTGTCTTTCATGTGTCCTTATTGGAACCTTTCAACAATTTAACTATCTTAAATTGAAATCAATTTCCACAGCCACTGGTTCTAGTGGAGGAGAAACAACAATGGGAATTGGCTCAGGCTCTCTACTCAAAACTCAAAAGAGGTAAATTATAATATCTTTTGGAGTGGAAAGGATTCTGTGGAGACCCAGAAAGAACCACTTGGGAGCCACATTCAAACCTTACCAACTCACTAGACCTTTTCAGGAATTTCCTCTCATTTCATTCTGACAAACCTGGCCCAAATACCTCAAGAGTTTCATTTATTGGGTTTGGTGGGGAGTGTGAAATTCACCTTCCAGAGGGTATTCTACCATGATTTTTTTAAGCATAACCTTGGCCACTTTTTGAGAACTTTTCAAATCCTTTGGACAGATTAAGAAGGCCTTGAAACAATGGTACCCTCAGTTTGGAACTTTTGAATGAAGATATGGCCGAAATTCTGTGTTTTCCATTTTGTTTTTTTATTTTTATTCCAATCAGGGTTTTTCAAGTCATTATTTACATCAAGTTACCATTTATGGAAAATTTATTATTTATGGTGGTTGGTGGGGAGTGGAAGTTATGAAAGTAAGCTCCATCTCCTGTTATTCATCTCTGAGTCTCTCTACTTCTTGTAAAACAGTACTTTGGCCACTCTGTGAGCAACAACTGATTTTTTTTATCCTTCAGGGAATTTATGGTCAAAATCAAGAAACTCATTCAAAGAAGGAAACCTCTCAGAAATTTTCTTTTTTCTCTTTTTTGTTTATTTTATTTCTTTTACTTTTAAAATTTCTTTTTTTCTTATTTATATTATCAAAGAATAATTTGTCCCCTCCCATCTCAGGTTTTAGGAGGTTCAATTCAATTACTAAAAAAATATATCATAACAAATAGTGTTAATAAGGACCAACTACAAGTAATATTCATCAAGATTTCTTCAAGGATTCTCTAAATTTTACCATCACAGCATCTTCAAAAGCAATTGCTCCTCTGGCCAATTTTATAACAACTTCACCTGGAACTGAACTCTTCATAGATTTCTCCACATAAACTTCAGTCAAAGAGTCCACCTCTTCACATAATGAGGACACCACCTTCTTATTCACTTTTATTTGGTCATTAAAGTTCCCAGTAATATTCCAGTGGAAATGAAATTCAAACACTGCTTCTGGTTTTGGGGAAAAGGGTGCCCTGGAAGTACTGGCCACAGGTGGATTCAAGTTGGTGGAGGTGGAGGCTGTTGTGGATGGCCTGTTTGGGGATCTAGCAGGTGGCTGAGGTGATTGGGGGGATCTCATTTCTCCAGTGGTAGCTGTAGCTACTTGGTCAGGTGATCTTGAAGTATACTGGATTCTTCTTTTTGGGGTGGGAGAAATTACTTCAAGTTATTCACCATCTAGTTCATCACTTCCTTTGGCATCAGAAGTAAAAATCAAAGTTCTACTCAGCCTTTCAATGATTACATCTTTCCTGGTTACCAAAACAGGATTCTCTGGGTCCACTCCAATGGGGTTGCCTTGAGGAGGAATTGGGCCTCAAAAATTATCCCAATAACTTCTGGTGTTATTCCATTGTTGAACACCTCTTATCCTGGATTCAGTTACTAAAGCAAGAAGGAAAATAACTTAGTCAGTATCTCAGCAAATCCTTCACCAATCAACTCAAAAGTTGAGTGACCAGAAGCAGCATCAGAGGTTTGGGGTTCATCAACAGCTTCTTCTAATACAAATCTTCCACCCTTCTTGATTCTGCTCCATAATCTTCTGGGATTTTCTAGAAATCTATGGTTGGCTGCAGAATGATTTCTCTTGCTGAGGTTGCAAAATTGGTATCTGGTGGACCTTGAAGTAGCAGATTCAACACAATGAACCCCCTTATTCTGACAATGGGTGCAGGCTGGTTCAATAACCCTGAAAGATTTGAAGCCATCATAGGTTTTATTGATCTCATGAATCTCAGTGGAAGCCATAATCTATTAAGAAATCTCCCTCAAGCTATCAAAAACACCAGGTCCCAAATTACAGAAGGTTTGTAATCATATTGATTGGAGTCATATATGGAAGTCAGTTTTGGGCTCATCTTCAAGGTAAAATTCAAAGCTAGGACCATTAAACTAAAACAGGATATATTTTCAATTGTAAATTCAGAAAATCACAGAACATTTATGGAAGAATTGACCCCCCAGAATATGGGGAATAAAATAAATTTGAGAAAATTTCCAAGGAATCTGCTTCTTTGGCTATTTTGAACATCTTTGTGCATTTTATACTTCTGGGAACTTCCGCACTTCTTTAAGTCTTTTTCAACTTTCAAAGAATATATCCTTTAAATATTAATAAATCATCAAGATATGCATATTTGTGCATTTTTTTCACTTTTCAAATTCAAGTCCTTTTATGCACTTTGGGCCATTTTCAAGAAAATATGCCACACTTCAATGGAAAATTTGCGTTTTCTCATAGTTTTTCTGCATTTTGAACATTTTTTCACAAATAGCTAAAAGAACCAAAACATCAAATTTTGGGCTATCTTCTTGGATTTCACTAATTGGTCAAAGTCAAAAGCTGACAAGCTCTGGTCAATCCTTAAAATAAAGCAAACAAAATCTATAATTATGGAATTCTGAGGATATAACTCTAAAGAAGCCCAATTTCTAGTAAACCATGAAGACTCAGGGAATAAATTTGGATACAAACCAACTCAAATTTCAGGTTCAAAGACAATGACATTAAATATAAAAGAGAAAAATACAAGAGGAAAAGCTAAAGAAATAAAAATAAAATGAATAATATGATAAAATCACATGAAGCAGAAGTACCTGCCCAGTGTGGGAAGATGTAATTAGTAATTAATGAATTGACTGATGAAGAGAAAAATTTATGGTAATGATGAAGATTGGAGAGTTTAGGGTAAGAAAGTGTTTAACCTGAATTCATCAAGATTCACCTTACTTTGTGGTGCTCAGAGCTCACCACCTTCAAGAGGGGGATACCATCACAGCCATGAAGACAGCGGCCTGGGAATCAGCAAAGGTGAAGCATTGAAGCTCTTCCAAAACCAACCAGAAAGGGGGGTTCATGGAAGATCCACCAGATACACCCAAATACAGGCTTCACCAAGTACAGGTGAAGAAGCCTGTATTCACCCAAATAAGACAAAACCTGTATGGGGACACCAATACAGGTTCTCAATTAAGTTCAAACTCAACTGGAACAAACTTAATTCAAATTCATCAATAAAGCAGGCTCTGTGCATCATAAATCCCCTGGAATAAGCACTCAAACTGTCAGCCTGTGGCTCAAAACCAGAGCACATGCATGACAGCCAAATACCATAAACCAATGGTAAAGCCAAGATACCACCAAAACATGGATCTGAGCAAAATCAGGTCAAAATATATCAAAAGAAAGAGGAAACCCACCAATTGCCAAATACACAAATCCCACTATCATAGGACAAAGAATAACAAAGTGATTCCTGCTCAAAGTTGTTGCTGAGCATAAATCTTAATTTTCACCTCTCATCTGAAATACAGAGGAAGAGGCTTAACCCCATCAAATAAGTATTCAAAATAAAGCTCTAAGTCAGGGCTATTAAATTGTACTAGCAAAATTGAGCTAGCATCATAATTACTAAAATTATGACCAAAAGAAGGTCAAATAAGGGGGAATAAAATATTCACCTCTCATCTAACTTTTACAGTTTTAGTTTTAGATACCTAAAGTGGGGTCTTTTTGGAAAGAGAACAATCAGGGCTATCTGATGGTGCCATCCATTTCTCCATATCTCATCTAGAAAAAACGTTATGGGCAAACAAGCTCCATACAGATTCTAAGCAAATCATACATATGTACAAAAAATCTTGTACATGGAGTAACTTTCCCATATTTAATGATAGCAAACGCAAATGAGGTATCATTGTGTAGAAAACATCCAGGGATACACAATGAACCAAATTTGAGATTGATATCTCAAAAACTGACAAAGTTATGGCAGTTTTGAGGTCACAATCCCACAGTTAGACCAATACAGCCTCACTGTGGGATATTCTCCCATGATTATGATTATTAGGTGTCAAACACACAAATAAGCCTGCTTATACTTCAATACCTCATAGTTTGGTCAATACTGGGGTCCTGTACAGGTTCTGTACAGAATTCTACGTGTCATACACTTCAGAAGAGGGCTATGTGGTCCCCAGATGAAAATTTTCACCCTGTATTGGTGAGAACTGCCCAGATGTGGTTTCTGTTGAGATTGAGATAACACAATGATGTGTTATCCAAATATGCTTGTAAAAAAATATTCACCATGTACATACATATCCACACTGCGCACATATGATGCGCTGCAGTTGTCTAGTTGTGACTTAAATACTGCTTGCTGGCCCCAACAGAATTCTGTCACAACCATGAGTTTGACCCTCCTCCTTGATGTTTGCGGCAATCCAACCTGGGGCCAAGTTGGGGCCAATTGGTCATGTCATATCATCTATGGCCAATTGGCCCCCTTGGGTGTTCTATGGCTCTTATGCCATAGCCCATTCCAATGGCCATTTATGGCCTCAGGCCATATCCTGCTGTCATTGGCCTTCTTGGCCTATTTCCACCTCACCAACCCCCAGGCCTTCATCTTTGATTTTTGGCCTGGGGGGTCCTTTTGTCTTCTAGGGGCCTCCAGGCTCCCTAGCCATCACCACTGGTTTCTGGCCAGCCCCTTTCATTAATGGGGTTTTGGGCCATTTGGACCCCCTACAGTCTGTACGGTCCGCAGGCCAATTAGGCCCCTTTTGGCCTAATCCAATGAGGCCAAAAGGGGGCAGCCAGGTGGGTCCCAAACCACAATTGGGCCCACCTGAGCCAATTTTTTTCACCAATTCCTTGGACCCAAAATTGGCCATAAATCCTGTAGGACCCTTTTTTGGCCATGGACCACCATGGACCAATATCCCAGCCATGGCCTCTGGCAACCACCAGAGGCCACCAGATCAGCTCAGTCAGCCTTCCCCTCAACTTATGGGGAATTCTTTCCATTCCTTCATGCCATCCGTACTTGAGGTTGCAAGCATGGTGCTTATATGGTATTATATACCATTATGCACCATTTTTGCTCAGCAATCCAATGGTGACGTTTCAGGACCCATTTCCATCTTTCCATATCAAGGTCCCCAAATCCAACGCCCATTTCGAAGAAGGAGTATTCAACTCATCAGTCTGACAAGTTATGGCGGAAATCAGAAGACTCTTCAAGGATCCCAACCACCTGTATCTGCAGGAGTTGGGTTGGTACATTATTCAGGATTATTCAAAAGGGGCAATTCTCAAGAGGTATTAAATCAATTCAATCAGTTGTCAAGGCATCAAGTATTTCAATACTCCTTGGACAACTCAATTCATCCGTACAGGCCTCATTCAATCAACCTGTATGGCCTAGGCCCAATTGGGCCATTTCACATTCCACTGTGTGAATTCCATCACACAGTTCAAATTTCAAGATGGCCAGAACTGTATTTCCCGATTCAGACAATACAGTCAATTGATTCACCTTCCAGGATCAATCTTTCAAGTTTTCACATATACCGGCCACCTTTCATCACCTGGGGACTTTTTCCACAGTTAATTAATATATTGGATTTATTTTTATCTTTATTTTCTTTTACCTTATTAAAGTTAATACTGATAATCTTAAGTCAGTCATTAGCACCTTTTCTCTTTGTTCTTCCTTGCCTGTCAGTGGATATTGGTGGTCATATCCTTTACTAATTCCATTCCTTTTCTGGCAGGTTGAAACAGTGAATTGAGGATTCACTTGGTTGGCTTCTTGGCCTTTGGCCCTTGGCTTCTTATTCTTTTCTTTTATCTTTGGCATACTTTTCTTTTCCATTCTTCTTCTTTAAAGGAATTAAATTTTTACTATTCCTTTATCTTTTGGAGCCCTCCAAGTGAGCTCTTGATTCCTGAGTTCCAGGCCCTCTTGCTTCCATAAGAGCCCCTGTGACAAATTCCTTTCCTCACCTCTTACTATTTGGAGGTGACGGAACTGGAACTGACTGGCAAGCAAGCTTTGCTACATTAGGGCCCATCTTATTAGTTTCAAAACTACATCTGAGCCCAATACAGGATATACAGGCCTTGTGAAAACCACAAGCCAATCCTTGGAAGTGAAAAATCTTCACTTCCTCTATGTGGAAAGGTCTAGAAGCCTTTTTCACCAAATTTTAGGATAAAAAGGGACCTTTTCTCCACCAGAAAAGGTTTCCTCATCCTGCTCTTGAATTCCTCTGTAGTATAACTGTCAAAAACAGTTATACTCTTGGAAAACACTCAGGTTATAATTATAGTATTAATCATTGTAGTAGTTATTATAGTAAACCAACTGATAATTATTGCACCCAGGGCTTTCAACAGTGCTCACCACCACTATTCTTCAATAGTAAAGCCCTGTATACCTCATCATCTACCCAATCTTTTTCAATCATTTTCACATTGTCACAGTCATAGTTAAAGCTTGTAATTAGTCTTTATTAGCTTTATCATAGACTCAGCCTGACACAAACTCCAGGCTGGTATTTCTCACATATATCAGCCTGTCTTTACCCACCTGGGGGTTCTTCCCCCAGTTTATTAATATATTGGATTTACCAATAATAATATTTTATTTTATTAATAAGAAATATTATAGTATTATTTGTTTAAGTTAGCCTTTGCCTTCCCTCACCTGTTCAGTGGGGATTTGGTGGCCATATCCTAATTAACTCTTTTCTTCTTTCTGAACAGGTTGAAACAGTGATACAGGGTTACTTTGTGGTTGTCTGTTTGTTTTTGCTGTTGTTTAACTGCAGTTCTTTATTCATCAGGAATTCTATTTCTTTTCTATTTCTCTTATTCTTTGAGTATCCTCTCTGAGTCATCCCTTATTAAGTCTGTTCACTGAGTTCCAGTCTCTCTTCACTTCAAAGATCCCCTGTGACACTGTATTTGAAACCCCAGTGCATAAATTCTTGAAATGAAGAACAGAGTGTTGTAACTGCAGCCCAGGCACCTAGAAACCAAAACTTAGTTTAAGAAATAAATTTTTTTCTTCAAAAAAAGAAGTCACACAACCTATAAGAAAAGATCTATTATCATTCTGTATCTCTCTCTTTAGTAAATTTCATACATAATTATCAAAAATCTTATTATATAATATTTTAGCTAAACACCACCATAGCCCCAATAACCTATATTTATTTTTATTAATATTCAATTTCATAAAATAAGTCCATCCATAAATTCTGCAGGGGATTTATTGTAGATTAAATTATTTTGAGCATTTTTCACCTTATATAATTTAAAGATTAATATTTTTTTCTATTATTTATTTCATAGCTATTAAATAATAGAATACCTGTTTTAGATTATATTTACTGTAATATAGTGTTTCTGTTTGAGATATCTTGGATATCTGGTAAAACAAATTTAGTGGACTTCAGTCAGCCATCTGAAATCTTGAAAAAAATAATTTTGTTGAGTTTTTAAGTAAGTATTTCTTTGATAAGAGATTTTTTAGTATGAATATTTCATTAAAAAACCATAAATAACTCAAACCATAAATAGATCAAATTGATTTTAGAACTCAATTCACATCTCCTAACATATTATAAAGAGAACTATATATTCTTCTAGCATACAGGTAGAGATGGCATTGAGTCTTAAATATCAACTCAAAAAAAATTTCTACTAATTTTTTCTTCCAGTTACTGACTCATTCATGCTACATGTAGAGGATTTTAGTAGAAAGCTTCTTACCAATGTCAAAATGGAATCTTACACATCAAATAACAAATTCACCAACCTGATGGAAGAAGAAATTATGAAAGCCTCTTAGGGTGCAGGGAACTCCTGTGTGGATTGACACAACTTACTTTTACAATTCAATTTTATTCTAATTTTAACTTTATTCCTGTTGTACATTGTAGGAATTTTGATAAAAACATAACCACTATTATCCATACCTCATATATCACTGTCATTCTTCTGAGAACAAACTTCTCTTACCAAAAATTATGTTTTCAATTCTTTTTAAGCTTGATCTTATATTTTATATAGAGTTCTTTTGAAAAATCATTTTAAGATATAAGAAGATTGGCTTTAATATTGATTACAAAATTATTATTAAAATCAAAGTATGATAAATATATTTCAAAAACAATTTGTGATTTTCTTTACTGGATCCTTTCAATAAACTTGGAAAAATAATTTGTGAATTATAAGAATCTCAAAGGAAGATTGATTGGGACCTCAAACCTTTTTCATTTTGAAGCCCAAATTTCCCTTTTTTCTCTCAATTTTAATTAAAAGAATATATCAACGACCACTAAAAGTAATTGAATAAAAAAAACTGAAATAATTTGTAAATGATGAATTTTATTGATTTAAAAGTAAGGACTCAATTCCATCAAAAATAACTCTGAATCATTAATCATCAAATGTTTTCTGATAATCATAAAAAGATTGAAATGGCATAAAATGTTTTACAAAATCAGTATTTTACTAAGAATTTCCAGAGAGAGGACATATTTTTTTAATTGGTTTATTTCCTAGGATATTTGTTTGAATTGCAAATAAATCATTTCAATTTAAAATCAAGGTTTTTTAGACTCTTGAGTGGTAAGATGTGAGATTGGTGCCTTTTTTGATGAACAGGCATGCTAAGAGATAGAAGGAAAGCCAAAAAATGAATCCAGAGTTATTTTTTTGGTGGTGTTTAGAGGGATATTGGAGGTAACCTTTCATAAATCTTATCTTATGCCATGACAAACCCTTCAACAACTTGATTGAGGCAAGTGATGATACCAAGCCCAATCATATCTCACAAAGCCAAATCCACTTTTATTGCTCATTTTTCATCCTCCAAAACTCATCTGTGGCCAGAAAAGCCAATGGACTATTATTTTTCCTTTTCTTTCATTTATTTTCCACTTTATTCTTCTGATAAGCTAGAAAAGATAGATTTTCATTCAATTTGAGACTACTGTACAGTATATCTACTTGAAAGTGTTTCAGAGAATACTTGAATTAACTCCCTCATTTTATCAACTTGTGATATTCACAATCAATGTGATAAGTGAACTCAATGGAACTTGAAAGGGAAGAAAGAGATGACTTCATCAATTGGTGAAAAATTGAAATATGTCCCCAAATCATTCACACAGTTTTCAACTTTTGACGTTGACGCGTCGCGTTGATTTCAACGACTCAGGATGATTTCCTTAACAAGCACCACCAAGTCGGTGTGTTGACGCAGGATCACACTTGCGTTTAACTCATTCGAATCAAGCTTTCCTACTCAGCTCATATACTTAATTAATTTCCATTTAATCTTGCAAAACTGTTCAACCTTCCGAGAGGTTTGTTAAGACTTAATCTTTGTTGTTGTTCAATTTTATCATCAAAAAATTCAAAAATCACATTTAATCGTTTCAATCAAGGTATCAAACCTTTCAAGAGAAATTTCCATTCGTCATTCAATCAAAGTTTTCAAAAATTACTAATCAAAATGTCGTCAGATGAAGTAAGAAAGCACTTCCCACCAATTATCTGAGTAAAACGTTTTTCTTAATTGACTTCCTCTAATAGAGCGAAGGGTTCGATCTCAGCGCCGATCAATACTCGGACTCAGATTTCGCTGAACCTCCCATATCAAAATCAAAAGTGAAATCCAAGGTTAAGCAACATCTCTCATCAAGTTATCATATCACCCTTGATTTGAAATAATTTCTTATTTGCCTTTGCTTTTATCTAACTCAGCCTGCGGTCAAGGCCAAGTCAAACTCACAATCAACTAAAGCGTCATCAAAACCCAAAGCAGCATCCAAGAAGATTGTTCAAAAATCACAACCAGATCAGAATCCCCCTTCATCTTCTAATGACTCCGAGGAGGCAGATCAATTAACTCAACTTCCCACTAAACCCAAATCAAAGACATCTGCACCTGGAAATAAGAAATCAGCCAGCCAAACTTACCAAAAAGTCAGTAGTAATTAATTTAACACGTTTTAAAAACTTTTGAACGTTATTTTATGGCCAACACAACTGCTCATCATGCTTTTTCAATTGGCTTAGTTAACTCAACTCGAACATGTCCTTAAAAGACCAGATACCTACATTGGAAGTGTTGAAGCTATTCGGCAGTACATGTGGATATATGACAAAGCCAAGAAGGCAATGGTTAATAAAGAAATATCTTTTGTTCCTGGTCTCTATAAAATTGTCGATGAAATTCTTGTCAATGCTGCAGACAATAAGGTGACAGCTGAATTCTTTGGGATCTGCGTCATTGAAGTGTTGCAACTGAAATTGATCTGAGACATTATTTTTTTCAATAGCAAAGGGACGATAACATGGACACCCTAAAAGTTACCATTGATTGCGAAAAGAACATCATATCTGTCATGAATAATGGCAAAGGTATTCCAATTGAGGTCCGTATTTCAATTGGCCATTGACTATGACTTTTTTGATTGAGTAATCGGCAGCAACCAAATCTCCGAAGTTGAGAAAATTCATATGGCTTTTTTGATTGGTGTAATTTTCATAAACTAGATCCATGAAACTGAAGGAATATATATTCCTGAACTTATTTTTGGCCATTTACTTGCGGGAAGTAATTTTGATGATGAAGAAAAGAAGACTACGGGTGGCAGAAATGGTTATGGAGCCAGTGGGTTGTCCAAAGCTTAAGGATTTGCCATGATCTCGTTTTGATCGATGGGTTTTTATCTTGTATCTTTTTTCTCTTATAGAACTGGCCAATATTTACTCTTTAGAGTTTATCGTAGAAACCGCTGACACCGCAACTGCAAAGAAATATAAGCAAGTTTTCAAAAAGTAAGTCATTTTTCTCCGAAAATCTCATGATATGCTGACTCATTGATTATTCGTGAATGTCAGTAATATGTCAACCAAGGAAAAGCCCAAAATTACTGAAAACAAGAAAGGCGAAGAGTATACCAAAATTACATTCAAACCGGATTTGGTGAAATTCAACTTACCGGCAGAGAACGGACTTGCCGGGGATATGGAGGCCTTGTTGAGCAAGAGGGTTTATGATTTAGCTGGGACTCTCAAAAATGTTAAGGTTTGGTTAAACGATGAGAGAGTTAAGGTCAATGGTTTTAAAAAATATGTTGAAATGTACATCAATGGCATCAATGAGGTAAGCTTGACGATAACATTTTACCTTTTTTTTATCAAAACCAATTTTTCCCAAATTTGACATCCTATGTTTAAAGGCGTCGAAAAGCTCCTCGTCTAAGAACCTTGAACCTCCAGGCTCGCCCGGACAAGCATCCAACAAGACTCCTATCATTTATGAAGAATGTGGAAAGCGATGGGAAATTGCCTTTGCCCCTTCCGATGGTCAATTTCAACAAGTCTCATTTTGCAATTCAATTGCCACTACAAAAGGCGGGACTCATGTTGATCATGTCGTCCGACAACTCGTCGATAAGATCACCGAATCTGTCAACAAGAAAAAAGCTAAACTTAACTTAAAACCATTTCAGGTTAAGAATCATCTTTGGGTCTTTGTGAACTGTTTAATTGAAAATCCTGCATTCGACAGTCAAACCAAGGAAAACATGACGCTTGGGGCTAGTAAGTTTGGCAGCAAGTGTGCCATATCAGATGAGTTTATGAAAAAAGGTACGTGCCATGTTATCCAGGCCCTCATAATCAAGCGCTCTTCTAACACGCTTGTTTGGGCTGCCATCGACAGTCTTGAAGTCGGGTGTCATAGACACCGTCATGGATTTCGCCAAATTTAAAGAAGAAGCTGCTTTCAAAAAGACTGATGGATCAAAGCGGTCACGAATCACAGGCATCTTAAAACTAGAAGACGCAAATAATGCTGGAACCAAAAAAGCGAGCGATTGTACATTGATTTTAACTGAAGGAGACTCAGCTAAATCTTTGGCCGTCGCTGGCCTTTCTGTCATCGGGCGGGACAACTTTGGTGTTTTTCCATTACGAGGTAAATTGCTGAATGTACGCGAGGCCAATGGCGCCCAATTATTAGCCAATGCAGAAATCCAACACATAAAACAGATCATGGGTCTACAACAAGGCAAAAAATATCAGAGTCGAGATTCGCTCCGGTATGGAAGTTTGATGATTATGACTGATCAGGCAAGCTCAATTCAGCGAATTCTCCCAAATCTGAATACTTATTCCCAGCTTGATATCTTACAGGATCATGATGGTTCTCATATTAAGGGATTGATCATCAACTTTCTCGATTACTTTTTCCCATCTTTATTAGAAATACCAGGCTTTTTGGTTGAATTCATTACACCTATCGTAAAGGTCACACGCAAGAAAGAAGAAATTTCCTTTTTTACCATGCCAGAATTTGAAAGGTGGAAAGAAGAAAATGATGGCGGGCGTGGATGGACGAGTAAATATTACAAGGTGTTTACTATTTCATTTATCTATGGTTTTTTAAGGTTACTCAATCCTTTCAAATTGATGGCTTGCTCGCAGGGTTTGGGTACTAGTGATGCAAAAGATGCCAAAAAGTATTTCAGCAAAATGTCATCACATCGTATCAAATTTGCCGCAACCCAAGAGAACGATCGTGCGTTAATAGATATGGCATTCAACAAGAAAAAAGCTGATGACCGGAAAGAGTGGCTAAGAGGATTTGAAGTAGGTTTTTGTTGATGAGTAAAAAGCTAATTTTAGTTGTTAAAATTCATAAATTTTGTGACTTTTGTAGCCTGGTACTCATCTCGACCATAATGTTTCGCAAATAACTTATTCTGAGTTCATCAACAAAGAGCTCATTTTATTTTCAATGGCCGACAACATTCGTTCGATTCCTTCAATGGTTGATGGATTCAAGCCCGGTCAAAGAAAAGTTCTTTTCGCTTGTTTTAAGCGGAAGCTGAAAGCTGAAATCAAAGTTGCTCAGCTGGGCGGTTACTGTTCTGAACATTCTGCCTACCACCATGGAGAACAGAGTTTAACCCAAACAATTGTTGGTTTGGCCCAGAACTTTGTTGGCAGTAACAACATCAATATTTTGTCACCGAATGGACAATTTGGTACCCGTGCTTCTGGCGGCAAGGATGCTGCCTCAGCCAGGTACATTTTTACCAATCTAGAAAAAATCACTCGAGTTATTTTCCCACCCGCCGATGACCATGTGCTGAACTATTTGGAGGACGATGGTACACAAATTGAACCCGAGTGGTATATACCTATTCTACCTATGGTACTCGTCAATGGATCTAGTGGGATTGGTACTGGATGGAGTTCAGATATTCCCAATTATAATCCAATGGACATTGTTAACAACCTGAGGCGCCGGCTTCATGATGAACCTTTGGAGCAAATGCATCCTTGGTTCAGAGGATTTACAGGTCAGCTCATACAGGAAGCACCAGGTAAATATAAGGTGCTTGGGGAATGGAACCAAATCAATGATGAGACAATAGAGATTACTGAGCTACCGATCAGAGTCTGGAACCAGTCTTACAAAGAGTTACTAGAAGCTTGGATAAACTCTACTGAGAAAATACCTGCGCTGATCAAGGTGAAAACTTTCGACTTATGATTTCGTTTTTTTAGTTTTTTCTTAACTGAAATATTTTTATCGCAATAAATGATGAGCTTAGGATTATCGCGAATACCACACAGAAACGACTGTACATTTTATCATTACGCTTACTGAGAAAGGAAAAGAGGTTATCAAGAAGGATGGAATTGAGAAAGCGCTCAAGCTATCAAGTAGTCTTTCAACAACTAATATGGTGTGTTTTGATGCAATGGGGAAAATCAAGAAGTATTCTGAACCCGAGCAGATTTTGGACGGCTTTTTTGACGTTAGATTGGAGTATTACCACAAACGCAAAGTAAGAGACTTCATTGCAAGGTTTTTTTTAAGAATGGAGGCACTGATGCACAAATGCATTCACTTTTGACATTGCAAGGAATATCTTGTTAACGATATGACTTTGACTTACGAGCGGCTTTCAAACCAAGCCAGATTTGTTTTAATGATTATCGAAAAAAAACTAATCATTAGCAATCGAAAGAAAGCCGATATTGTGGTTGAATTGAGAAAGCTAGAATTCAGGCCGTTTCCGGTCAAAAAGAAGCCAAAGACAGCAGGAGATCCTGACCAAGCTGGCGAAGGAGATGACGAGGAAGAAATTGCGGAGCTTAGTGCGGCTGGAACTGCTGGTGACTTTGACTATCTTTTGAGCATGCGTTAGTCAATTCTTCTTATCCGTTTATGTTCATCTCTAACACTTTGAAAATTATTTATCTATTCATTCAGCTATCTCGCGCCTGACTGCTGAACAGGTCGCTAAACTCTTGGCTGAAAGAGATGCTCAAGAAAAGGAGCTTCAAATATTATTAGAAAAAACTGCTCAAGATTTATGGCGGTCTGACTTGGATTTGTTTGAACACGAATGGTCGGTGAGTCATGCCCAAGATTAAAAGGCTGAGATGAAATAACGTATCAGATCGGAACTAAATGTAACTGCTGCAATCTTAAATCTAGCGTTTAATGCTTGCTAGTGATGAGTCGCGTCGGGCTAGCATCAAAAAAGTGAAGAATATGGGTATCAAAATGCCAAATGTGGCTAAGGCAATCAAGGGGAAGAAGCCAGCTGTAAGTTATGCCTTGTTTTGAATTGAGAATTTTACACGATAAAGAGTCTAACAGCAAAATACTTTATTCTCATCAAGCTTAAACCAGAGCTTGACAGTGATGGCGAGGAAATCTACAAGCCCAGCACCGATAAAAAACCACCAAAGCCTCGAATTGGCTCCCAATCAAAGCTGGATTTCAAACCTGCACAATCTAAAGACCAACCAACTGCAGAACCCGCTGAAAACTCTGTTCAAGCGTCTGCAGCGACAGCAGACGAAAAACCAAAGACCAACGAAAAAAATGCACAATCTGCTACTGTTACCAAGAAGCTCAAAAGAGCTTTTAACGACTCAGAAAATGATTCAGGCGAGCCCAAACGCACCACCAAGTCCCCAGTCAAGAGAAAGAAAAAGGTATTTTTTTTTTGGTGACACCCTTGAGTCACGGCTGTTTACTAATTGCGTTTTTTAACAGGAAATTTTGAAAAGCTCAGACGACGAAGACAGTGATAACTTTGAAATCAAGGTTAAGGCACCAAGCAAGTCAAAAACATCTAAACCAATGCCCTCCTCTAGCAAAGTTGATAACAGCGGGGATGTTGAAGCAAAAACGAAAGCAAAAGCATCCAAGGCCAAAACCACTCGTGCACCAAAGAAACGCGAACTTGATTCGTCAGAGGATAGCAATTCAGATATAGAGGTTTTAGGAGTTGATGATGATTCATCCATGGATGATGATGAAATCCTGTCGAAGAAGACAAAACTAAAAAAGACAACAAGCCAGAAAGTTCCCAGCTCAGCGGAAAATGACCCCAAACCGAAAAAGGTTGACAGGAATGAAAAGTCTGACTCAGAGGCAGACCTTGGTCCTCCTCTTCGTCGTCCCGCCCGGTTAGTATAATTCTGCTAAATTTTACTACATCAACAAATTCCATTTAGTCTTACGACTCCACGGATTTGGTTTCTTGACATTGACTAATGCTTTCATGGCTTGGTCTTTTGATAGGTCAAGAGCCCCAGCCAAGTACGTTATCGAGCCAAGTTCATCTGAAGCTGAGGAGGGGAGTGAATTTGAGCAGGATTGAGTGGGTTGCCTTTGATGTACGTCGATGGACATTGGGTCCTTGCCAAAAAAGTACTTAACTTGGCATGGCAACATCACACTTTCATTTCATCCTTCATCCGGCATTTTCTTTACACTGTCCAACATATGGCGTTCTCAACCGCTTTTGTATACCTCTTTTAATATCCAAATCCCTCAGCGTTTATATTGCTCAGCTCAGAATCTATATGTCGAAATGTCCCTTTCTCAATTCCACACTGTCATACGTGAATGTTTAAGCTCTTTTCAATCTTTTTTTCTGTTTCCTCGCATGTTCTCGGCTCCAGCTGTCTGAAGAAATAATGTAATGTCCTTTCCTTCGTAATTGACTGTACTTGTTTTTTATGCGACCGCTACAAATGCCGATAAATTACTTGATTGGCAGTGGCTTTGTTATTCAGGAATAATGGTAGAGAGAGAGCAAGCGATTGAAGAGAAGCTGTAGCTGGAAATCAACATTAAGCCAAATGCCATCACAACACTTGGGGTTATTCATCTGTTTTTCAATGACTAAAAAAAACAGTACCTGAAGTCAAGCTCGGGTAGTTGTTTAAACACCTTCTCAAGTTCTATTTACAAATAGCAAAAATCGACATCTGTTGTGAAACCCCTTTTCAAGTTGTTTGAACTGCTTATATACATGTCTTAATTGCTGATTACGCTATGAAATAGGAAATCTGAAATCACGTGAGAATTGGTTCTAACTGCCTTTTTGTTATGAAGGCACTTTTTGGAAATTGCCTTGTTATCTTACCAAAATGGGTCATTCTCTTGTCTTGAAAAGAAAGATGTGAGGTGGGCAAAGAAGGAAGGGAAGTTTATTTTTGTGATTTTTATTTCTAAATCGAAATCAAAACCAAACCTAAAATAATAAATTAAACCAAAATATAAAGAAATCTACCCAAATTCAAAATTTTGAATTGATACTCATAATTTTTAATTTTGTGTAAGATATCATCAAATAAACTATGTTAATTTCTATTTTTATCAAGTTAAAAATGTATTTATTTTAATTGTAATTATCCCTGTGCTAATTAAGATGATCAAAAAAAGTTTTAATAATAACTATAACATTTAAAATTATGATTTTGAGTATCATGAAAACAAACATCATCAAAATGAAAATAAATTATAATGGTAATCATTTTGTTACAGAGTATCAAACTTAATCAAATATGGCTTTTATAGAAAACTACTGATTCAGTGAAATATGCAGATTCTCATTGGAATTTTTTATTTAGGAAGAAAGTCAGGTTATTCCTCCTAATATTTTTTTATTAATCCTCCGAAAAAAAAAAACCATTTATTTTTTTCTACTAATTCATTTGATTATTTAGCCAACTAGTTTTGCTTAGAACTGATTCATATATTCTTCTTTTCTCACATCACTTATATTTAAAATCATCCTCTCAAATAGTAATTTTTCATCAATCGGAATTTCCTGAGCTACAAACTCATCAAAGAAGACTCCAAAAATCCTTCTCACACAATTCAACTACCAACTAATAACAATATGGCCTCATAAAGCCAACTATGATGCATGCTTTGGTACATTTGTATTCACTCATATTTGAAGGCCTCCTGAAAGCAACATTGAAGATGTAATCAAAATCAAAGGAATAACTGAGTGCCCAAAAGAGGCATGAATTATTTAAGACTTATAAGGTAGAATATATGAAGCCTTTTAAATTAGAATATTCAGCTAGATTGAGTATCAATTAATCCTGTGTGGTGAGGTCCCAACTAATGGGAGATGCTTTGGGTGCAGCAGTTGCAATCCTGTCCCCCACTTTTGGCCACCTAATTCACTCCCAAAAAAGAATTTTACAGTGAGTTCTTGATCCTAAGCCCCTCCCTGGATTTTCCATTAAAAAAAGAGAGTTACAAATCAAAAGAAATTTATTTGAGCCAACTTTTCAGCCTATAGACTAATTTGATCTACACTCACCATGAGCAAACTGGATACACCTTAGAGAAGGTGTTGACTTTTGGAAGTGGCTTGGACGCAGCACAGTCCAAGTTTGGACTCACTTGAAACTAGGTTTAACCAAAGAATCTTAAAATCTGTTGCTATTACAACATCTTCCAAGCCACTGGAAAATTACAGAATTTTCATGTTTTATTTTTTTCCTCTTGAAAGGAATAAATTATAAGCTTTTTTCCATGTTTTTCATTAAATACTGTCATTTACAGATAATTAAAATTCAATTTATCATTTTGTCAAAGTTTCATTTTATATAGAATCCTTTTTTTACAGATATGTTCAAGTTTGAACAGTTTTTATAACTCTTTTCAAGTTCATGTTAGAAAAGACCATCATTCCAAATAGAGAAAATATAAAAACTTTAATTCATCCTCCTTCATCTTAAAAATATATTGAAGCTTCAGATTATCTGACTTAAAAAAAGGATCAAAAAATTATTTTTGGTAAATCACTTATTTTTATGAGAATATGATTTTGATTTAACCTCTTAAAAAAAATATCTTAATTTTTAAAAATTTGAAAATAATATTTAGATTCTTTTAAAAATTGAATTTAAAAAATAAATTGTGAGAAAAAGGAGATAGCCCTTTTTTTTTTATGAATTCAATTATTTTTTTTTGTTTTGTTACATTTTATAAAAAAAAAAAAAAACATGGTAGGATGAAATTGAAGTTTATTACTATGAAAAAATTAATTCATTTACTTTATTATTATCATCAATTTTTTATTTTTTTTTATTTGGGTTTTTATGATTTTTATTATTTTTAGAGCTTCAGTAAACCCACAAAAGGATTTTGATAAAAAAAATTCAAGCAATTATGTGTTTTTCAATTAGAATTAGGCTAAAATAAAAACTTTATTTAGAAAAAAACCTATTTATGGCATTTTTATGTCATTTTTGATGTGATTTATGGAATTTTTATGTCATTGTTGATCCCATTTATGGCATTGTTGATGCTATTTATGGCAGTTTTAATGCAATAAATCGCATTGTTATTTCATTTTTGATTACATTGATGGTACTGATAATGCCATAAAGCTAATTGTTAATTCTGTTAATGTCATAGATGGTATTTTTTATTTACTTAAAAACATGAACAAAAAAGTACATATAAAAAACACTGTTTGGGCCTACAATTGTACCACCAATTTTTTTTCCCAAAAATATGGGCTTCTGGTTTTTTATTCTCAATATTCTCCCCTTCATTTTCAAAAAAAAAACCTATGAAATCTCATAATTGGGAAGATTTTAATGAATTTTTTCAAAAAAAAATAGGTCATTTTGGAGAAATTTGGAAAAAAAAAATTGAAAAAATTTGGGAATCTTGATATACCATGTCAGAAAAAATATAAAAAAAAAAAATTGAGAAAATCCTCAAAACTAAGCCTGATTAATATTTTTTTTTAAAAATAGGTCAATTAAATTTTTTTACCATAAACTTATGTCTTTTGGCCATAAATTTATGAAAACACATAAGGGCTTATGTGTGTTTACTAAAAGCTCACATCCTTTTGACAGCACCCTATTTTCATTATTTTTATTATTTTTATTATTTTTAGGGTGTTGGTAAAAACATGTAAGCTCTTAGGTGTTTTTGCCATAAATTGTTAAAAACATGTAAGGGGTGCCCTGGGCCAATTTTTAATTAAAAATAAAACACCAAAAGCCCTGTATTGGGCCAAAAAATTCAAAAAAGAAGTCTTTCCAACAAAAAAACCCTCTAACCCAATTCTATAATTCATTTTTTGCACATCCCGCCCCCCAAAAAAACCCAAACATCCAAATAAACCACATTGTCCCCCCAAACAATTTTCTTTTGAAAAGCAGAATTACCAAAGCAATTTTGCAAAGATTTTCACACATTTTTTCTTTTTTTCCCCCAAAAGACCACATTTTCCTCCCCAACAACCTGCTTTCAATCCTCTAACATTCCAATTTTTTTACCTTCCCTCATCTATTAATCCCACAGTTCAACCACTTCATTTGGCTTTTACCTACGTTTCATTTTTCACAACTTTGATAACCTCTTTTTCACATTTCAAAAGGTTCTTTCCTCATTCCAAATCCCCAACTTCCCCCTTTTTTTAAATCCATACATATTTTTCACTCAATAATGCTTCAAAACCTCACTGAAGGTGAATTTCAGATCCTTGAGCTTTCTTGGAAGCATGTGCATAATGTTTCCAGGGCTAAGGGGTATGCTGTGTCCACCTTGAGGTCAAATATGACCCAAAACCAAATTGAAATAGGTTGTGACAGGTCTGGGACCACAAATCCCAACAAAAACTCCTCCAAAACAGTCCCTTCAAAAAAGCATGACTGTCCATTCAGACTTTAGGCCAGAAATTATGCCGAGAGTCTCACTTAGACTGTTAAAGTCAAAAACCCTGAACAAAGCCATGATGCCACTGGAAATATTATGGCACATCCTTCTTTCAGAAAATTCAAAGGGCAAGAAACATCCCAAATTGCTCAGATGTCTGAATCACTGCTCATGCCAAGGAAAATTCAGGACCAATTATGCAGCCAGAGGGAGTCTGAAAGGTCTGTAATCCTTCAAGAAATTTACAACCAAGTCAAGAAAATCAAGAAAGACAAACTAAAAGACAGAAGGCCCATTGATGCTCTTATTGACACCCTCAAAGAAGAAAATTCTGTTTGGTCCTCTGCAAGGGATGCTGAGGGACACATTACCTCCTTGTTTTTCACTCACCCGCTTTCTATAAAACTCCTTCATGGCTTTACTCATGTAATTCTTATGGATTGTACTTATAAAACCAATAAGTAAAAAAAACCGCTTTTTCATATTGTTGGATTCAGCTCAACCAATAAGACCTTTTCTGGGGCTTTTTGTTTGATGAAGAATGAAACTGAACCCTTATATACTTGGGCATTAAATAAATACATAGAAAAGGTACTCAACAACACCAATCTTGTTCCCCCTCCAGTTATTGTTATTGTAAGGGATCTTGTAAGGTGTGGATATGAAACTTTTATTAAAAATCAAGTACTTTTCCTGTCCTCAAAATTTTGTATAAGGTAAAAATCAATTAAAAATAGTAAGAAATATTATTCTTAGGAGAAAACAAGCCAATTTTATTATTTATAGCTTTATTAGTATAAGACAATAATATTATAAAGATTTATTGTTTTACCAACAATAAAAATTTATCCCAAAAATAATCTATAAGAGATATTTAAGGCTACAAAAGAAATTTCTTCAAGAGCAATTTCAATTGGAATTAATTGAGCAAAGAACTGCAAGAAATTAATTAAAGAAAAAAGTCTTTGAAAAGAGTATTAAAGAGAAAACACGCCCAAAAGTGACCAGAGTGAATTTGGAAACAAAGTGACAAAGTTAACAGTGATGGAAGATGCTTTAATTCACTTTTGGGGTGGTTCAGGGGTAAAAATGATAATAAGAGTTACAAACAATTATTATAATGATTTTTTCACGTGTTTAAAAGGTTTAAAATTATTTGAAAAAGGTGGTTGGAATCTTTTATTGATTGGTTTAACAGTGTTTGAACTAATTATAAAAGGAAAAGATTCTAACATGAAGAGAAAAGTGTGCAAAGAAGACATTCTTTTATAGCCATCAATTTTCTTACTCCAAAAGTAAATTTTACTTTTTTCAGTCGTGAAAAACAGTCTGACAACAGAAAAGCCAATTATGGCATCATTGAACCCTGGTTTAGACCAAAAAAGGGCTGGTTTAAGCCATTTTAGACCCTTAAATCAGCCATTACCATAGAAATACCTGGTCTAGAGCCTTCAAAACACGTCAGGATGTGTGTAAGGGGCATAGAAAGCAGTTAAAACTGGTTTTAATAACATTGTTTTAGCTTAAGGGTAGTTTTACCCTCTTGACAACAGTTAAAACTGCCCTGGTTGGTATCAAAACCTCATCATCAATTGAGTCACAGACCCTGTGACTCAATTCCAGGCCAAAAGTGATGAACTTTTGCGTGAATTTTGACATCTCACACCTGTCAGCAAGGATTTTGGGGGTCTGGCTCCCCCTTAGAGCCAGAGTTCCTTCCCCCCCCCAATTTTAATCTTTCCAATTTATTTTTTCCTTTAATTCCTCATCATGTATTATACTTGTAATTTACATATGTAATTCAATTGAATTTTACAGTACAATACAGTAATAATTGATACCTCATATGTAAATCAAAGTTCACTTATGTAATACACGCGCACATTTTGACATTTTAATTGAATTCAATTGAAAATACTTCAATTCCTCATAACTTCTAAGCTAAACACAATACCTCAATTTTAACAAAAAAATTGATGGTTAACACCACATGTGGTGTGAATTAAATTTAAGTTTTGAGGATTTTCAACTTTTGTATTGAAAATAATGAAGACTTAATTTAAGCTTATTTAGAGTTGAGTTACAAAAATTTCACTCAGAGGTGACCCCACCTAATTTTTTATAAGGAATCAAATGGTGAAATAAATTTTATATATTTATTTATTGGATAAAAAGCTATAATATATTTTATATAAATTTTTACCAAAAATATTTTAATTTCATAATTTTCATTAAAATTCATCTTAACTTAATTTTTACAAGTAAAAATGAATTTTCATAATTTTAATTTGATTTTTAAATTATAATTAAATTTTGACTTTTAAATCTAAATTTATATTTATATTTTTATTTTTATAATATAAATAGATTCATTTTATTTCTATTTGTATTTTAATTTATCATTTGTGGTCTTTTGGGTATATAAAAATACCTCTAAGGCTCACATTCCCTCCCTCTAAAAAAATAATATTACTTTGTAATATTGTTATTTCTAGTGTGCCTGAACCTTCTGAGAAGTTGATTAGCTTCAGGTATTTCCTTTTCTGGAAACCATTCATCTTCACAAGTTGGGTCACTGTACCTAACAAGGTATTCCCTTACTTTGTTGGTCCTCAACTTTCTTTCTTTGAGAACTTTGGTAATTTTCTTACTACCAGATGGCTCAAAAGGAGGTATAGCTTGGGGAATTTTATTCCTCAAGGGGAATTTTTCAGCATCACTAGATTTATATGGCTTTATCAAGCTCACTGGAAATATAGGATGCTTATTGCTAAGTTCTTCAGATAACTCTACTTCAACAGAATTTTCTCCATGGAGGGCATTAATAACAAAAGGTCCTGCAAAGGAGTCTTTCAGCTTTTTACATCCTTTGATGTTATTGAATTTAGTGGTTCATACAAGAACTAAGTCCCCCACCTTAAAATCCGGAGTTGCATGTGATTTATCCAATTTGTCCTTAGCATATGCAAAAGAGTCCTCCATGCACCTTACTGCATGCCTTCTAGCTTTGTCTAGCATTCCCTTGAAGCTAGAAGCTGTGGAATGTATTTCAATCAAATATTTCCTCAAGGAATCTTGGAGTAATTTGGGGTTCCATCCTTTTTCTAGGATAGCAGGAGTTTGATTGGTACTGGCATGTATTGATGTTTTATATGCTAATTCCAGTGCTGGCAAAAGAGTACACCAATCATGGGTAAATCCATCACAATCTTTGAATTCAAGGCCATATGCACAAAATCTTCTTACCATGTCCTCTAAGGTTTGGATCATCCTTTCAGCCAGACCATCAGTTTGTGGGTGGTAGGCTGTAGAGAAAGACAGCTTAGTGCCAAATAATTGGTGAAGATTTGTCCATAGTGCTGAAGTGAATTTGGGATCCCTATCACTAATAATATTTGTAAATATTCCAGTCCATGACACTACTCTATTCCATATCAAAAGAGCTGTATCCATGGCTGTATCATCCTTGTGACATGGTAAAAAGATTGGAGTTTTACTGAACCTGTACACAATCACTAGGAAAGAATTATAACTTCTGTCACCTCCTGGTGGTAGGCCAGTTACCCAATCCATATGGACAATTTCCCAATGTCTGCTTGGTTCTTGGATTTTTATCATATTTCCAAGTCTCTTGCCAGTGGATTTATTTGCTTTTTGACATCTGTCACAGGTTTTGCAATACTATGAAACATCTTTCTGCCACATTGGCCACCATATACAGGCTTTTACTTTTTCTCTTGTTCTGTCTTCAGACAGATGTCCTGAAAAGGGGTTGTCATGGAATTCTTTTAGTACAAGATTGATTAATGACCTGTCCACAACTGTCATGACACATGTGTGCTTGGTCCTGTGGTAAATTATACCATCCAGTAGGTGAAATCTTCCTTCATCATAAGACTTCTTCCATAATTCATCCAAGGAATGTATGAGAGAGTTGTCTTTACAGTCTTTGTTAAGTACTTGGCACAAGATGCTACAATTCTTATCTTGAGTGTAACTGTGTCTTACTTCCTCAAAGATGGTGGTGTTCAAGTCTGTAACACTTATTCCTTCTATTGGTATCTGTGGTGAAGATTCTTCTGCAACATAAGCAGTATTATCAATATTATTTGGTAATGGCCATCTGCTTAGTCCATCTGCATTCTTATGAATCTTCCCATCCTTATGAACAATAGTCATATTGCCTCTGTATTCTTGTATGGCTATTTGCTATCTGAGCATATGTCTGTTGGGTGTTTTCATGTTGAAAATGTGATTTGATGGCTGTACAATCTGTTATCACCTCAAAAACACATCCTTCCAGAAAGTAGTTGAGTTTTTCTAAAGCCCAGAAAAGGCATAGGCATTCCATTTGACTTGCTCCATATCTGCCTTCAGTTGGTTTGATTTGCCTGGATATGAAACATATGGGTCCTTCTACAGGTTTCTCATTTATGATCTGAACTTGGTAAAGTGCAGCACACAGCCCATCCCCTGATGCATAAATATACAATTTAAAAAGCAATTTAAAGTCTGGCATCAGTAAGAGTGGAGCAGTGGTCAAGGATTCTCTTAGAAACTCAAAATCTTTGACTCTGTCAACAGTCATTTCAAATACTGTGTCTTTGTTACACAATTTATAAAGTGGTCTTGCTATGGATGCAAAATCTTTAATGTGTTGCCTGTAATATCCTGCAAGACCTAAAAATGACTGAATTTCCTTTTTGTTCTGAGGCATGGGTTTTAGCAATACTGCTGCAACTTTGTTTTTGTCAATTCCAAGGGACAAATCAAATACAACATGTCCTAGTGCTTCAAGTTCTTTAAATCCAAAATGGAATTTCTTCAAGGAGATTTTCATGTTTACTTATTGAATTTTTGTCAAAACTCGGGAAAATCTGTACATGTGCTCTTCCCAAGTCTTGGAACCAAAATTAATGTCATCAATGTAAATGATTAACCATCCCTCTGAAAGCTCTTCAGGGAAGAGTTCATTCATCATTCTTTGGAAGTGTGAAGGTGCATTTTTGATACCAAAGGGCATTCTTAAGTATTCATACACTCCACAATGAACAATAACTCTCAAATATCTTCTTTCTCTTTGTGTCACCACATTTTTATGGAATCCTTTAAGGGAATCCATAGTGGCTATATACACTGCTTGAGATATTTGAGTAAGGGAAATTTGGATTTTTGTTATTGGGTACCTATCTGGAAAAGTGTAAGTGTTCAAAGCTCTAAAGTCTCCAGCCATTCTGGATTTTCCATTATACCATGCCACTATGACTGGTGTAGTTATTTCTACTTCTTCATTATGGCCAACTTTTCTTATTACACCAAGGTCTAGAAGCTCTTTGATA
Source organism: Austropuccinia psidii (assembly GCA_023105745.1). Classification (NCBI taxonomy): domain Eukaryota; kingdom Fungi; phylum Basidiomycota; class Pucciniomycetes; order Pucciniales; family Sphaerophragmiaceae; genus Austropuccinia; species Austropuccinia psidii. Next base: position 52,726,242 of record JALGQZ010000005.1, read on the forward strand.
TGAGTTTCCAGAGCTTCGCTTGACTTGGGACTTGCTGGATATGCAGGTCTTCTCAAGAGTGGTGGATAAGGTCTTTCAATATTAAGAATGATATCAGCTTCATGACCAATAATTGCTCCTAAAGGTTCTTTTTCTGAAGCAAATGCTCCTCTGTGTTCATACAAAAGGGAAGAAAGTTCATTTTCTTGTTTATCAGTAAGATGAAGGCTTATTTCAGCCTCCTTCAACTGTTCAGATTTGAATTTTTCCAATTGTAAGTTGACTGGTGATACTTTATTTACTGTAATTTGTCTTTTAAATGGTAAAAAGGCAAATTTCTTATGCTTATTGTCTCCAATAGTAAAGTATCTGTCTTTGTTGTTACGTAAATCTATCCCATACATGATTAAATAGTCATTTCCCAATATAAAATGGGTACTGGAGCAGTTTTCCATAACAACAAATTCAACTGTGATTCTTAAATTCCCATTAATGTGTGGGAATATGACATTGGTATCAAAAATTCTTAATTCTTTCATTGGATTACTTGCACTATTGAATTTTATACCATCAATTGGTAAGAATTGGTCTTCAAAATTTGGTACACAAGTTTTAAGAAAATATTTTCTAACACAAGAGCAGAAGGCTCCTGGGTCAATCAAAATTTTGGTGGGCTTGTTGTCAATCACCACTTCTGTTATACAGGAGTTACCAGCTGTATAACCTTTCCCTTTGTTTGGTTTGGTTTTCATAAGTTGTGCATCTTGAGCTTTTCATAAATCAAGTTGACCATTGCTCAATTGTGGCAAGTGGGAATAAGATCCCATGATGTCAAAAGTGGAATTGATATTTTCTATATCTTTTGAAGATTTAGAAAATATGGATGACTTATCATCTGAATTGTCTTCAATTATGTCATCTTTTTCAACATCAGGTTCCTTTTCAATATCAATTTCATTGATTTTCCCACTTTTTGGACATGTATTGGCTAAATGGGTGGTGCTTTGGCAAATATGGCACTTTCTGACTGTATCTGCAAATTTATACTTAAAATTATTCGAATTTTCTTTGGGGTTTTGTCCACAGAATCTTTCCAAGGTGTATTGAACCTTGTTTTGAGATTCACCCTACTAGAGCCAATTTGGGTTCTGGTGGTTACTTCTTCTAATATATTGATAATATCCTCTGCTGAAGATTGTTCAGTAGTCCTGCTTTTGACATCATGCTCTAAGTCTCCTCTACATTGTCTCAGAATCTTTCTATGGATCATAAATTCTGACATGTCAGGATATAATGCTGTTAATCTGTCTTTTTGTTGGCAAAACCATGGTAAATATTTGTCTTTATCAGCATTAAATTTGGAAGATTCAAAGGCTGTTTCCACTTTAAACCTCCAAGAATCATTGGCCCATTTGGTGATAATTTGGGTTTTCCAGCAAGTCCAACTTTGGTGTCCATATGCTTGTCTCAATTTGAGATACCATCTGTGAGCTGATTTGGTAAATAAGGTGTTAAACCTGGCTGTTACCAATCTTTCTGGTAATTCAAAGTCTTCCTAGATCATATCAATACCTCTGATGAATTCTATATGGTCATATTCTCCTTCACCACTGAAGTGAGGCCATTCCTTAAGTTTTGGAACTTCTTTCAAGAGTGCTTGGCCAATTGATGGTTCCAAGTTATGAAAAGAAGTAGAAAATTTATTTTTGAATTGAGAATTTTCAATTTCCAATACCTGTGGATTAGGAATCCCTGTACCCTCATTTTGATTCAGAGGTGTAGACATTCATGGTAAGGTGTTTAGTAGTTGTTCAATATCATTTATTTTACTGTTGTTACACCTTTTTGAATTTCTTAATTCATGTTGTAAGCTTTGTATAGAGGTTATTAAATTCTTTTTATGATCATCCTCTTTATATGTCAGCTGATTCCATAATTCTGCTTGTTTAGTATTATCAGATATAACCTCATTTAACTTTATTGTGAATTTTGATATTTCCTATTTTGAGGTATCAAAACACTTTTTCAAGGAAATTATATGTGTTTTTACTTCAGTAAATGATTTTGGAATATCATCAAGAGCTTTCTTATTATCCTCTTTGATAGTATTTATGGCTTGTTTTATTCTTGTTTCAATAATGTCATCAATATTGAATTTAGAATATTTGTCTGTCAATTCTTTAATAATGGCAGATTGTTCATTTATCTTATTGCCAAAAGAATTATCATTATTGGAAGTTTTAATTGTTCTTAAAACTTTTTCAAAACATTTAAGTGTCTCATTGATTTGGCTCAGACTCAAGTTATGTGTTTTAAGATTGTCACAAATTGATGTATTTTTTTCAGAAAGATGACTTTTTACATCAGTTATAGCTTCATAAAACTCTGGAATAGAATCAAAAATATTGGAAATCATTTCTGATATTTTAATCTGGCCTCCTCTTTCTTTTTTAATTCCATCATTGTTCTGGCCATCTGAAACACATTTTCCATGGCATCCTGTAGCCCTGGATGTAGGGTTTGGTGGCTGGTTCCTTTCCTTTGCCCTTGTTTGGGGCTTGTGGTTGCTTTTTCACGTTGAATTTGCTGCTGCTGGCCACTGGGGCTGTTTTTGGCACTTGTTTAGGTGGTTGAGGGTTGTTTTTCCTCCATTCTAGTGTCAAGAGCATCATGTTTTTCCTCTACATCAATGGATGCCATCCATTGAGCAATTTGCAAGTGTGGGGATGTCCTAGGGCTTTTCTCACAGTAAGGTAAGAATTCATGCAGTTTTTCCACAGATCTGCAAGGATCTGGTACTACTTGTACTTCAGGGAATTGTTGTAAGATTTGTGGCTGGCTTTGTATATGTCCACTGAGGCTTCTTGTGGCTGTGTCAGCTCTTTGTGAAGGTAAAATGGTATTATCAGCATCATAATGACCTATTTTAGTTGTTTGGAAGTCATCAACTGACCCTTTTCCTTCTGTACCTGGTTGGCTTCTGCCATAATAATGTCTATTACCTTTCTGAGAGCTTCTTGAGGGGTTATAGCTGGCTCCTGATCTAGTTGAAGGCATATTTTATGATTAAAAAGGCTTAAAATAGTACTTTTACGTCAAAAACGTACTATTGGCCAAATTCTTAGCTTTCTGAAAGGTATTACTTATATCCAAGTTAATCAATTCAGAAGATATTGGTTCAGGTTGGTTATTTTGAGTCACAATAACAGTACTGGCAGGAATAATGCTGGTGACTGTTGAGGCTGTCTCAATGTTTTCTTGTCTTACCACGTGGTCAGACACTAAAATGAATGAAAAATCCAATTAATTAAGTAGAGAAAAGGTTATTTCAAAAAATAAAATAAAAATATAAGCCTCACTTATAATATGAAAAAATTATTTTTTATGGGTTTTTTGAATTATAAGTATTTTTTATGTGTTTTTTACATTTTTCAATATAAGAAAAAAGTTTAAAAAAAAGTAAAAAAATATTTCACAGGTAAAATATCACAGCAGGGCCCCCAAATGTAAGGTGTGGATATGAAACTTTGATTAAAAATCAAGTACTGTGGAACTCCTTTTATGTGGGATTGGATAAGGCAGTCCTTGAGGGGGAAATCACAGGTAAACAGTTTTGAATTGCTGAAATATTCCTGTAACCAAGGGTGCTAATGGTGTTTTAGCTGCCCCTCTGAATATACTAAACAATCTCCCTACAGAGCTCACAAATCAATATTTAAGATTGTGGCTTTACAACTAGAGAAGACTTTTCAGCAGTCTCTATCAGACCTATTCAATAATCAGCCTAATGATAAAATAATAATACTAATTTAGATAAAATAATTTCAAAAGATAAATTTGTAGGTGATTTTAGGATAATAAAGTAATAATTGAGTAAAATAAATAAGAGATATAGTAGTACTGAGTGGTGATTTTAAGTTGTTTTCTTTGTTGAAAGTATTTTTTTTAATGGATAATAGTTCAATATGATAAAATTTAGTAATAGTGATAATATAATAATATTGTTTAATAGTTTAAATATTTGTAGTTGATAAATAATTTTGATAATATGTTAAATGTATTTTGTAATAATAATAATAGTGATATAGATTTTCTTCTAGTGAGAAGAGTATAATATAAATATTTTGTTGAGTATGAGTATTTCACTAATAGATGAATTTATAATATAGGCAGACCTACTGTTAACTACAGCTATATATGAATCACTTTTAATGTAATGTAATAATAATAATAATAATTTCTAGATTAACCTACTAGTGAGGGATGAATAATTATTCTCCTTCTTGGTATATAATTATTTGCATGAGGAAAGAGGAGAAAAATGAGAGAGAGAGGCCTCTTTTTATGTTGTGAGAAGTACCCATGGGCTCTCCATGTAAAGTGTTATTCTTGCCCTTGAGATAATTTTGCTGGTGTAGATTTTTTGTAACAAAAGTCAGATGACCTATCTGCTACACTGTATTAGTAATCTTGCACAGCCTTGAGAGATTAATGCTAGTGTGTAAAATTGAGAATGGTGTCATATGACTGAGATATTCTTTTCCATTTGTTTGGTCAAAATGAAGGTTGAGATGTTTTTCTTGGTGGGGATTTTGATAAAAATATCAGGTGACTTCTCTTTTGCACTGCTTTAGTCAGCTTGCATAGCCTTGAGGAATCAATGCGGGTGAGTTAAGGATGAAGGTGGTGTCATGTGAATAAGCCCCTGTATACTTTGTTTGTAAGATTTATTTAGTTCCAGGTGATCATGCTGTGTAATGTGGGGATATCTTGGGTTTTAATTCTTGATTAATGTAATTGCTGTGTGGTTTACAGTTTAGTGTATTCCCCTTGCATGCAGCTGGTTGAAATTGAATTGAGTTGTATTTGATGATCCTGAGGCTATGTACTGTACAGATCTTATGCATGTGGACTGCATAAGTATTATTTGGCCTCCTGTATTGTTGTGTAATTTTTTTTAAGTTTTTAGTGGATTTTCATGTATTGAGTTGAATTGGATACTGTCATATGATCCTTGTGTCACATGCACTGTATTTGGTTACTGTAATTCTTGGTAATATAATCTTCTTGATGGATTTAGAGTGGATATAATGTTACAATGTTACTTTTCCTATGTAATTTTGAGTTTCTGTATGTATTAAGCCTATTGTTGATTCTGTAAGGCTTATATGTAGGTTTTGTTGTATAATTCCATAAGATTAGATTCCCCTATTATTTATTTAATTGTGGAAATATATTGATTATTTCAATTCTGAATGCTAAATCTTCCATTCCTCCCTACTATTGAGGTTATTCCTGATTGTGTGTGATCTTTCATCATGTCCTTTGAGTGGTGATTTCCTGAATTAGCCATTTTGATCTTGATTTTCCAAATTTTAATTTCCAAAAAATTTCTTGAAACTGGTAAAAAGGTATGGAATACCACATCCCCCTCTCCATTTAATGCTGTCCCCAGCATTCCAGTTTCAAGTACAGTATCCTGGGTTCATAAGTGAGAACTTTCTTTCTTTAATTTTTTTATTTCAATAAATTCAGTTGATAATTCCATTTATGGCTTGTTATATTGATTTTGAATCTCCATATCTTCTTATTTGATTTGTACCCTGTTGTTTCTTCTTGTTTGTTTGTTTATCCATGTTAATGTTGTCCCATATCATGTATACTCATTTAGGGTAATTTCCCTCTCCATTTAATAAAAATTCTTCCAGCTACTAATAACCTTTCTTGATTAAATACTTCCACCAGTGTTTCCATAAAATGAGATAAATGAATGATAAAAGAAAGAGATTTGATATAGTTTAAGGTCTTATTCAGGACCACAGCTTAAATTCTTGAAGTTTGTTTGATAAAAAAGATGATTTATACAGTTTTAGGTCTTTTCAAGGACCATTTATTGAGTTAAGCTTTTGATGATAAATAAAAAATAAAAAGAAATAGGAAATTTTTAGACAGTTTAAGGTCATATCAAGGACCTTTTCTTGAGTTCTTGAAGTTTCTTTTATAGAAAAAATGATTTAGACAGTTTAAGGTCTTATCAAGGACCTCTTCTTGAAGTAATTTTGTTGCTTAATTTTGAAAATAAAGGATTCAGACAGTTTAAGGTCTTATCTAGGACCTTTTCTTGATGTATTTTTTTGGTTGGTATTATTGTTTTACTAATTTGATTGATTTTGGTGAGTTTTGTTTTGTTGTTTTTCCCTTTTATTGTATTTAACAATATTGAGACCCCATATGTTCTTGAGTAAAATTAATACCCATGTCATCCTCTTCATGACAGCTCTACACTATAACCCCTTGATGCTTATCAAATGGGTGGGCACCCCCCCTCTCCATTTAATAATTGTGACCTACTTCCCATCTTTTATAATAAAGATGTGTTGTTTTGTTTTGTTTTGCTTTTTTTTTTTTTTGAAGTATCTGGGTGTGAATACTTCAAATTTGAAGTGTTTGGTTTTGTTTTCTAGCCGTGGGTGTCTCTTCTTCTGCCCGCTCAATCTGATTTTCTTTTTATTATTATTATTATTTTATTTTTTTTGTTTGTTTTATTATTAGTTTATTTTATTTATTTATTTATTTTGCAACATTTCCTTTCTTTTGTTATTATCATTTCTTCTTTTCGTGGCTTCTTCCTCCGTCTGGTTATTTCTATGTTGCGGTTGGTTTCTAGCAATGCCAATCCTTATTGTTGGCCATAGTTACTTCGGTACGTTATTTTATTTTATATTTATTTATTTATTTTTTTTCTTTTTGATAAGGTATTGGCGGGTTTAGGGTGTAACGCCGTGGCATGCATGAGTTTCGGGGCATATTCTCAGCAAGGTACGTCCTATTTCTTTTCTTTCTTTTTTATTATACTAATATCCTTATTATATTTTTTATCTTGATTCATAATGCCCACCACCGCCTTTTTCATTAATACGTCCAACAATGGTCGAGACATCATTACGGTTTTCTACGGCGGAATTCGTTATACAATTAATTGTACGCCGAATGACCATCATTTGACGTCTGCGACCATTCCACCCTCATCTTCTATCCCAGTCGTCAGTTTACCCAAGTCGAGCCTTGTCCAAACGGCTTTATCGTCCTTTAACCACGATGATCCGGCTTCCCCTACTGTTCTTACTAACGGTTTCCATGGGCCAACTTTGTCCGAAATCGCATCCATCTTTGGCAATCCGATTCCTCCTATGGTCAATAGTTCCCAATCCCCCGCCTCCTTACGAACCCCGAGCTATTTCTCCTTTGGCTCCTACCTTACCATCACGTTGCGACAATCACTTCAACCAAATTTACGAGGCGTTCGATCGTCTATTCCGGCGTTACGTTCAGGACTTCCACGAAAATTACCATGAAACAGCGGCATCATCATCTAATCCTACTGGTTTTCGTTGCTTATGTTCATCTTTACGTATGGTTATGGAGTTGTATAACCAAATGTCCGAGTACGTTTTTTTTTTTAAATTTTTAATTTGATCCTTTACAATGTAGAATCCTCGATGAAGAAAATGAATCGTCGTCATAGAAGCTGGATGGCCCTAAAAAAATCGCTTCCTTTTTTTTTTTTTTTAATTTTTTGAAAAAAAAAATACATTTCATTTACTTTATTATTTTTTATTTTTCTTGTTTTTTATTATTTTATATATATACTACTTTTATTTTGTTTTATGAGGTGGTTGGAGTAAAAGGGTTTGAAATAAAAAAAATGATACATGGTCCTCTTAATTCTCATGCCAAGCCCCCATTAGCTGTAATATTAGAAAAAACAAAAAAAAAACAAAACAGTACTGAAAATAACATTAAAAAAAATAAACAATAAAAAATAACAATAAAGCAATAAAAATAAAATAAAATAAATAATATTAATACTTAAATAACCATAAAAGAAACAAAAATAATAATAAATAAGATAACAATAAGATAAAATAAGAAGAAAAAATGAAATAATAATAAAATAAACAAAAATAAGTAAAAATAAATAAATAAATGAATAAAACTAAGAAAAAAAAAAAAATAAGTATTATTTTACATCTATATATATTTTTTTCTTTCTTTTATTTTATTTTACTTTATTATTTTTTCATTTTTTTTTTTTTATTTTTTATTTTTTTTATTTTTTTTATTTTTTAAATTTAAATAATAAATGGGGTTAAATGGTTGATAAGATGAATATTTAGAGTTTTGCCTAGCCTTTGATATATGAAGGGTTTAAGGGCTAATCTGTGGGTAAAAGAAAATTGTCCATCTTTAATATAAAAGGAGGTGTTTTCTCCCAATTCCCCAAATTAATAATAATAATAATAATAATAATCTTTGTGTCTTTACTAATAAGACATTTTTGAATATCCAAAGTGAATTAATAAGAAAAAAGAATTAATTGTATAAGAAAACATTCTCATTTGGGTTCAACCTGGCCAGTTATCCTTTTGATTTTGTATTGATTATTTGACTTCATTAAGTTCTTCAAATATATATTCTTGATTTGTTTGTGTGATTCTTCACTTTGGGTTAAATTTTTGACTGTGGTGATATTATTGACTATGATATTTAATATTGATGAGGGTAAATTATAGAGTAAAAGTTGAAATTCCCCAGAATTTCATCCCAAAAACTTAAATCATAAAGGATGGATTTAAGAAATAGACACCCACCCTAATTTTTTTAGTTGAGTTATTTTTTTATACTAATACATAAGATAACATGGAATAATGATACTGATACACTTGAAACTTTTTTTTTTATTGATATATTTTTATTTATTTATTTTATTTATATATTTTTATATATTTTTTATGGATATTTGATACTAGAATAAGATTAAAATTCATGATATAAGAAAAAAAAACTTTGTTATTATAATAAAAAATTCATTGATAATGTGAAGATTTGTTGTCAAGCCTTATTCTTGAATTTGGTCTTCTTAGCTGTAAGCTCATTTCTTCTTTCTTCATTGATATATTGATCTTGAAAATCTTCATTATCATTACTGTAATCCTGGATAAGTTTTCCATTTCTATCATTATTTTCTGTCCAGTCCTCATTTTGTGTAGAGGTCTGATATTGCCTTGCCAAATGGGCTTGCAAACTTGGGCATAGCTTTTTGTTCTGAGTAATCCAAAAATACTCCTTTTCTTCCTTAGTCTTCTTCTTCTTTTTATTACTTTCTGTTTGTTTATTTGATGCTTTCTTTATTCCTTCTAGCCACTTTACATGCTGAACTGAGCATTGATGATCTTGTTCAGTTATTTTGTACAGTTCCTGGTTACAATTTTCATTCCTCAAAGGCTGCCAATTGGTATAGCCTTCCCAGGGAAATTGGTCTTCTGTAAGTAAAATTCCATCTGCTTCAATTTCTTCCATATTTGTTGGTTTTGATGAAGCCTTTTGGTCCTGATTTCCCTGTCTGTTACTGATGTCTTCATTTATTTCTTGGTTTTTGTTCATTTGGCTTTCCTTGGCTTTGTCCAAAGAAAGGTAATTTGCTTCTAAATTCAAGTTTGGATTATCCTTATCAGAGTGATGGTGTGGGGTAGGTAAGTCTTCCTCCTTGGCTTTGGTTGAATGATTTATAGAATTCGACCTATATATTATATTTGGCTCTGATTTGTTTTCCACACAAGCTTCTGTGTTTAATGGGTAAGTGAATTCTTTATGAACGTCCATTTCCTTTTTATTTTGACCTTGACAAAATATGTCAGAATTGTTATTTTGAATTTTAGTTTCTGTTACTTTATGTTCTTTTGTAGTTGACATGGGTGATTCCTTCAGGTTGATTGACTTTTCCTCTTGTTGGTTGAAGCTGGGATTTTCAGTTTTCTGTTAAATTCCTTCCTCTTTTGAAAGCTTGGTAAGCTCAGTATATCCCAAATTTCCCTCAATACCTGCTACAGGAGGGTCAAATGTATTTTCATTGACTTTTGTGCTTTCTCTATTGTGTACTGAATTTTGATTTAGATATTCTGGGTCCAAGGAGGGTAGGTACTTCATATTCTTAACTGTTTCTTCCTTTGTAATACCACTGATTAGTGTTGAGGGCTGTGCCCTTGGATCAATTTCAGGTGTTGAGCTTTGTTTTGGTTTATGTCTAATAATCTCCTTGTCCTTCCTAATTAGTTTGGATATTGATTTGACTAATTTCTTGGGTGATAATCTGCTTTTGAGGGATTTCTTCTTAGTAACTAGATTATAATCAGGGTCTCTGTGAGTGATTCCAGGTATCTCTTGCATAATGAATTCCCCTTGACTAATTGTGTTGGATTCTGTTTTTATGACCCCCTGTCCTTCTGTTATTATGGAGTCTTGATGGATAGTCTTGATTGAGCTTTCATTTTTTCTGGTATTTTGTTTCTCTAAGTCCAAAATTCCTGTGAGGTTTTTAGGTGAAGTCTTATTTTCTACATGTGTGTTGGCCAAAGTTGGAATTTCTTGAGGTGACTCTTTATTTTTGGAAAATTTGATATCACTTCCTATATTCCCAGAACTTTCCTTATCTTCTGTATCAACTGAGGCTAATTCCACTTTTATTTCCCTTTCATATTCAGATTCCATTATTTCTTCTTCCTTAAGTACTTGGTGAGGATGTTCTTCTGAAATTTCCTGATTGTTGGAGCTTGGTTCTTTTTCTACTGATAATTTTTTCCAATCTTCCAATTTGGAAACTGCACATGTTAACATGCCTGCTGGTGGATTTTCTCTCCACCCTACTTTCTGTGGTGAACAAATTGGTAAGCAAAGTCTTCTTCCATCAGGCTCTATATAACTGAATATTTCCCCTTTTTGTTGATAAAAGTCTAATCTGATGTTATTGTCTGCAAGGAAGGGTCTTCCCAATACTGTATGCACTGCTCCTCTTGCTACAAAAAGGTGTATATTTCTTTCTTCCCCAGTGACTAAGGTAATTGGGGTAAATTCTGCTAATCCAACTATTGAAGTACAATGACCACCAATTCCTCTTAAATTCATGTTGAGAAATCTTGTGGTGAGTCCTGCTTTTATTGCTGAATCTTCTGGTATTATGTTCAATTCTGATCCTGTGTCTACTAATGCCATTATTTCATGTCCTTCTTCCCCTAAGTACACTTGCATAAATCCCAATGGACAGGCATAATGTAGGTTGGGCTGTTCATAATCTCCTAAATGGTGGTTTATGAGCTAGGTTTGAATTTCTTTTGTGTCAAGTGAGTTAATTGAGTTTCTTTCTTCTGTTGTCAAATTTTTAAGCTGGTTGATAACTTTGGGTGACATGATAAGAACTTGTTCTAAGGTGAGATTTATTTTCTGGTCCAAAACCTTTTTGATAATTTGGCTCATAACTTCTTGAAATTCTGTGTGTTCTTGCTTGATATTCTTGTTTTTAACAGTATTTTGAGTCAATTCTTTCTTCTTTCCATAATCCTGTTTTTCTTTAACTTCTGGGCTAACTTCTTCCTCTTTGAACTCTTGAGGTTTCTTGAATTTAGTAGGAATAATTGTTTTTTCCACTGTACCCTCTTCATCTTCAATATAGGCTCCAGGTATGTTTGGTTTCTTTTTTGGTGGTGTTTCCATTGTTTTTGGTAATGACTTTGTTGATTCTTGACTTGGCTTCTCATTTCTTGAGGATCTTTGTTTGGTGTTTCTCAATCCATAGTTATTGAGAAATGGATCATTGGCTGATGATATGGTTGGTGGCTGCCAGCTTCCCCAATCTTCAATTTTGGCTATAGCTGTTGCAATGTCATTTTCCTTGGCTTGTATTATGTTTACTTCCTTTGGTTGGTGTGTTGATTGTTTAGCTTCATTTTCTTTTCTTTTCTTGATAATTTCTTCCTGTTCTTTTGAAAAGTCTTCCACTAACTTCTTTGGGGATATCTTTCCATCTGTTGGTACTCTTTGCCAATTGGGAAACAAGAATCCACCTCCTTGTCTGCTGACCCATTTTTTATTTTTATCTTCAAAGAGGTAGTTGCATCTATTCACTGAATGTCCTTCTTCAAGACAGTAATAACATTTTACATAAGGTCTTGGTATGTTTTGTGCTGGTGTATAAGGAATATGCTTTTGTGAAAAAGGTGGTAAGTTGTCTTTTGGGTACCTTGATTTATTTTCCTGCTTGAGTACCTGACCTGTTTTATTTTGGGGTAGTACTGCTTCTGTCAATTCTTTAATTTGCTTAATGAAGTCTTTTATTTCCTTCTTCTCTTCTTGATCCTGAATCCTGGGTCTTTGTTGTTCTTTAATTTTACTGTTAAGTTCCTTCAGTTGATTTAAGGCATTTTCCATGGTGTCATCTTCAAATTGAACTTTCTTTGCTTGTGTCTTATGTATATTTGGATGATTTAATTCATAATGGGAGTTTGTGTCTTCAGCTCTGTCCCTTGATATAATCACAGTTTCTAACTCTTGCTCTATATAGCTCTTCAATACTTTCATTTCTGGTACAATATATCCACCATCCCTTTCTTGGATCATGACCTTATCTCTTCTCATCTCCTTAATTATGGAAGTCCTAATTTCTGGTGAAAGGCTTGCATAGAGTTCTTCATTATGCTCAAATTCTCTTCTAATATATCCATATTTATAAAGATAATTTGTGATCTTTTCATATTCTCCAATAAATCTCTTGTATTCAGCTAGGTTTCTAATTCCTCCTTCTCTTTTGGTATTATTGAAAAGCTTCTCCAAGGATTCTGGTCTATATCTTCTGTCTGGCTCTACTCTTCCCCATTCTGTAGTAAGTTCTTCTTTGAGTTTTGTCCAGTTCTTCTCCTCATAACCTTGCATTGCTTCAATTTTCTCCTTAACTTCTTCAGATGCTGACATAAAAATAACTTGTCTTGCTATATCTTCTCCACTAGCTCCTTCAATTTCAGCTGCTGCTTCCACTCTTTTTATGAATTTTTCTACTTCATTACCATCAAAAACAAGATTATAATCTTTAGCTCTTATCTTAACAATAGGAGATGTTACCTTAGGAATTTCCTTTTGTAATGGACTTGGATGGTTTGGTGTAGTTAAAAATACCTTCTTTGGGATACTCTGTGATCTTTGCTCTGTTTTTGGTGTGGATGTTGCTCTTGGTCCAGGTGTAGGTGATATTGGTGAATCTTCAGGCCTAACATGCCTTGGTAATGTTTATTCACTTGGACTGGCTACAGGTGTGTAAGATGTTTGTTCCCTTCTTTTTACTTTCTTTTTACTTTGTGTTAATAATAAATCTTGCATTTGTTTCATAAGACTTTGTATTTGTACTGTTTGATCTTCCTCTTCACTTTCTTCTGCATACTGTCCTTCTACAGTATCTTCAGGTAATGGTGGTAAGTCAGATGTTGATTGTTGATTCATTTCTACTTGATAAACTGATCCTTTAAATTCTTTTTTACTTCTCTTGTTTCTTCTTGCTTCTTGAATTAACTTGAGGAAAAATCTCCTTAATTCTTCCTTTTCCTTCTGTTCTGTTCTTGGTGTTGCAATGAGTAAATCAATATCCTGAGGTGTTTGATTTTCTGGTGTTCCTTCTTTTACTGGATAATAAAAATGATATGATTGATTTGAGGATTGTGATGGTGATGATGATTTGGAATGTGATTTGTTTCCAGATTCCAGATTGTATGAGAGTTTTGATTGTTAATTCTTGATAATGATAATTATTTTTGTAAGTTATGTTGATTTGATTATCTTCTTTCTTGATTATTGACTGATTTTTGAATGTTGAAGTTGAACTGCCACTGTTGGGACACCAGATGTGGAACTCCTTTTATGTGGGATTGGATAAGGCAGTCCTTGAGGGGGAAATCACAGGTAAACAGTTTTGAATTGCTGAAATATTCCTGTAACCAAGGGTGCTAATGGTGTTTTAGCTGCCCCTCTGAATATACTAAACAATCTCCCTACAGAGCTCACAAATCAATATTTAAGATTGTGGCTTTACAACTAGAGAAGACTTTTCAGCAGTCTCTATCAGACCTATTCAATAATCAGCCTAATGATAAAATAATAATACTAATTTAGATAAAATAATTTCAAAAGATAAATTTGTAGGTGATTTTAGGATAATAAAGTAATAATTGAGTAAAATAAATAAGAGATATAGTAGTACTGAGTGGTGATTTTAAGTTGTTTTCTTTGTTGAAAGTATTTTTTTTAATGGATAATAGTTCAATATGATAAAATTTAGTAATAGTGATAATATAATAATATTGTTTAATAGTTTAAATATTTGTAGTTGATAAATAATTTTGATAATATGTTAAATGTATTTTGTAATAATAATAATAGTGATATAGATTTTCTTCTAGTGAGAAGAGTATAATATAAATATTTTGTTGAGTATGAGTATTTCACTAATAGATGAATTTATAATATAGGCAGACCTACTGTTAACTACAGCTATATATGAATCACTTTTAATGTAATGTAATAATAATAATAATAATTTCTAGATTAACCTACTAGTGAGGGATGAATAATTATTCTCCTTCTTGGTATATAATTATTTGCATGAGGAAAGAGGAGAAAAATGAGAGAGAGAGGCCTCTTTTTATGTTGTGAGAAGTACCCATGGGCTCTCCATGTAAAGTGTTATTCTTGCCCTTGAGATAATTTTGCTGGTGTAGATTTTTTGTAACAAAAGTCAGATGACCTATCTGCTACACTGTATTAGTAATCTTGCACAGCCTTGAGAGATTAATGCTAGTGTGTAAAATTGAGAATGGTGTCATATGACTGAGATATTTTTTTCCATTTGTTTGGTCAAAATGAAGGTTGAGATGTTTTTCTTGGTGGGGATTTTGATAAAAATATCAGGTGACTTCTCTTTTGCACTGCTTTAGTCAGCTTGCATAGCCTTGAGGAATTAATGCGGGTGAGTTAAGGATGAAGGTGGTGTCATGTGAATAAGCCCCTGTATACTTTGTTTGTAAGATTTATTTAGTTCCAGGTGATCATGCTGTGTAATGTGGGGATATCTTGGGTTTTAATTCTTGATTAATGTAATTGCTGTGTGGTTTACAGTTTAGTGTATTCCCCTTGCATGCAGCTGGTTGAAATTGAATTGAGTTGTATTTGATGATCCTGAGGCTATGTACTGTACAGATCTTATGCATGTGGACTGCATAAGTCTTATTTGGGCTCCTGTATTGTTGTGTAATTTTTTTTAAGTTTTTAGTGGATTTTCATGTATTGAGTTGAATTGGATACTGTCATATGATCCTTGTGTCACATGCACTGTATTTGGTTACTGTAATTCTTGGTAATATAATCTTCTTGATGGATTTAGAGTGGATATAATGTTACAATGTTACTTTTCCTATGTAATTTTGAGTTTCTGTATGTATTAAGCCTATTGTTGATTCTGTAAGGCTTATATGTAGGTTTTGTTGTATAATTCCATAAGATTAGATTCCCCTATTATTTATTTAATTGTAGAAATATATTGATTATTTCAATTCTGAATGCTAAATCTTCCATTCCTCCCTACTATTGAGGTTATTCCTGATTGTGTGTGATCTTTCATCATGTCCTTTGAGTGGTGATTTCCTGAATTAGCCATTTTGATCTTGATTTTCCAACTTTTAATTTCCAAAAAATTTCTTGAAACTGGTAAAAAGGTATGGAATACCACAGTACTTTTCCTGTCCTCAAAACTTTGTGTAAGTTAAAAATCAATTAAAAATAGTAAGAAATATTATTCTTGAGAGAAAACATTCCAACTTACTTTTTTATAACTTTATCAGTATAAAACAATAATATTATAAAGATTTATTGTTTTACCAACAATAAAAATTTATCCCAAAAATACTCTACAAGGGATATTTAAGGCTACAAAAGAAATTTCTTCAAGAGAAATTTCAATTGGAATTAATTGAGCAAAGAACTGCAAGCAATTAATTAAAGAAAAATTTTTTTAGAAAGAATGTTAAAGGGAATACATACCCAAAAGTGACCAGAGTGAATTTGGAAACAAAGTGACAAAGTTAACAGTGATGAAAGATGCTTTAATTCACTTTTGGGGTGGTTCAAGGGTAAAAATGATTATAAGGATTACAAACAATGATTACAATAGTTTTCTCACATGGTCAAAAGGTTTAAAATGATTTAAAAAGGGTGGTTGGAATCTTTTATGGATTGGTTTAACAGTGTTTAAACTAATTATAAAAGGAAAAGATTCTAACATGAAGAGAAAAGTGGGGCAAAGAAGACATTCTTTTATAGCCATCAATTTTCTTACTCCAAAAGTAAATTTTACTTTTGTCAGTCGTGAAAAACAGTCTGAAAACAGAAAAGCCAATTATGGCATCATTGAACCCTGGTTTAGACCAAAAAAGGGCTGGTTTAAGCCATTTTTTGCCATTTTAGACCCTTAAATCAGCCATTACTATAGAAATACCTGGTCTAGAGCCTTCAAAACACGTCAGGATGTGTGTAAGAGGTGTAGAAAGCAGTTAAAGCTGTTTTTAATAACATTGTTTTAGCTTAAGGGTAGTTTTACCCTCTTGGCAACAGTTAAAACTGCCCTGGTTGGTATCAAAACCTCATCATCAATTGAGTCACAGACCCTGTGACTCAATTCCAGGCCAAAAGTGATGAACTTTTGCGTGAATTTTGACATTTCACGCCTGTCAGAAAGGATTTTGGAGGTCTGGCTCCCCTTTAGAGCTAGAGTTCCTTTTCCCCCCCAATTTTAATCTTTCCAATTTATTTTTTCCTTTAATTCCTCATCATGTATTATACTTGTAATTTACATCTGTAATTCAATTGAATTGTACAGTACAATACAGTAATAATTGAGACCTCATATGTAAATCAAAGCTCATTTATGTAATACATGCGCACATTTTGACATTTCAATTCAATTCAATTGAAAATACTGCAATTCCTCATAACTTCTAAACTAAACACAACACCTCAATTTTAACACAAAAATTGATGGTTAACACCACATGTGGTGTGAATTAAATTAAAGCTTTGAGGATTTTCAACTTTTGTATTGAAAATACTGAAAAATTAATTTAAGCTTATTTAGAGTTGAGTTACAAAAATTTCACTCAGAGGTGACCCCACCTAATTTTCTATAAGGAATCAAATGGTGAAATAAATCTTATATATTTATTTATTGGATAAAAAGTTATAATATATTTTATATAAATTTTCACCAAAAATATTTTAATTTCATAATTTTTATTAAAAATTCATTTTTACTTAATTTTTACAAGTAAAAATGAATTTTCATAATTTTTAATTTTATTGTAATTTTATTTCTAAATTCGAATTTAATTTTGACTTTTAAATATAAATTTGTATTAATATTTTTATTTTTATAATATAAATAAATCTATTTTATTTATATTTGTATTTTAATTTATCATTTGTGGTCTTTTGGGTATATAAAAATACCTCTAAGGCTCACAGATCTGGCCTTGAAGAACTTTCTTAGGAAGCTCTTCCCAGACTCCAAAGTCATGTTATGCATTTGGTACATCAATAAAGATGTATCTTCCCATTTCATGAAGAAAATTCATTATGGCACTGATTTTGAAAATTTTATGAGCCTTTGAAATAAAGTAATACACTTTTCTTTTTCACTTTTATTCTTATCAATGACTTTGGGATTCATTTCCCAGTTTATGTATTTGTCCACTGAAAAGTCTTTCAAAGAGAACTAAAAGATGCTTCAAAAGAAAGTCAAAAATCCTGAAGTCTTGTAATATGGGCACCACCTCAAGGGTTGAAGGTGCCCATGAAATGGTTAAACATTTGCTCTAAATGTCCACTGGTGCTCTCCTGGAGGTAGTTAGAACTCTCCACATGAATTTCAGAAAACAATTTATTGAAATAATTAACAGAATCTCCAAAGAAATGATTGTCCATGTCAAGAATTTTCCTCCACACATCTGTTCTCTCAATGGCAAGGTATCTCATTATGCCCTTCAGATGGCCTTTGACGATTTCAAAACCAAATTTCCCCCAAATGAAAAATGCACCAAAAAATACAACAATTATTCAGGCATTCCTTGCAAGTATAAGAACCAACAGGCATTTTGCAAGTGCCAAAGGCTTGAGATATCAGCCTTCTATCCTCAGTGGAATTTGAATTTGCCTGTGAGGATTTTTGAACTTCAAATTCTTACCTTTTTTTCTTATTAACTGATTTTCTTTGTCATATTCCTCTCAGAATTGTTATCAGGGTGATGATAAAAGTGTTGAGAAAGAAGTGAAGAATGAAGCCAAAAGAATATCTGAAGATATTGGGGAAGACCTTTTTCATAGGGAAATGGCAAAAACCACCCCAATTCTTCAACATTTTCAAAATTTTATTACTGGAAAAGTGCCATTTGATTTAATTCCCAATATTCAAGAGGATGATCAATATTATGAAGACCCACTAGAATGCAACAATATTTGTGGAAAGCCTCAAGGAGCCACAAATCAAAATCAAAATCAAAATAAAAGATAACCCTCAAGATTTGAAATCATTGAAAGTCAATTCAAGAGAAGAGGAAGACCCCTATCAAAAGTGACCAGAACAACAACATGAAGATCACAGTAATTTGCACCCTCTCCAATAATGGAAGTGTATTAATCTGAACATTCTGAGGAGTCTGAGGCCTCATTATCAAAATCAATAAGCTCATCAGATTCACTACCCTCAGAAGCTGAATTAAATGAATATGGCAGATCAGGAGTCATACTTACAAGGTCCAGAAGATGGGAAATGGGTAGCAAAACCTCACAACAAAACTCCCACTGTGGTATACCTGTACCAACTTGGATTAATGGACAAACTAAGCAGGAATATCTTTCAATTTTCCTTGGGATTTTCCCAATATATTAGAGTATTCATCTTTTTCAAAATAAATTATAAGAAGAACTAACACCATTGAAATTCAATAAATGCCTTTTGTTAATAAATGAACTTGACAATTATGATGTGACACCCCAATGCACCACCCAGATGAAATTAACTTTCAAGGGATTGGTTCACCTAAAACAATCATTATATATATATATATATATTTGATTCCTTATTTTTTATTTCAATATTCTTTAAATATTGTGGGCAGTAAAAATAAACAAAAATATACTACAGCAAAGAAGGTCCTAGTTACAATGAGGATGCATGAAATTAAATTTCAGGGCAGAGTTGCATAATAGGGGTCATAAATATTAATTCATTGTTAATTATACATCAGAAAGGTAGAATTGGGTATTTAGATGAAAATTAGTCTTCCTATTAAATTTGAGAATGGAATGAATATTAATTTTAGGGGGTTAAATCTAGGAAAAGTGTTTAATTAAGGCTTAGGATATCATTGAAACAAGAAACATACAGGTGTATTGTATTCACTGACTCCTTTGAGGAAGTCTAGTATTAAAAAAAGGACTTGGACAGATTTAAAAAACTTAGTAATAATTGTATTATTATGATAAGGTGGTCATTGTGATGTTAGAAGGAAGAAATTCAACATTTAGGGTGCAGAGAGATGGTAAAATGGTGTGAAATGTTAAAGAAAGTAGGCTAGTAAGACAAGATTGGACAGTAGAAATATCACAAGGGTGTACTGTAATACAGTTACAGTTACAGGACATCTACTTACAGAAAAAGACCGGATAATACAGGAAAACTATAGTACAGTGGTCAGGGAGATACGAGTTCCAGGGTTTTCAATTGATTACATAATCAATGACATCATCAACAGGAATTAAACTAAGATTACTAATTGTGGAGATAAGTATTCCAGGAAACTCAATTGATTACATAATCAATGACATCATAAAGGACATCATCAACAGGAATTAAACTAGGATTACTAATCATGGAGATAAGGATTCCAGGAAGCTCAATTGATTACATAAGCAAATGACATCATTTCCCCACAATTTCAAGAACTCAATTGAAAATACAGGTCTTATGATCCAACACCACCAAACCTTATTTCATAATACAGGTCACATGTCAAAAACCCAGATTGGAGACCTGAAAAACTCTAAGTCCCCTTTTTTTTGACACTCCCATGGAGGCCCCAAAAGCTGTAAATAGAGGTCCCCTACCCCCTCAATTATTTTTTCCTCATGGCCTAGACAGAGGCTCATCACAAAAACGTAACTTCTTAATATTTTTTTCTGAGGGAAATCCCCTCCATCCATCCACATTATCCTAATGTTTAGAAATACACAGTAGCTAAGCTCAGCAGTATAGTTATCCCATCCCCATTCCTAAATTTTTCTTGGTAGCTAAGCTCAGTAGCACTGTCTGAGTGATTTATTAATCATAGTAGTTAACAGTTGGTCTACTTTAATTCATCAACTCATATCATTGACTATCTCCATCACATTATTACTCAGAAGCACTGTCTGAGACTATTTTATATATAATTTGTGAGCCTGTGAGGTATGTATAACATACCCATAAGGCCACAAATGATTTTACAAACAGTTAATTTTGTCTTAAACAGACTTTTTAGTTGAAATTAAAATAAAAAATAACAAAAAATAAGTATAACTTTTTTTTGGATAAACAAAGTTATAAATATTATGTCATTTTTGGATTCTACACCAAAAATGACCTAGGGTACATCCATAAGGTGTTATACCTAAAAACACTTGTTTCTTGTGTTATCAGAAGATTTAAGAATCTCACAGTACTAATGTAACTTTTTTAACAATTTTTAAAATTGTTAAATTTAAGCTTAAATAAGCTTAAATTTAAAGTTGCATAAGGTTAATGCAAACTTACCAAAATTTTAGTTAAAATTGAGGTGTGGTGTATATTTACTGAATTGGCTAAGGATTTGCCATACAGAATGTAAATCCTGCATGATCTCAATTTAAAAGGGTTTAAAGCCATGGTATGGCTTTAAATAAATAAAAGGGCAAAATCCACGCAAAAAGGTGGGGCAAAGGAAAAAGACCAAATAGAGCTGGGGTACCCAACTTTTTGGATCTGCAATGATTTAATTAAGGTTTTCCACCTGTACGGGAGGATTTTCAACCTTATTTAAGCTTTAAGATTAGACTTTGATCCAACCTTAAGGTTTAAACTGGTTTTATCCCAATTTGGACAGGAATTTCAAGCTGCCAAAGGGTAAATCCCAATATGCAGGCTTGAAATCAAGGTTTTAAGAACTGTCAAAGCTTAATCAAGCTTAAAAACTTCAAATAAGCTTAAAACTTTAAAGTTACAAGCATTAAAAGCTTATCAAAATCTAAGGTTTGGTGTGTATTGCTATTTTACATGGAAAAATAGCAATAACTTCAAAAATTCATTAAAAATCCAATTCTGAATGGATTTCCTTGAAAATTCCACACAGCTTAGAATTTGATATTATCTACATATAAATTAAATTCTAAGTATCTTTTATAAATAAATTTCCTGGGTAATTAGCCTGGAAATTTACTCTTTTAATTAAGCTCAAAGAAAATTATGATTTCTTTAACAATTAATTAAAAATTGAGTTTAAGAGATTTCTGCTTGAAACTCTATTTTTAAGTTGTTCATTTGATGAACGTTAATATGAATAAGTTTATTTATATTGAAAACTTAAAGTAATTAGTTGAAATGAGGATTAAAGTTACATGGAGTTAAGAATAACACTGGTAACTTCAAATTGGAATTAAAAACAAGTTGTCTTAAGTTAAGAACTTTTTTTTTAAGTATGGTTTTTCAGTTTTGACCTGCGCACGCCCTCTATATTCATTATGAATCATGAGAGCTGCTCTGAAGACTTAAAAAGAGTCTTTTCATCACTGTTTTTGTCCATCATTCATTATCAATACAATCATATTAGAAATTTAAACAGGTAAAGTTTTATTATTTATAAAATCTTATTATTAAAGTAATTCTTAAGTTATTTTATTCTTTATTAATTGTAAACTAAAGAATTGAAATCATATAATTCATATTATTGTTGTAATCATCAATAATATATTTTATATTATAAAATTATCATCTTAAATATCTTTTAAAATCCACAAATTCCCCTTAAAAGCTCTTTAATCATAATTTTTATTAAAAAAAGTTGTTTTATCTTTAAAAATATTGATTTTTGGTGTGTTTTTAACTTATAATTATTATTTAATATAATAACCGTTGTTGTTTGACTTGTTGTATTAAACAAATATTATAAGTAAGTTTTCTTTAAAGTTCTATATCTTTTTTTATATAGAATTTTTATTCTATAAGAATTATTTCTGCAAAGTGTGTGTTATAATTCTTTTATAAATAATATTTATATTATTTATAAGTGGTTAATTGTCAGCCTGTGACTCAAAACCAGAGCACAAGCATGACAGCCAAAATACCATAAACCAATGGTATAGCCAAAATACCACCAAAACATGGAGCTGAGCCAAATTAGCTCAAAAGGTATCAAAAGAAAGAGGAAACTCACCTCTTCCTGAAAATATAAGTCCCATCACCATAGGACAAGAAATAACAAAGTTATTCCTGCTCAAAGTTATTGCTGAGCATAAACCTTAATTTTCACCTCTCATCTAAAATCTAGAAGGAGAGGCTTAACCCCATCAAATGGGTATTAAAAATGAAGCTCTAAGCCAGGGCTATCCAATGGTACCAGCCAAACTGAGCTAGCACCAGTATTACTTGAGTTATGGTCAAATTCAGACCAAATAAGGGTGAACAAAACATTCACCTCTCATCTAACTTTTACAGTTTTAGTGTGAGATACCTAAAGTGGGGTCTTTTTGGAAAGAGCACAATCAGGGCTATCTGATGGTTCCATCCATTTCCTCATAACTCAACTACAACAGAAGTTATTGGCCAAACAAGCTTAATACAGCTTTTGACCAGACCACGCCAATGTACAAAAATACTTGTACATGGGATAGCTTTGCCATACTTAATGATACCAATATCAAATGAGGTACCATTGTGTAGAGCACATACAGGGCTACACACTGAACCAACTCTGAGGTTGATATCTCAAGAATTGACTAAGGTATGGCTGTTTTAAGGTCAAAATCCCACCTGCTGTCAGATACAGCCTTACCATGGGATAATATCCCATAACCATGAATATGAGGTGTCAAATAGACGAAGAAGCATGTTTTTACTTCAATACCTCATATGTCAGTCAATACTGGGGTCCCATACAGTTTCTGTACAGCATTCTACGCGTCATACACGTCAGAATCAGGCTGTGAGGTCCCCAGATGAAAATTTTCACCCTGTATTGGTGAAAACTGCCCAGATGTGGTTTCAAAACCACATCTGAGCCCAATACAGGGAATACAGGCTGTTTGCAAACCACAAGCCTGTCCGGGAGAGTGAAAAATCTTCACTTCCTCTACGTGGAAAGGTCTAGCAGCCTTTCCACCTCAATTTCAGGATAAAAGGAGGGCTTTTCACAGCCAAAAACCTTTCCTCATCCTGCTCTTGAATAACCTACGTAGTAAACTGTCAAAAACAGTTTTACTCTTGGTTAAATAATCAGGTATACTCTTAATTTAAAGTATTGTAGTCTTTATTATTGTAATCCAACAGGTAAAGCTGCACCCAGGGCTTTCAACAGCGCTCACCACCACTATATCTCTATAGTAAAGCCCTTTAAATCTTAAAATAAATCATCTATTATCCATCTTATCATCTTTTAAAACCATTTTTACCGTGTCACAGTCATAGTTAAAGCTTGTAAATACTCATATACACCTTTATCATAGACTCAGCCTGACATTAATATTCATATTTCCACGTGTAATTGTCTCATTAAGAGCTTTACACTTCTTATTGTTATAACTGTCAGTGACTATAACAATAATAGAATAATTATAATTCATTATAATTGTTATTATTTTTATAATAATAATTAATTTTTTTTTTATATAATTATATTTAAATTTGTGGTTATAATATTTTGTTATATTATATATTTCTACTGAGGACAGTCATAGTACTCTTAATTTTGCTACTATTATCAAGAGTTTCATAGAAAAACCTTACATTTGGGGGCCTGACCGTGATTTCAAACCAATTTTTGGGACATAAATCATATTCTAGACCTTATTTTACTATTTTTTGAAACAAAATTGCCATATTTTGTCTTAATATTGGCTTTTTTGGGACTTATCCCTTATCAATAATATTTATAATATTAATAAAGGTATTTTTTCTTAAGAATATTGTTGAAAAAATATACTATTGAGTGACTTGGAATAAATTTCTTTTGTCTAACTAGTGGCTTTTTCACATCACAGACTTGAAATTTATTCTTTGAGTTATTCTAGTATAAAGTGAATAATAATACAGTTTTGATTAATTAACTTGTTAATTGCATGATTATTATTTCTTTAAAGAAAATAATAAATCAAATAAAAAATTTTTACTAAAAACGTTTTTTTCTTTTATCTTAGACATTTTTTCTTTATTTTTGACGTAATTTGCCATAAAATTACATTAAAACAACTTTATTTAATAAGTTGAGTTTGTAAGTTATTTTTATTATTTGATAAAATAACTTATATTTGTAATTTTATCTAGTGTCTTCCATCAGAGAAAATTCTTCAGACTCTGAGGCCTCAGAGTCCAGTATTGAAATTCAAACCAGCCCACCACCAAGGGGTTTGATAACCAAAGAGCCCTTTAAAGGTCCTGCAGGTGAATTCAATTCAATTTTACTCTATTTTTCATTAAAATTGATGTGAAATGACTCCTACTAAAAGTGGAAGTAACTACTCCATTCAATCAAATGAATCTGGACCAGGACATTCCAGCCACAAACCAAAAAGGCAAGAATGTCTTCCCAGAGGAGAGGCACAAATGGAGGATGCCAGAACTTCCACCAATTCCCAAAGGTTAGCCAGCACCTTTGAACCTCTTATTGAGAGTCCAGAAGCTGACATAACTGCTATTGCTATTAGACCTGAACCATTTCCAACAGGCAGCGGTGGAAATTTATCAATCTCAATGGAAAAACTGGTTCTTGGCGTCAAAACAACAAGAGTGGGAACTTCTCCCAAGTCTTTGGATAGGCACCATGAACTCTTATCTTCAAGTGAAGAAGTTCATGGGACCAGAAAAGACAGAAGATCTTCTGATGGGTTGGACACCCATGTCTGTCAAAGGACAAGTCCAACAGATAAAAGCTTGGTTAAAAAACCAAAGCATGTTATCAGAGGATCAGAAGAAGAAGTTGGCCTAAGGCAAGGAAAACAGCCCAGTGGAAGCTCCCCAAGAATCCACCAGCAAAATTCTGCCTCAACAAGTGCCAAACAAGCCCAAGAAAGCCCCAAAGACCAACCAGAAGGGCAAGCAAAAGGCAAAGGGAAAGGCAAAGCCCAAGTAGAACAAGCCTTACCCTCAGAATTACAGAATCCCAAAGAGGGAAAAGACAGCCATGGACAATGTGTTCAATATGGCAAGAACCTTGATGGAATTCAAAAACAAGGAGGAGGAAAGATTGAACCAATCTTTCCCAAAGAAATAGATCTTGTAAAACTTGTAACTCACTTTGAATCTTGTAATAAAGAAATTATGACAAAATTTAAAACATTTGATTATGTCCAACAGAAGTTGGGTAATGAGATATTAAAAGTCAAAGAGCAGCAAAAGACCATTATTGGCCTTGAAAATGTTAATAAAGACAATATTGTGTCTTTGATGCCAATTTGTGAAAGACTTGAGTCTAAAGTTACCTTACTCAATCAACCAGATGAGAACTCAATTTCTTTTATAACTGGACAGTTAAGGGAATTTAAAATACAAGTTCAAAACTTGGAAAATTCAACTGGTCACAATGCAGCTCTTTTTCAAGAACAATTAGAAAAAAGTGATAAAGCAAGACTTGAATTGAAAGAAGACATTCAATCAAGTATTAATAATATATCACTAAAAAATGAATTGCCAAGGCAATCCACACCAATTCTTGACAGAAATGTTCTTAACTTGAATAATGATTTACATCATACAATTTCAAGTCATAATGTGGAAACTGCTTGCAATTTTAAGGACATTCCAAGATTAGAGGAATGGCCAACCTTCAGTGGTGAAGGAGAATATAATCATATGGAATTTATGAAAACAATTGATATGTTCAAAGAAGACTTTAGCATACCAGATGAATACATAAGTGCCAGATTACACTCATTATTTACCAAATCAGCAAAGAAATGGTATTATAAAATGAGACAAGACCATGGTAAACATTCTTGGCCTTGGTGGAAAGAACAAATTATTTCCAAATGGGCAAATGATTCCTTGAGATTTAGAATGGAAAATTCTTTTGAAGAAGCCATTTTTAATATTGAAAGGGACAGGCCCATGACTTGGTTTCTTAAACAGAAGGACAGGTTAACTGCCCTTCATACTGATATGTCTGAAACAATGGTACATAAAAGGATATTAAGAAAATGTGGTGGTGACCTTGAGCATGCTATAAGAAGCAGATGTATTGAGCCTTGCTCTACAGAAGATTATATCAATGCTATGGAGGACATCACTACTAGAACAAAAATTGGAAGAAATTGGTCCAAAACCCCAATAGACAACAAGAGTAGTGGGAAACCAATTTCAAAACCAAATAAACCACATGACAGACCTCCTTTGAAATGTCATAAATGTAGAAGTACATCTCATTTGGCAAACACTTGTCCAAAAATGACAAGAGTCAATGAGATAAATGTTGAAAAAGTGGAAGACACAAAAGAAACTGATGTATCTTTACATGAAAGTGATTCTGAGCCTTCAGAAGAAGAAGAAGTATCAGAAGAACTTGGTATAGAAAATATTAATGTTTCTTTTGAAGTCACTGAGGTACATACTCACTTACCACAGTACAGTGATGAATGTATGGATCTCATACATGTGCAAGATGCCAAAATACAAAAAACCAAACCTTCCAGAGGTAAAGGTTATACAGCTGGGTCATCTTGTATCACTAATATTGTGATAAACAACACAGAAGCCAAGATACACCTTGACTCAGGTGCTTTTTGCACTTGTGTTGGGAAGTATTATCTTGACAAAGTTTATACCAATTGGCAAGACAAATTAATGCCAATTGAAGGTATAAAATTCAGCAGTGCTAGCCAAAATATGCACCCCTTGGGTATATTTGAGGCAGAAATCATATTTCCCCATCCTGCAGGAAGTATAAGATTGAAAGCTGAATTTGTTGTTATGAATAATTGTACTTTACAACACTTTATACTTGGAAATGATTATCTCAATATCTATGGTATTTATATTAATAATCATAAGGACAGGTATTTCACTATAGGGGAAAATAAAAGGCAAAAATTTGCTTTTTCTCTAGAAAGAAGAGAAACTACTGTCATTAAACAAGTAAAAAATTTTAATAAAGAAAAATTTGTGTCAGATCAGTTAAGTGAAGCACAAATTAGTCCTGAATTAAAACCAGAAATGAAGGAAGAACTTATTGAAATTTTATTTCAATATAGAGAAGCCTTTGCTTCTGATAATGAACCACTTGGGGCTATAAAAGGCCATGAAGTGGATATCATGCTTAATGTGGAGAGACCCTATCCTCCACTATTAAGAAGACCAGCTTACCCAGCCAGCCCTAGGGCTAGGGAAGCATTAGAAAGTCATATTAATGAACTAATGAAACTGGGAGTTCTTAGAAAAGCTGGACACAATGAGGAAGTAGAAGTCACAACTCCAGTGATCATTACTTGTCATAATGATAAGTCAAGGATGGTTGGTGATTTTAGAGAACTGAATACCTATACCATTCCAGACAGGTATCCAATCCCTAGAATCCATGAGACTTTGACTCAATTATCCAAAGCAAAATTTATTACTTCCATGGATGCTCTGGAAGGCTTTCATCAGAATTTTTTGACACCTCATGCTAGGAAGTTATTGAGAATAATTGCTCATTGTGGTATTTATGAATATTTGAGGATGCCTTTTGGCATTAAAAATTAACCCTCTCATTACCAAAGAATGATGAACACTATCTTCCCACATGAATTATCAGAGGGATGGTTAATCATTTATATTAATGACATTATCATTTGTTCAGAAACCTGGCAATTACATTTAGAGAGACTTTCATTATTACTTAAGAAAATTCTGCAAGTGAACATGAAAAGTTCTCTCAAAAAATGTAATTTTGGGTTTTATGAGCTAAAAGCTCTAGGACATGTAGTCGCAGGACTAAGCCTTGGTGTTGATAAGAACAAATTGGCTGCAGATTTACTGAAACAAATGCCTCAGAACAAAAAAGAAATGATGTCTTTCTTAGGGTTTGCCAGTTATTACAGGCAGCACCTTAAACATTTGGCAATCCATGCCAGATCATTATACAGAATTTGTGATCAACAAACTGTTTTTGAAATGACACAGGAGAGAATTCAAGCATGCCTTGACCAATGCACCATTATTATTGATGCCAGACTGGAAACTTCCTTTCAAGCTGTATATTGATGCATGTGGTGAAGGTTTAGGAGCTGCTCTTCATCAAGTTCAAATTGTCAATGACAAGCCTTATGAAGGTCCAATTTGTTTTATTTCAAGACAAATTAAACCTACTGAGGCCAGATATGGAGCTAGCCAAATGGAGTGCCTTTGCCTTGTTTGGGCTTTGGAAAAACTTCATTACTATCTTGATGGTAGTGTGTTTGAAGTAATTACTGATTGTAATGCAGTAAAATCACTTCTTAACATGAAAACTCCAAACAGACACATGTTAAGATGGCAGATTGCTATACAGGAGTATAGAGGAAATATGACCATAGTACATAAAGCTAGGAATATTCACAAGAATGCTGATGGCTTAAGTAGATGGGCATTACCCAATACACCTGAAAATCCTGCCTATGTTCCTACAAGTGCAGAACCTCAAATCCCAATTGAAGGAATTAACATCACAGATGTGGGAACAGAATTCTTTGAGGAAGTTAGAGAAAGCTATAAGCAAGATAAAAATTGCCATATACTTACTGCTCTACTTGACAAAGATTGCAAAGATGCAGCATTGGCTAATTCTCTGGATGATATTTGGAAAACATCTTATGATAATGGAAGATTCCATTTGTTTGATGGTATACTATATCATAGATCTAAACACACATGTGCCATGGTCCTATGTAGTAGAGTGTTTATTAACACAATACTACTAGAATGCCTTGATAACATTTATTCTGGACATCTTTCTGAAGACAGAACAATGGAAAGAATTAAGACATGTGCCTGGTGGCCATCTTGGAGAAAAGATGTCATTGAGTACTGTCATAGTTGTGATAGATGCCAGAAACCCAATAAAGCTACTGGTAAAAGATTTGGTCTGATGATCCATATCCAAGAACCAAGTACCCCATGGGAAGTGGTTCACATGGATTGGGTAACTGCATTACCACCTGGAGGTGATAAAAGTTACAATGCATGTCCTGTTATTGTAGACAGATATGGCAAAACACCAATCTTTTTACCATGTGATAAAGATGACACAGCTATGGATACAGCTCTTTTGATCTGGAATAGAGTAATATCCCATACTGGTCTCTTTAAAAACATCATTAGTGACAGAGACCCAAAATTTACATCAGCCTTATGGACTAATTTACATAAGCTTTTGGGTACAAAATTATCATTCTCAACAGCATACCATCCACAAACAGATGGGTTGGCAGAAAGAATGATTCAAACCCTTGAGGACATGATCAGAAGATTTTGTGCTTATGGCCTGGAGTTTAAAGATTCTGATGGCTTTACCCATGATTGGTGTACTCTTATACCAGCATTGGAATTAGCCTACAAGACCTCCATCCATGCTTCAACAGGCAAGACCCCTGCAATGTTGGAAAAAGGATGGAACTCCAAACTTCCAATGATACTTTGAAGAAAGATCTGGTTGAAATTCATCCAACTGCTTCAAGCTTTAAGCTATTGCTTGATAAAGTGAGACATCATACAAATAAAAGCATGAATGATGCCTTTGAATATGCTAAGCAGAAATGGGATAAAAGTCATAAAACCCCAGAATTCAAAGTAGGGGACTTAATACTAGTTTCAACCTTGAGCTTTAATAATATTGAAGTTCCAAATAAATTGAAAGATTCCTTTGAAGGACCATTTATTATTAAAGCCCTTCATGGGACAAATGCAGAACTGTCAGGAGAACTGGAAAATAAACATCCAACTTTCCCTGTCAGTCTAGTAAAGCATTACACTTAAAGTGATAAGAAATTATTACCTTTAAGAAATGAAACACCCTTAGAAGTACCCCCACTAGATCAAAGTGAGGAGAAAAAGGTACTAAAAGTCTTGAAAGAAAGAAGACTTAGGGGAAAAAATGAAAGAGAATGCTTAGTCAGGTATAAAAATGTACAACATGAAGATGAATGGATTGTAGAAAGCAAAATACCTGATTCCCAAAAGTTTCTCAGAAAATTCAGACATGAGAGAAGACCAATTGCTCAGTCAAATTTTGAATTGTGTGCTTTACATACTTAAAAGTATAAGTAGGGAGGTTGGACAGTGGATTATACCCCCCCAAATAACTTGGGGGTATACTACAAAAGAAGAATTGTAGTACTATTTTTTTTGGTGGTAGGGAATGTGAGCCTGTGAGGTATGTATAACATACCCATAAGGCCACAAATGATTTTATAAACAGTTAATTTTGTCTTGAACAGACTTTTTAGTTGAAATTAAAATAAAAAATAACAAAAAATAGGTATAACTTTTTTTTGGATAGACAAAGTTATAAATATTATGTCATCTTTGGATTCTACACCAAAAATGACCTAGGGTACATCCATAAGGTGTTATACCCAAAAACACTTATTTCTTGTGTTATTAGAAGATTTAAGAATCTCACAGTACTAATTTAACTTTTTTAACATTTTTTTAAATTGTTAAATTTAAGCTTAAATAAGCTTAAATTTAAAGTTGCATAAGGTTAATGCAAACTTACCAAAATTTTAGTTAAAATTGAGGTGTGGTGTATATTTACTGAATTGGCTAAGGATTTGCCATACAGAATGTAAATCCTGCGTGAGCTCAATTTCAAAGGGTTTAAAGCCATGATATGGCTTTAAATAAATAAAAGGGCAAAATCCACGCAAAAAGGTGGGACAAAGGAAAAAAACCAAATAGAGCTGGGGTACCCAACTTTTTGGATCTGCAATGATTCAATTAAGGTTTTCCACCTGTATTGGAGGATTTTCAACCTTATTTAAGCTTTAAGATTGGACTTTGATCCAACCTTAAGGTTTAAACTGGTTTTATCCCAATTTGGACAGGAATTTCAAGCTGCCAAAGGGTAAATCCCAATATGCAGGCTCAAAATCAAGGTTTTAAGAACTGTAAAAGCTTAATCAAGCTTAAAACTTTAAAGTTACAAGCATTAAAACCTTATCAAAAGCTAAGGTTTGGTGTGTATTGCTATTTTACATGGAAAAATTGCAATAACTTCAAAAATTCATTAAAAATTCAATTCTCAATGGATTTGCTTGAACATTTCACAAAGATTAGTATTTAATATTATCTACATATAAATTAAATTCTAAGTATCTTTTATAAATAAATTTCCTGGGTAATTAGCCTGGAAATTTACTCTTTTAATTAAGCTCAAAGAAAATTATGATTTCTTTAAAAATTAATTAAAAATTGAGTTTAAGAGATTTCTGCTTGAAACTCTATTTTTAAGTTGTTCATGTGATGAACTTTAATATAAATAAGTTTACTTATATTGAAAACTTAAAATAACTAGTTTAAATGAGGATTAAAGTTACATGGAGTTAAGAATAGCACTGGTAACTTTAAATTTGAATTAAAAACAAGTTGTCTTAAGTTAAGAACTTTGTTTTTAAGTATGGATTTTCAGTTTGGACCTGAGCACGCCCTCTATATTCATTATGAATCATGAGAGCTGCTCCAAATACTTAAAAAGAGTCTTTTCATCACTGTTTTTGTCCATCATTCATTATCAATCCAATCATATTAGAAACTTAAACAGGTAAAGTTTTATTATTTATAAAATCTTATTATTAAAGTAATTCTTAAGTTATTTTATTCTTTATTAATTGTAAACTAAAGAATTGAAATCATATAATTCAGATTATTGTTGTAATAATCAATAATATATTTTATATTATAAAATTATCATCTTAAATATCTTTTAAAATCCACAAATTCCTCTTAAAAACTCTTCAATCATAATTTATATTATAAAAAGTTGTTTTATCTTTGAAAATATTGATTTTTGGTGTGTTTTTAACTTATAATTACTATTTAATATAATAACCGTTGTTGTTTGACTTGTTGTATTAAACAAATATTATAAGTAAGTTTTCTTTAAAGTTCTATATCTTTTTTTATCTAAGTATTAGTTTTTTTATATAGAATTTTTATTCTATAACAATTATTTCTGCACTGTGTGTGTTATAATTCTTTCATAAATAATATTTATATTATTTATAAGTGGTTAATATTCATATTTCCACGTGTAATTGTCTCATTAAGAGCTTTAAACTTCTTATTGTTATAACTGTCAGTGACTATAACAATAATAGAATAACTATAATTTATTATAATTATTATTTTTTTTATTATCATATTTTTATAATAATAATTAAATTTATTTTTTTATATAATTATTTTTAATAATTATATTTAAATTTGTGGTTATAATATTTTGTTATATTATATATTTCTACTGAGGACAGTCATAGTACTCTTGATTTTGCTACTATTATCAAGAGTTTCATAGACAAACCTTACATAATTAATAGTAGATAACAGCTGGTCTACATTGATTTACAAACTAAACTCATTGACTATCCCATTGATATTATTATCCCATTCCTAAATCTGCTCAGTAGCCAAGCTCAGAAGCATTCTCTGGGTTCTTTATAGATAATAGTAGTTAACAGTTGGTATACATTATTTTATAAATCCATCCTATTGACAAGGTTCTTTACTCAGTAGCCAAGCTCAGTAGTAAATTGAACAATAGTAGTGTCTGTTATCCCAGGTTATCATCATAAAATTATTAAACCCTTAAAAAAATAGTAGTGTTTGTTATTATTATTTATCATATTATCAACAGTGTTATCATCAAAATTATTTATTTGTGTTAAGGTTTACTAAGCCATTGTTTCCAGATCAAACAAAGTCTGATAGAGTCTGTTGAATATACTTTTATGACTAGCCACCATCAAATAAAATAAATTGATTGTGAACTCACTTCAAGATAATTCAGCATTTTCAGGAAGGGAACTTCAGATTATTCTGACACACAAGCAGAGCCAGGGTTACAAGTTTAAACAGAAATTCAAAACTGTTTTCTTGTAATTTCCCCTTCCAGGTACTGCCTCATTTATCCCACACCACAAGCCTGCCACAAGTTTGAAGATATATGACACAATTTACTTGACCTGTGAGAATTGTCAAAGCAATTATCACGCAAGTGATGAATGCTCCAAGCTCGTTGTGAGTTTCTGATTCTTTTTTATGTATATTCCTTTTTTTATTGGAATATTTATTCATTTTTTGACCTAATTTTATCAGGTACCTGGCTCAGAAGACTTGCCTAAGCTTATATTGAAATACACCTTCAAACCCATCAATGTCCAGGGTTATTGAAACTGTGGCTACAGAACAGTATCGGACTACATTTTCAAGACTCAAGATCAATGGGCTGATGTCAGAGGTGACTTGGCTGAATAAATTCAACAAAATCAAGACCTTTATCAAGCCATGAACACTTTTATTCCCTCAGTATCATCCTATATGAACAGAATTGAGTGGTATGGAGATTTTGGACAGGCTCCAAAGAGAAAGTGGATGTCCATGCCTGATATGTTTCATCCAATTGCAAATAAGTATCAAAGACCTGTTTTCTTATATTCCACAGTCCAATATTTCTCTTTTTTCCCTTATTTATGTTCTGAAAATGACAATCCACCCATTTTCATCTGTTTCTTGGATATATGTTCTCATTTTGTTCCATTGGATATCATCATTTCTAAATTTTATCCAGTCCCCCCATTACTGTGAATTGGGAATTTCATTCCAAACCACAAGCCCTGGGGTGGGAAGATGAATTTCAAAAACACAGGATGTTATATTTGTCCAATATTCCTCCCCCCCTCAGAAAAAACCAACTATTTTGGAGGATGATTTAGATTGATTGATTTTGTATATACAATTCATGCCAATTATACCCCTCCTCAGTCTTATTTATTGCTTAAATCCCACCTCAGTCTCATTCTTTATCAAACATGTGGCACTTTTGTACTTAAAAAAAGTCATATTACAAACATGAAAAAAACCCTTTTTGAACCTTCACTTTTCCCACCAAAAAAATTCCCTAAAATTTATTTTTGAAAAAAATATGCTGTTTTGTCAAATTGGCCAAATTTGAGAAATTCAGCAAAAAAAATTGAAAAAATTTGGGGAGATTAAAATCCCATTTTGGAAAAAATGGCAAAAAAATATTAAAAAAACCTCAAAGCTGAGCCTGAAGATTTTTTTTAAAAAAAGGCCACTTACATGCTTTTACCATAAACTGGTAAAAACACATAAGGGCTTATGTGTTTTTACTAAAAGCTTACATGTGTTTACCAACACCCTATTTTCATTATTTATATTACTTTTATCATTTTATATATTATATCTTTGCATTTTCATTGTGGTGTTTTTTGAGGAGTTTACAATAAAAGACCCTGTAAATTCTTGTACTATATAAAATTGAACAATTGTGAGAGTGTTTTGTTTCAAAATCTGTAAAGTTATTTCTTTTGTAAGAAAGTGAACAAGCATTTAATTTCTTATGGTGGAAGGAATTACAGAGCCTTTTAATATAAGTTATTCAATAAAATTAAAGATTCAAAAATAAGAAAAAAAACCAATAATGCATAATTCATAATAGTAGAATTATAAAATAAATAAAAAATGCTTGTTACACTGTGAAAGACTGCTTATCTTTTCTCCTACCTTTTAGAAACAAATTACCAAAAATATTCAAAAAAAACTGCAGAAAAATGACTATAATAAAGAAACAGTTAATAAAATAAACAATAACAGTTAAAGATCCTATTTAATCAGCCTTTGTAACAACTCAGTAAATTATTTTAGCTCATTTTTTCTGCTCTTTTCTGAAAATCTTTCGAGAGAAATAGATTTTCAAGATGTTTCTTAATGATTGTTCACTTAATTTTGAAAAAATCAGACACATATAAGCTGGGAAGGAAAATGTTTTGGGGCCACTTGGTAAAAAATCAAATATTTTACTGCTACTTGAAAATGGGAATGTTAATGTGATACCATATTCAAAAAGGAAAGGAGAATTGAATCAAAATATAAGGTTTTTCTTCTCACACCCCTTGGAATGAAGCTTGAAATAATTAAAAAGGTTTAGTCTTATTTCAATCTGGTGGAACAAAGGTAAGATATTTCTTAAAAAATGATTATTTATTATTCAAAGGTTTCCACTAGTATTATCATTCTAATAAAAAGTATATAAAAAATGTAACAATTTTTTTGTTGACCCAAGATTAAATTTTTTGATTTGAATTCATAAAAAATGAATTATATCAAGAAATTTCAAAGGTGGGGTTCAAACGTTTTTCAAAGGAATATTTCAATACATCAAAAGACAATTTTTTTTGATATATGGATAAATATTATGTATAATGCTTAACCATCACCACCATGGCAATTCACCCTCTTGGACCTCAATATGGCATATCCATGCCATCTCCAATTGATGGAAATTTGACCATTTCATTCTTCTATGACCTTTATGGTCATTTCATGATCTGGGGCCAACCTGGCCCCTTCATCATCATCAGACCTTTCCTTGCCAGGTTTTGCTTTTGGGAAGTCTTTTGTATTTTCAAGTAAACAGGGAAAACAAAGCCCAAAAGCCTGTATTTGGCTTTTTAAGCTTTGAAAAAAAATGTGCATTTCTGAACATTTTGCTGTATTTGCCATTTTAGGCCATTTTCCCATGTAATATGGGAAATATTCCCAAATGGCCATATTAGGCAACCTGGGGCTTAATTGCCATTTTTGTGCATTTTGCCCAAATACAGCTTTAAAGCTGTGTTAGCTGTATTTAGCCAAAACACCCAAAGACACTCTTTCACCATTGAAGACACTCAAAACACATTTTTCACTTATATCCTCCTGTAAACAAACCAAAATACCTTTGGCCATTTCCACCCTCCAATAACCAAAAGTGCCATAAATGGTGTTGTGCACCATTATGAATCTTTTTTCACCAGCAATCCAATGGTTATTTCAGTTTGTCATCAGGTCATCAAGCCATGTCATCCAGAGGATTCATCAAGGCTAAACAGAAAAGTGTCAATCTCAAATACCAATGACACCATCAAGAAATCATTGGCTATTCTCATTAACAGTATTCCTCCAAGGGAATACTGGCAGCTTATTCTCAAGGGATATTCAAGAGGAAGTTCTAAAACACTTTGCCAAGGGTCAGTGCTCCATAAATACACCTTGGAAACCACATTCATTCAATACAGTCTGTGTTCATCAAGACCTGTATTTTTAATCATAAACCACGGGAATTTCATTCAACCCAGTTAATTTCCCAATTTGGCAAGGTATAAATTTAATCAAAAAGTTATTACAGCTTCAAGGATTCAATACAGACCAGCTGTCAGCCTGAAGGAGTCAATCTCTCAGCTTTTCACATATACCAGCCTCCTTGGACCCTGGGGGGATTTTCCACCAGTTAATTGATATATTTTGATTTTATTCTATCTTTATTTATGTTATCATTTTTGTTAAGTGAATACTGATATTATCAAGGAAGTCATTTAGCACCTCTTTCTTCTTCTTTCTTTTCCTGTCAATGGATATTTGGTGGTCATATCCTTACTAATTCCATTATTCATTTTGGAAGGTTGAGAAAGTAATTAAGGACCTAGTTGGCTCTTTGGCCATTTGGCTTCTTATTTCTCTTATTGCATCCCATTTTTGTACTTGCATATTTCTTTTATTTTATTTTCTTCTTCATTCTTTTGGAGTATTCAAAGTGAGTTCCCTGATTGCTGAGTGCAAGGCCACTATTTTTCTCCACTAGAGCCCCTGTGACATTATATTAATTAACTCATAATTTCTGTTCATTCTGTTAATTCGTTCTTTATAGTTTCATTTACTCATTTCATCAAAATTATGACTCTTCAACATTTATGAGCTTTATGATTCATCATCACCTCTCAATTTTCTCTCATTCATTCTTCATTCTTGAAAATTGAAAGCTGACCCATTTTTTATTTTGTTTGTCTTTTTACATCTTTTTTCAAATCATCAAATTCATTTAATTCATAATTCAGGCTTAATTTTCAGTTGATTCTCAAATTCATCATCAAGATCATTCAGACACATTCTTCACATCAACATTCAAATTGATTCATTATTAAAGAATTTTGATTTTTAAAGAAGAATAATTGATATTGACCTCAAGAAAATTGATTGACCTGAAGATTTCATTGATTTTTCTGATTTTTCACATCAAGAATTTTGACATAAATTGATTTTCCCTCAATAATTCATTTGATTGACTGATTTTCTGTAAGATTTTTATTCTTATTGATTTGAAATATTGATTTTTGACTTAAAAATTTCATTTTGATATTTCTTGATTGATTTACCTCAAGATTTCATTTTTATTCCTTGATTTTTCTTCAAGACACTGATTTTGATTTTGATTTTGACTTCAAGTTTCCTGTTGATTTGCCTTAAGCTTTTCCTTTTCAAATTTTTCATTTTATTATTCTCATTCCATTTTATTCCTGAAATCATTCCTGTTCAACATTAACCTCCTACAATACAGAAAAGATCTCAGGCCAGAACTCATGCTGTTCTCACTCTAACTCCAAGAGTTCCTCTTGATGGCACCCCAGCAGTTCCTCAACTGAGGACCCCATTTTGGAAGGAAGCAAGAGGGCCAAGAATATAAATCTCTTTTTCAGGAGTAGTTGGCTGCTTTGCAGGACTTTCAGGGACCACTTTAAAAGGTCCTGGTGAAGATGGTGATGAGGAGGAGGGGAATTCTGTGGAAGAGGAAGAGTCTGATTGTACTGAAGGTGTTTCTGCTCCTGTGGAGGCATCCCAAGGTACTGAAGGGCCAACTATAGCACAGTCTAATCAGCCTGTCTCTCATCACTATAAACCATCCTTTTTGGCCATCATGCATCAAATGACTCAAATTATGGCCAATCTTCAAGAAACTTCATCTTCTAAAGCGCCAAGACCCCCAGCCTTTGAGACTCCATCTATGAAGGCACCAGAATGCTTTGATGGGACTCAACCCTTCAAAGTTAGAAGCCTAATCCAGTCTTGTCAATTGATTTTTAATAAAAATCTGGCAAATATCTCTCAAGACAGAAAGCAAGTCCTTTATGCCACTTCATTTTTAATTGGAAGGGCTGCAAAATGGATTGAGCCTTATCTTTGAAATCTAACCAATCAAGAACCAAGCTACCTTCCCAATTCTTGGATTTTGTTTGAATCTCAACTATTCACCTTATTTGGGGATTCAAATTAAGTCAGAGAAGCTGAAGCAGAGCTGCATTAATTAAGAATTAAAGAAGGTGGACATGTTTCCTTATAAATTGCTGATTTCAGAAGTTTGGTCTCAAGAATTGGATATTGGGGTGAAAGAGCTCTCATCCATCATTTTGAGAAGGGATTTCCATCCAGGATTTTGGATAAATTGGCCTCCCATACTTTAAGAATTGACTCTCTTCAAGAATTAATGGATATTATCCTGGAGCTTGATACCAGGTACCATGAGAGGCAGAATGAAGAGAGTCATAATCAAGAGAAGAATCCAGAAGCCTCAAATTCAAATTATTCTCATCCTCAAAATTCTTCAAGCTCAATTCAAAAGAAGCAGAAGAATTTTCAGAAGAGGGACAAGCCCCATTCTCCTTGTTGAATAAAGATTTCAAGTTGATGAATTTTGAAAAATAGAGAAGAATCAAGGAGGGCTTATGTACTTATTGTGGTGGGAAGCATAGTCTTGAGTCTTGTTTTGAAAGACCTAAAAACAAGCTTTCCCAACCATCAGGAAAATTTCCCAGCCAGGGAAACGCCTGAGTGAAGATCATATTGTGTTAAATGGTCTTCACTGTTTTCCATCCAGAGCACAATTGTGCATTTTGAATACTGGTGTCAAGAATTCCCTTAAATTCTTTGTTTTTCTTCTCTTTCTGATGTTTTTTTACAGTATTCTCCTTGATTGTCGTGCTGCCAACTCATTTACTTCAAAGCATTCTTTGACTATGTCAGAACTCCCAGAGAAGATTCCTCTGAGTCCCCTTCCTTATTTGTGACTCACCATACCATTGATACTCCCATGGGAGAAGACCTCGCATTGGGCTTTGATTTTCTCAATAATTTTAATCCATCTATCAATTGGAGGTAAGGGCTAATCACATTTAATCCTTATCAAAAGGACTATTATGATCCTTCAAAGATTTTCAGTAATGACTTTTCTTCTGCCAAATCATGTGCAGCTCTGGTTTTTGATTCTAGAGCACCATCATTTCCATCTTCTGTCAATATTCCTTCCCTTAATTCCCATCAGTCATTACTATCCTCTAGAGATGAAGTCTTCAAAGAGATTAAAGATGTTGGAGAAGATAGTTCTGTATCTTCACTTCATCTCTTCTTTGGGAATATGGACCTTCCTCCTTCATCTTATCATGACTCTCTGGAGAAGCTGTGGGATGAAGAGGAAGAGTCAGAAGAAATAGAAACCATGATGAAGTTTGTTCCTTATTCTTATCACCAGTACTTGGATGTGTTCTCCAAGGTGAAAGCAGAGAAAATTCCTCCTCACTGCGCCTGTGATCATCATATCAAGATCGAGGGGTGTCTACCTCCAGTTGGGGTGATCTACTCTTTATCAAATCAAGAGTCAGATACACTCAGGGCCTACATTTCAGAGAATGTAGGGAAAGGTTTCATCTGGCCAAGCTCCTCTTCAACAGGAGCACCTGTCCTCTTTGTCAACAAGAAGGATGGTGGCCTCCATTTGTGTGTTGATGACCGCAAACTCAATGCTATTGCTTGAAAGAAAAAGTATCCTGTTCCTCCTATGAATAAGCTTCTTACTTTCTTTAATGGTTCTTCTATCTCTCCAATATTGATTTGCGTGGTGCATATAACCTTCTCAGAATCAAGGAAGGTGATGAACATTTGACATGTTTTAGAACTAAATATGGCAGTTATGAGTATTTGGGTATGCTATTTGGGATCACCAATGCTCCTGCCTCTTTCCAAAAACTTGTAAATGATATTTTTTATGATCTTCTTGATGTTTATTCTGTGGTTTATTTGGAGGAAATTATGGTCTTTCCCAAATATGAGGAAGAACATGTCACTCATGTGTCCACTGTTCTTTCCAGACTCAGAGCCAATAACATCTTTGCTAAGGCCTCCAAGTGCATATTTCATGTTTCTAGTGTAGAGTATTTAGGTTATATTGTTTCTTCTGAAGGCCTCAATATAGACCAGACAAAGGTCCAGAAAATTCTCAACTGGACACCTCCAAGAAACCTCAAGGCTCTTCAATCATTCCTTGGCTTTACCAATTTTTACCGCCATTCCATCAATAATTATTCAAAAAAAATGAGTACACTCATAAGTTTCCTCAATAAAGATTCCCGTTTTCCCCTCAATGAGGAATCTCTTAGACAGCTTCATTAACTCAAAGAGGCTTTCACCACTGCTCCAATACTTCTCTACCCACCATTGTAGAGACTGGTGCTTCTGATTATGCCTTGGGTTCTGTACTGAGTCAGGTCTCTGATTAAGGAAAACATCCCATTGCATTTGATAGCTGCAAGCATCTTCTAGCAGAACTCAATTATGAGATTCATGAAAAGAAACTCCTTGGCATAGTTTGGGCTCTCAAGTTCTGGAGAGCTTTTCTCCTTTCTCTTTCTTCCTCTTTTGAAGTTCTCACTGATCATTCTTCCCCTCAATATTTCATTTCATCAAAGATTCTCACTTGCTGTCAAGCCCGCTGCATGAGTTCTTATCTGAATTTCATTTCCCAATCACTTACCACCCTGGAGGCTTTGCTACCCTTCCAGATGCATTGTCACGTTGGGACAACATTTACCCAGAGAGGGGGGAAGATTTCATCAGCAAGAATCCAATGAATTATCAAAAAATAATCAAGAAAGATTAAATTAAAGCCTCAAAATTCTTTGCAGTCAAGGTGGATCCATTTTAAAATTTGATTGATTCAGTTCAGAAGGCATTATGGCAAGATTCTCAATATAGAATTATTCTTCAAGATTTGGGTAAACATAAATCTGTCCAAGATTATTCTCTTGATTCCTCTTCCCAACTTCTCCTGTTCAAAGATCAGGTGGTGGTTCCAAATGACCCCACAATTAAACTCAATATACTTCAAAAGCGTCATGACTCTCCCCCAGCTGGACACCCTGGCAAAGAGAAGACTCTCAAGCTTGTCAAGTGGGATTTTCACTGGTCTGGCATAACTCAATTTATCAAGGATTATGTCTCATCTTGTCAACAGTATTCAAAAAACAAAAAAAATCATCACAAGAAGTTTGGACTCCTCAAACCTCTTCCAATTCCAAATGGTCCTTGGGTTTTATCACTCAATTTCCACTTTCCAATTATTTAGACTCAATCCTTGTCATAGTGGACAGATTCTCAAAAATAGCAGCTTTTATTCCAACAATGTCTTGTATAACCTCATTGGAGCTTTCCCATTTATTCATCAATAATATTTTCTCAAAGAATGGCCTTCCTTCAATCATTGTTAGTGATAGAGGTTCTCTTTTTGTTTCTTGCTTTTGGACCAATCTTTGTTGGCAGCTCAAGATTTCAAGAGATATGTCAACTTCTTACCATAAAGAAACTGATGGACAAACAGAGAGGGTAAATCAGATACTAGAACAATAACTTTGGATTTATGTCAGTTATCATCAAGATAATTGGAACACCTGGCTCCCTCTGGCTGAATCTGCCTACAATAACTCTGACCACTCTTCAACAAAACAATCACTGTTTTCACTGTTTATGGAAGATATCCTCATTTTGACTCAGTTCACATTACTCAAGATACTACTGCTGGAAAGTTAGCAACAAAAGACCAATCAGTACAGAAAGATGTCAAGAGAGAACTTGAAGTTTCCATAAACAGGTTTAAGAGGTATGTAGATAAAAGTAGAGCAAGTCCACCTGTTTTCAATCCTGATTACATGGTATGGCTTTCTTCCAAGAAAATCAAATCAACTAGACCCACCAAAAAACTGTCTGAAAGATGGTTGGGTCCTTTTCCAATCTTGAAGAAAGTCAGCACTAATGCCTACCATCTCAAGCTCCCATCTCAATGGAAGTCCATTGACCCAGTCTTCCATATTTACCTCTTGGAACCAGTCAAGACATAAAAAATCCCAAATAGGCATCAAGAGCCTCCTCCTCCAATTACATTGAAGAAGAAGAGTAATGGGAAGTCTTTCAGATACTGGACTCAAAGCCCAATAGGGGGAAATTATGGTATTTGGTAGAATGGAAAGGCTTCAGTCAAGACCCAGAAAGATCAACTTGGGAACCAACTGAAAACCTAAAAAATTTTCCTGAACTTATCAACAATTTTCATTCTTTATATACTGACAAGCCAGGACCCAATTCTTCAAGAGCTTGATTATTTATAGTTCTTGGTGGGAGAGGAATTACTAAAGGTAAGTCCCACTCCTCTTATGCCCCTTTAGAGGTATTCTACCCTTTTTTTTGTAAGCATCACCTTGGCCACTCTGTGAGAGCTCTGAAATTTTTGGACACAGATCTTTGGCCTGGATTTCAAGATAAATTCCAAAATGATGGCCATTTTCACTTGGCAAATGGACCATTCCTTTTCTTATTTTCTTTCCAAGTCTTCCAAATTCCAATTCATTTGTTCATCAAATCTATTTTCCTTTTATGGAACTGGCGGGAGTGGTAATTACCAAAAGTAAGTTCCTCTCCTGGTGTGCACTTCCCTGAGGGGTATACAATCTTTCAAAACATCACCTTTGCCACTCTGTGAGAACCAAGCATCAAATCATCTTTTACAGGTCCTTGGCCAATTCAACTCAATTGTCAACATCAGTGATCAAGATTGGAACCTCCTCAAAAATTCATTTCTCTTTATTTCTTTTATTTCTTCTATTTCTTTCATTTCTTTTATTTCCTCATGTTCATTTCTTTCATTTTCATTCTTTTATTTTTTATTTTGTTTTCATTTTAAATTTTTCTTTTATCATGTCAAATGTCATGTCAAAATCATCAATAATGAAGCCAATGTCAAAAGAAGATCAAGCAAGTCCCACATAATATGTCAGCTTTTTAATATCAGTATCAAAATTTTATTTCTCAAAAGAACTCCTCCTTATCCTTTACTCCAATCCTTTCCAATAGCCTCAACAGGCTTCACCTTGTATTGGTGCTCAGGAGCTCACCATTTCAAGGTGGGGGGTACCATCACAACCATGGAAATTCACCCTCTTGGACCTCAATATGGCATATCAATGCCATATCCAATTTATGGCAATCTGTACAATTTGGCCATTTCATTATTATATGGCCTTTATGGTCATTTAATCATCTGGGGCCAACCTGGCCCCTTCATCATCATCAGGCCTTTCCTGGCCAGGTTTTGCTTTTCAGCAGTCTTGTGTATTTTCCAGTCAAAAGGAAAGATACAGCCCAAAAGCCTGTCTTTATCTTTTTAATATTTAAATACAGATTTGCCCATTTTGCTGTATTTGCCATTTTAAGCCATTTCCCCAGGTAATATGGGAAATATGCCCAAATGTCCATATTAGGCCATTTGTGCATTTTGTGAAAATACAGTTCTAAAGCTGTATTAGCTGTATTTGGCCAAAACACCCAAAGACACTCTTTTGCCATTGAAGCCACTCAAAACACATTTTTCACTTATATCCTCCTGGCATCAATCCA
Organism: Austropuccinia psidii; assembly: GCA_023105745.1. Lineage (NCBI taxonomy): Eukaryota > Fungi > Basidiomycota > Pucciniomycetes > Pucciniales > Sphaerophragmiaceae > Austropuccinia > Austropuccinia psidii. The sequence goes on from JALGQZ010000005.1 coordinate 52,770,142, forward strand.
AAAGGCCTTTGGCCATTTTCACCCTCCAATAACCAAAATGCCATAAATGGTGCTATACACCATTATTCATCTTCTTTAACCAGAAATCCAATGGCACCAATATCAAATGGTTATTTTAACTTTTAATCAGGTCATCAAGGCTCAAAAGAAAAGTGTCAATCTCAAATACCAATGATGCCATCAAGCAATCATTGGTTATTCTCATTAACAGTATTCCTCCAAGGGAATACCAGAAGTTCATTCCCAAGGGATATTCAGGAGGCAGTTCCAAAACAATTTGCCAAGGGTCAGTGCTCCATCAATCCACCTTGGCAACCACATTCATTCAATACAGTCCAGATTCATCAAGACCTGTATTTTCAATCATACACCATGGGAATTTCATTCAACAAAGTTCATTTCCCAATTTGGCAAGGTATACACTTCATCAAGCAGTCAATACAGACCAGCTGTCAGCCTGAAGGAGTCAAGCTCTCAGCGTTTCACATATACCAGCCTCCTTGGACCCTGGGAGGATTTTCCCCCAGTTAATTAATATATTTTGATTTTATTTTATCTTTATTTATGTTATCATTTTTGTTAAGTGAATATTGATATTATCAAGGAAGCCATTTAGCACCTCTTTCTTCTTCTTTCGTCACCTCTCAATGGATATTTGGTGGCCATATCCTTACTAATTCCATTAATTATTTTGGAAGGCTGGAAAAGTGATTAAGGAATTGATTGGCTCTTTGGCCATTTGGCTTCTTATTTCTTTTATTGAATCTAATTCTTGTACTTGCATATTTCTTAGAGAAATTCATTTCATTTCTTTTATTTTCTTTATTATTTTTGAGTATTCCAAGTGAGGTCACTGATTTCTGAGTGCCAGGAAACTCTTGTTTTTCACTAGAGCCCCTGTGACATTAACAAGCAGTGCTACAAGTCTGCTAAATGATTCAAATGATGAAGGAATTCCAATTCCATATGTCTATGAAGAAGTATTTTTATTATCTCCAACTTATTTTCAAAATTGCTGAAGAAAATTCTATTGTATTTATTGAAGGAATAAAGCTCCAATTGATAATCTCATGTGTTTTTGAAACATGAATACCAAATATATGAAATTTTCCTTTTTGTACATTTTATCTTGTAGAAGTATCATGAATATACATAAATATATTTGTAGATAGCACTTTACATATAGAATATTCTCATCATTCTCTTCAGCTTCAGATCTTCTTACTAGCTGGTAGTACCTTTTAGCTTTGGGAAACTTCATAATAGCTTGATATATAATTTTTAAGCAATAGAATGTGATAAAAGTGAATATTTATTTGAGTTTTACGTTTGAAGAAACCATTGAGAGGAAGGTGGGTGGATTATATTATTTATGAAGCTATATCAAATACTTAAACCCCTCATCATAGCTATTTAATATTTAGCCTGGTTTAAGTTGTGTATCTATATCCATAATACATATTCCAAGTAGCTTAGCAATTTCTTTAATGAATATTTATGGTTCAAAGAATGCTAAATTTTTTCCCTATGACTTGAAGAAGTCTATTCCTTTTCATTTTGAAGAATTTATGAGCTATTAGAATTATAATAAAAAAACCTAAGTTCACAACTGATCAAACAATGTACAATGTTGTTGCTTCCAACATAAAAAAATCTACAAATCCCTTTTATAAACTACACTTCATATTTAAGAATGATTGACCTCAAAATATTAAGAAAAAGGTGTTATAGGATTTAAATAACAGAACTCAAAGATAAATAACATAAAAACTTTCTCCAAAGAATAATCTTGAACCAAGAAAATCATTGGTAGAAAATGAGATTCAAGATATCAAGGAATTTTGATGGACTTTTCTTGAATTGAGAAAAACTTAATTTCACTGGTTTGATATATTAAATAAATTATTTATCTAGGGAATCTGAGAACTGTGTAATAAAAGACTTACCCTTGAGATTTTTAACATGGGACCTAAAGGTATTAAGCTAAAATTTAAGCTTATTTCTTCACTGAATTGAGTATTTAATGTGATATAGAAAGTTCTCTTTATTAATAGATAGATGATCTGACTGTGTAAATTTGAAAGGAGAAAAATGTTTTGGATTATCATTATAGAAAGAGATTGTATTTTAAAGGAATTTTCCACTCTCAATATCAGAGGTATCCCAAAAATATGGCTTTCTATTTGATGAAAGAATAATTGATTATGAAAGATCAAACATATATTTGTCTGGTAATTATCATGACTCATTGGTGTAAGTGACCAAAGCTTCTTTTTGAGAGCTTGAAAGCCTAAATTCCTGGTAATATTCACTTAATAAATATTCCATTTTAGTATTTTTCTTATCTTCAAGTAGTATTGTTCAATTTTACTTGAAGGAATTCATTCTGGATTCTTGAATCCTGTTTCTCTGATCTGAGAAAAGCAGGCAAGATAAATTGTATCTATGTTGATACAGAATTTTGTTGAGTCAAAAATTCTGATTGAAGTGTATGTGTTACAAAAAGTCATAATGAATATGGGGAGTAACTTATTAATGACAAATTTTCTATAGAAAGAAAAGGGGTAGTATTACTTTATTATTATTAAATTTATTTCACCATATGTGAAAGGGAAAAAAACTATATGGTAAAATATTTCTATGTGTGTGAAGAACTATAAAACAGAAATCAAAAACATAGAGTTTATTCTCACAATTATTTTGTTTAAGATACTAAATAAGATGAATTTTTTGAAATGTAAATATTTATCCATAATATAGCTTTGAGCTGTTGAGATTTGAAAACTATGACAAAAAACTCATATTGAGAAATCTGATTCAAAAACAGTGGCTTCAATATGTGGCTTGATTTTATTCCAAACCCTCTATTTTTCAGTTTAAATTCCATCCTATCCTATGAGATGTATTGTAATTATCTCACATGTGAATGCCCAAAACAATCATCTGCTATTAGATTTAGCCAATTTTCTCATGGTGAATGAGGCTCAATAAATTTATGGATCATATATGGTGTGTAAATCCTTGTAGTGTTGGCTTGGATGAGGAAGTTCTTGGGGGTAAATCATGGGTGAAAATTTTTTAATTTCTGCATAATCTGAATATACTGAAGAATCTTTCCAAAGAGCTCACCATTGAATATTTAAGATTAAGAATTTCAAGCTAGAGAGGAATTTTAGCAGTTTCTATTGGACCAACTCAATAATAAAATAAATACTGTTTAGGATAAAAATCTGAATAAAATGCCTTGCTAACACCATATTATGCTTTATAGGTAAGATTTAAATTTGACGTCATTATGACATGCACTGTGCAATTAGGGTTTACAGTTGTGATCTCAACCAACACCGTGCACATACACTAATCATTCAATATTTAACAACTGGGTTCAAGAAGGAAGGAGAAGGGGGAACCAGTCATTTTCTCGATCAATTCTTATCACTAAAAAATAATTTCTCTTTATACATTATTAAAATTACTCTGTTATTTGAAACACCCATTCCTACTAATAATTGAACTAGCTAGTAAAAATAAAAGAACTGAATAAGCTAGAGCTATTACTAGTGGAGTTAATTACTTTTATTTAATATTCAAACTATAAGGCAGACATTAACAAATAGGTATGATAGCTAATAAGCTAGTAGTATACTCGACAAACCAGTGTTCAGTCAAAGATTTTTTGTCTAGTCTAATATTATATTTAACGTACTGTTTAAAGGTATACTACCATTATTTAACTCATGTAAATATGACAAATCACACTTACACAACATGTTTTTTATGTTTAAAGTTACTGCTACTGACTTTTGTATGCTGTTGCAATAAAGCGTTTAACACTCATTAAAACTACTACATGGTAGTGAGAGTTAGCTCTTGACACATCAAAAGTCAGAGTCAGAACAAAATATACAGATAACTACATCATGGCATCATCGTCAAATCCTAAAGTCATCACATCAATCCAAGATAAACCTATCATTGAATCATATGATGACAGCTCCTCAAAAATGAGGGTAAAAATGCTGAATGGTGAAAATTGGATGCAGTGGTTTGAACAACTCACATTTCTATTCACTTATAAAGGATACAATGATCTATTCAATGAGGAATGGGTGAAGAGAAACAAAACGTTGCCAGAATACAAAGTTAAAAATGTGTTTGCCATGTCTACACTGTACAACACTGTACATGAAGACCATCAACCGCTTTTTTTATGATAAAAAAGATTTTCTCGAAGCAATAAGAACACTTAGTGAAGCATGTGGCCAAACCTCAGTAATCTCGCTGTGGAATAGCCTCTTTGAAATGGACACATCCTATGATCCTGGCACATCGCTAAAGGCACATGTTCTACAATTTCAGAAAAAGTACACAACATTCAAATGTTTAGTTGCTAACACAACTAAACTTGTAAACATCACAGAAGGTGCTGCAGCAGGGTTCCTACTGCGCAGTCTCAAACATGATGACAGTTTAACCAGTCTTGTTCAAAACTTATACGATATTGAACCATTAAATATACAAACTGTGGTTAAAATATTGCTATCTGAACACATGCGACGTAACTCAGGGAACAATGACACTGTCCTCAATGTATCCAACTCAAAAAATCAAAAAAGCAAGTTCCAACAAAAACAAAAACAACCCAACAAACAAACATTGTCAGGGGCCACGCCAACAAGAATGAGTAAGGAGGATGATTTTGACAAACGAATTAAACAAATGGAATCAAATATTCAACTCCTACTAAAACTACATAACAGGGACTCCATGAACCAAGCTGACAAAGGCTCATCACTATCATCAACTGATGATGAAGTCAACGGCAAAAACGGGTTTTATGTAGGAGAAGGATTAAATCAGGTTGCCAACAGCAAATCAAATCAAACATTTATACTTGACACTGGCGCCTCAACCACAACTATATCAAATTTTGAACTACTCATAGATCCTAAACCCTCAAAAATGTCGGTGAAGACATTCTCTGGCTTTGCTGCCATTACTCACACTGGGAAGCTAAACTTGAATGGAACTATTATCCAACCTGTACTCTATGCACCAAATGGAAACACCAATCTTATATCACTATCACAGCTTGAAGACCAAGGCATCAGGGTTTTCACAAAAATCAAAAATTGATACTGAAAAGCGGTGAAAAGATTGTAATGGAATTTCCCAGGAAAGGGAAACTATACATCTCGTGTATCAAACCCTCAATAAACCATGTGGAAATATCATCCAAGAAAGATTGGCACATCCTACTAGGACACCCGTCTGATGAATATCTTAAGAAATTCCTAAAATACAACAACATGCCCAGTCTCAACACAGAATATGCAACCAAGTGCAAACTGAAGAGAGCCCCCCACAAGAATCCCATTCCTGCAGGACGTAGACCATTTGAAAAAAATTCACTTTGACCTACTTGAAATTGAACCCTATGCAAAAAAACTCAGCACAATACGTGCTGGTAATAATCGATGACTTCTCACGGTTTAATAGAATCATGCTATTATCAAATAAGTATCAGGCCAAGACAAACCTCATTAGTTTCATTAGGGAGATAAAAAAAACAGGGAGCTATCCATTGTACCTACACTCTGACTGAGGAGGAGAGTTCTCATCAACTAAGTTTATGACAGAATGCGGCAAGCTAGGAATATCTTTTGAATGAGGACCTGCTGACAGCCCTCAATCAAATGGTATTGCAGAAAGATTCAATCAATCACTACTGATAAAAATACACTGCCTACTAGCCCAATGCAATCTTCCGATTAATTTTTGGGACGAAGCCGCTAATCATGCATCCACAATTATCAACCTACTCCCATCAAGAGCCCTTAACTGGAAATCTCCTTTCAGTATACTTAAAACTCATGAAATGCTGATTGAACCTCTAAGACAAATTGACTCACTAATACCATTCAGTATCAAGGTATTTGTGCACCAATGAAACACGCCAAAACCACTACCTCCCTCAAAACCTCTCCTATATCTTGGGTATGAAAAGTACTCCGACGCCATGCGGTTTTTTGACCCCACATCAAGAAAAAATGTAGTTAGCAGAGATTTCTCCATAACCCAGCTCACATTTGAATATGGAAGTAAGAAATTCCTAAAAAAGGATCCCATCACTCTACCAACAAGCGAAATCAGCCCTCTACAATACAAACTGTCAGATTTGATAATAATAGAACCTCTATTCACTTTGACAACCACTTCACTTGACACACCTAACACCAGCATGGCAGACCCTAACCCACTTAGACCTCCATCTAAAGTGGAGCCAGATAAATATCATCCAAATTCAACAATTCAGGCAACCCAACAAGAAAAAACAAAAAAAGGTTATACTTATGTTCCTCACTATTCCACTGCTCCAAGGAATATCGAAAGCAGAATAAGTACAACTAACCGAAATCAACAAAAAAACCAAAATACAGCACATCTTATTGACAACTCTGAAACTGAAGGAGAAGCTGTTATTCTAAACAAAACTATCACAATCTCTGAGGCGTTGTCAAACAAAGAGGAGCTCCAACACTGGAAAAGTGCAATGGAAGAATAACTCAAATCTCTGACCACAAAAAACACTGGCACGCTCATACCACCCCCCAAGGATGAAAAAATCATTGGAGGTATGTGGCGTCTAGTGAAGAAAAAGAATGAGTATGGAGAAACCACAAGGTACAAAGCACAATGGGTGTGTTTTTGGGAATCACCAAGAACACATAATCCATGACTTTGACACTTACTCATCTGTTGCCAGAAAGAATCGCTAAAGATCCTATTATCAATGGCTATAAATAGAGATATGCACATATTTCAGTTCGATGTTGAAACTGCATTTCTCTATGGAGTAATTGATGCTCCAGTCTATGTCTCACAGGTGTCAAAATTTGAAATACCAGGGAAATAATCATGGGTGTGGAAACTTAACAAGTCTCTCTATGGCACTAAACAAGCACCTCGCCAATGGCACTCTCATCTGTCATCAACGTTAAACAACATCGGAATGTATTTGTGCGACAGTGACGAATCACTATTCTTCAATAAAGAAAAAACTATTTACATTCATATGCACGTTGACAATGGACTAGTATTTTAGTGAATCAAGAGAAGACATTGAAACAATGCTAAGAAAACTATCCCAAACATACAAACTAAAAATAAACAAAATACCAAACCAACACCTGGGGTACACACTTGAATAGAACAATGAATCGCTAACGATGCACCAAGAAGATTTCTGCAAGCAAATACTTGATGAATTTAACATTACCAACTCAAACCCCATCAAGACTCCTACACCTATGAACCTCAGACATGTACTAGAAGCCAAATCGCCCTCAATTGAAGCAAGCTATGTACAGAAAGCCATTGGAATGTTGAGCTACCTTGCGCTTCATACCAGACCAGATATAGCATTCATGGTCAATGTACTGTCACAACATGTCAACAAACCCACAAGTGCAGTCTGGCAGTTAATAAAACATGTACTTAGGTACCTCAAAGGAACAAGCGGAATGGGTATCAAGTACACCAAAGATAATACCCAAAAAGCAGACCTGCTTGGGTGGGCAGATGCAGACTATGCCAATTCCACCATCACACACAAGTCAACCTCCAGCTATGTTATCACTCTATTTGGAAATCCAGTTTCATGGTCTACAAAAAAGCAATCAATAGTGGCACAATCAACAACTGAAGCTGAGTTTGTTGTGGTTAATAAATGTGCAAAACAGGTACGATGGATGTCCAACTTGCTAAATTCAATAGGAATAGACATTTGAACTCCAGTACTGTTAAATGACAATGCAGGTGCTGTGTTCATAGCACAAGAAGCAAAGCTAAACTCAAACTAAAAACATATTGAAATAAGATTTCAATATGTAAGAGACCTGATCAAAAAGAAACTGATGAAAATCACACACATCTCTACCCAATTAATGATTGCTGACATACTAACAAAACAGCTTGCTACAACAAATTTAACTGAACAGAGAAAGATACTAAAAATGATCGACACAGTACAGTGGCCCGAAGCATATATTGGGACAATTTTTTTACAAAAAAAAATACAGAGTCGCACGGACCCCTGTATTTTTTTGGGCACAAGGTTCAAAGTGCTCTTGGCAGGCTTATTTACAAAAAGCCATTGTGGCATGTTTTCTCAATGTTTTGTTTCACATATTATGATGCGCGTTTATAGATTACACTGCAAAAAAACATGGCTATTGATAGTAGTTCTGCTATAAATAATCAATATATTTGTAACTATGAAAAGAATATGAAAAGCAAACAATATTTGTTTTAAAAAATAAGAAAGTGCCATGTATATTTGGCTGAAAAGCAGAGGATAAAGAGCCTACCATCTGGTAGGACCTCCATTGTGATTGATTACAAATTGCATGCGATCATGCATTTTGAAGAGGAGGTCCGCCAGGAATTGTGCAGGAAGGTCATTCCATGCCCCATAAATAGCCGCTCACAATTCGGCAATGGTGTGGGGGTTGTAGTGCTTGATTACACGTGATTTCATCTTGTGCCAAACGTTCTCAATGGGGTTGAGGTCCGGAGAGTGTGCTGGCCAAGGTAGCTTTGCAATCGCATGTGCCTGACGCCACTCATTTGATAATCGAGTGGTATGAATGGGGGCCCTGTCTTCCATCATCGCGATATTCTGACAGCCTTCAATATACGGGGCATTGGCTATCTGGTTTAAGAATGGGAGGAGAGCGGGGTCGTATACTTTCTCGATGAATGCTGCTGCATTCAGTGGTCCGTTCAGGAACACTAGCGGTCCCTTGGTGGACCCAACGAAACAGGCCCAAATCATTATCAAACGGCGGCCGGATCAATGGTTGACTTGCAGATTGGCAAGATCGTACTTTTTGTTTGGAGTTTGCCATACTCACACCTGGTCGCTCTTCTTCCCTAGCTCAAATGAGCACTCATTGTTCCATATGATGCGCCCCCATTGATGGGGATTGCACACATGAAGCCTCTGAGCAAATTCCAAGCGACGAGCAAAATCGATTGGTTGTAGGTAGGGTTTTTTGGGTGCCACACACAATTGTTTGCCAAGGTTGTGGATTTCTTTGCTGACAGTACGACTTGAAATCGCCTTAGGAATTGTATTCACCAATTCCGCAAGTGTGGCTCGTCGATGGTCCACCAAATAAGCATCAAGGTCGGCACAGTTATTGTCATCCAAAATCGTATGCCGACCAGGTTTGTCATTGTTCTTGCAATGGCCTTGTTGATTGTAATGATTGATGATACCCCAAACAGTCGACTTGGCCACATGCGTGGCATTGGAGATCCCTCTAATGGATACTCCTGCTTGCCTCATACCGACGATCTGTGCCCTAAGCTCGACTTCAACATAAGGGGCCATTAATCTAGGTGACCGAATAAAGGTAAAGAGAATCAGCAATCTGTGCAACCAAAAAATCACAAGTGCTTACAATTATAAAATAAAGTCCAAGTCGATGAGTCGAGGTTGAGATTTATGGATTTTTTGACGAATAAGTCAATGAGAATCGACGTTGAGAATTATCAATGTTTTGACAAATAAGTCGATGAGTTGAGGTTGAGAATTATGGATGAATTGAGTAATAAATATAAAATAAAGATAAAGAAAAAAAAACAAAGAAAACGAGGAAGAGTGAAAAAAGAGGAGATCAAAAAATAAACATAATTATAAAGAAAAGGAGGACAAGTGAAAAATGAGGACTCTAAAAAATTTCGAGCAAAAGCGATCAAAAATGATCGTGCGCGGTTTGCGCACATGCTATCCGTGCAGGTAGTGTCTGAATATATGCTTCGGGCCACTGTACAGTGCCCTGCCATTTGTATGCAAACACCAAGTTCATACAGGCAGGGCCCCTGTATGAACGCCACAAAATTGCGCAGCAATTTTTTTGGGGGGGACTTTGTCTCTCATTGGCAACTTAAGAAAAAAAAAATGCATGTCATTGATTGCGATTCAGAGCAGAGGTAACAACAAGCAACACAGTAGACAAACAGCATAGAGAGTAAAAAAAATTAAACTAAAAAAACCTTGGTGGTCCTAATATGAGGTTGGACCACCACGCTGATCAATGACCATCTGCATCCTCCTTGGCATCGATCGGAGGTAGTCATTGAGGATGCCAGGGTGAATGTCACTCCAGCAGGACCGAATGGCATGCTTGAGTTCTTCTAAATTTTGAGGTTGGTAAAGCTTTGATATTTGGCTTTTCATCGACTTCCAGATGTTTTTGATTGGGTTGAGGTCTGGTGAATGTGCCGGCCACTCCATCTTGAGTATGCCGTTTCGTTCGCGCCACTGATTGCTGACAGCTGCCGTATGAATCGGCGCGTTGTCTTCCATTAGGAGAAGTCAATGTCGTCCTCTGATCCAGGGTGCTTGCTCCATTTGCTCGACAAAGGGGCAAAGGGCTGGGCGGTAGACCTGTCGGACCATCTCTTGGGAATTCATCTGACTGTCCAAAAATACGATGCTGCTACGGTGAGAAGCACAAAATCCCCCCCAGATCATAACCGATTGACGCCCGGATCGATGGTTGACAGCGAGGTTTTCTAGCAGCCACTTTTCGTTTGCGGTGCGCCAGACTCGGACTTGATCGACTCGTTTTCCCAGCTCAAAAGCCAATTCGTCGGTCCAAATTACTTTGGCCCATTCATTAATCATCCAGTGCCTATGAGCCGGCGTTGAAAATCTTGAGGTCGTAAATATGGCTTCTTAGGGGCGATTCGTGAGTGTTTCCCCAGCGTGTGAATCTCGCGTTGAATGGTGCGATTTGAAACGTGCGACGTCATTAGGGATGTAACTTGAGCAACGGTAAGTCGGCGACATCGAGTAATAATACGGCTGAGTTGTCGCCGGTCTCGCTCAGTGAGTTTTGTCGGTCGGCCACTTTTTCGTTGAGCCGTTATGGTGCCGATCTGTTTGTATTTTTGGAACGTATTGTAAACAGTCGTCAGAGGGAGATTATTCCACTCTGCGATGGCCCTCAACAAGAGTCCAGCCTGATGCATGCCCACCAATCGGCCTCAAGTTTCAACGTCTAAATATGCCATCTATGGTTGGTAATATCATATTAGCAAGGTGATGTATTTTACAGAAATGAAAAAGCCCCACTCACAAATGGTATATAACTTTGTATTTCCGCGTCTGGATAGAGATGATGGATCAATATTAAAGTAAGTAAATATGCAGCGATATGAAAAAGCAACAGCGGCGGATGACATTGGTTGGAGACAAGGATGGGGGGCCTATTTAACATTGGTGCGTGAATTGTCTTCATACGTGGAATTGCTGAATTCGCGAAGAGGGCAGTGGTCAATGTTGCGAAGTAAAAATTAAAAAAAAAACAAAGAAATTGAATTGAGGTTGACGGTAGGTCGAGAGAAAAAAAAAATCGATTTTGACGGCCCGCGGGACCAGACTGACCAATGAGAGTAGTCCTTTGGTCAACTTGCTGCGCGCGCGGCCGCATGCTGATACAGGGCCCTGCCTGTATGAGTGGTGCGTTTGCATACAAATGGCAGGGCACTGTACATATCAACGGGGGGTGACGTCATTATGACATGCACCGTGCAATTAAGGTTTACAGTTGTGATCTCAACTGACACCATGCGCATACACTAATCATTCAATATTTAACGACCGGGTTCAAGAAGGAAGGAGAAGGGGGAACCAGTCATTTTCTCGATCAATTCTTATCACTAAAAAATAATTTCTCTTGATACATTATTAAAATTACTCTGTTATTCAAAACACCCATTCCTACTAATAATTGAACTAGCTAGTAAAAATCAAAGAACTGAATAAGCTAGAGCTATTACTAGTGGAGGTAATTACTTTCATTTAATATTCAAGCTATAAGGCAGACATTAACAAATAGGTATGATAACTAATAGGCTAGTAGTATACTCGACAAACCAGTGTTCAGTCAAAGATTTTTTGTCTAGTCTAATATTATATTTAACGTACTGTTTAAAGGTATACTACCATTATTTAACTCATGTAAATATGACAAATCACACTTACACAACATGTTTTTTATGTTTAAAGTTACTGCTACTGACTTTTGTATGCTGTTGCAATAAAGCGTTTAACACTCATTAAAACTACTACAAAATTTAATTATTTATATCGATAAGATATAATTATATAGATAAATGATATCTAATGATATCCTTTTGAAGGAAAGAATATAGAATATAGGCGCGGATATAATACTATAAGACTAAGATATAACAATTCGGAGATAATAACATATGGTCAAAATTTTATGTTTAGTAATATCTTTGATAATGGTTCTTATGAGAACTATAGATAAAAAATATTCATTTAATGAATCCAGGATATAATTTTAATCAAGACGATATAAGTATCAATAATCATATTTATTATAATAGTATATTTGAGAATGAATTTGTAACTAGTACTAATACTGTTATGCTATTAATTATTATCTTTTGTGATCCTTTGAAGTTTTGTTGAATTTATTTCAAGTATTATCTTTACTCATTTTGTGCTTTTTTAGTGATTTTTCACTATTTTTTGGATTTTGTCTTCTGTTATTATACTCATTAATTTTTGGACATTATTATTATTTGTTTGAATAAATTTTGTATGTATTTTTGAATATGTTTTATTTATCATTATTTATTTTTATTGTGGTTTGATTTTGCTGCCATTTTTGATGTTTTTTGATATTTTTTTGATATTTTTTGATATTTTTGGATACTTTCTTATCACACATTAAAAGGCATTCTCAGCTTACTCATTGTCTCGCATATTAAACTATAAGGTACTGGAACCTCCTTATCCAGTTTCTTTTATATTAAACACAACTGATGGTGTGAGAGGAATGAAGATAATAAAAGTCGATGGGGAACAAACATGTAACCCATAGACCCTGTTTTATTTTCAGAATACAATACGTAAAGAAAAAAGAACTATATATTTGATCATCATCCTTGGGACATATAGCTGGGACAGAGTAGAGCATTTCATGAAGACTACTCAAAAGATCTTTAAATTTTTCCAGGGGGTTTAGAGAGTGCTTCATTGTTGCTTCTATATGCCGTTTAAGACAACAGAGTGATGTGACAACCACTGATGGGGCTACCATGAGCAACGTCAAGTGGAGGCAAGTCGCAGCTACGAGTTAGGGCAAAAGTATTCACTCTCACGGATGCGTTGGTGCAAATTCGTTCTCTTTGGTCGGAGTTTCGTATTTCCTTAGCAAATAAACTGAATCGAGTGATGGTGATGTCTTGACGCATTATGAGCCTCATCACGTCACCTGTCGCCACAAGGCCTATTCTACAAGGCATCCAGTTCCAGCCAAGGGTGCAGTTCATTTGAAGAAAACAATACTTCCAGCAACTCCTAGCATCCGCCACGGATATATGCTTTTAGTGTATTCATTTCATGAGGACCCTCCCAAAGGCTTTCTTCGTGCAGCTATGTATGAAATTTTTTAAGGGTTTTTCCAATAAGGTTACGAACCACGAAAAGTTGGAGCTATGGCAGCTCGTTCTCATAAATATGCTCTGATCCTGAGGGGCTCTTCACCTCTAAAGAGCTTTTGAGCCTCAGAAAGTCAACGAAGTCTGTTATCAACATGCATCTCAAAAGTCTTCAAGCCCCGCTTCTGGTCTATGGGATCGCCTTAGCTCAAATCCTACTTGTAAGTGCCCAAGGAGGGTACAGCACACAGCCATGCGGTAAAAGCTTTGGAGAGCCCTTGCACCCATACTCAAATGACATGATCAGTAAGTCGAGGTCGCGCTGAGTTTTTGTCCAATTAATTCCAATCTGTTCAACTGATCACCCTTCAATTTCCTGATCCCTATTTGAAGCATGTGGTACTTACGCAAATAAAATCTACATGACCCAAAGAAAACATTGCTATTATGACTATGAGAAAAAAGGTGAGCTCAATAGATTCTCCGGCTTCAATTAAATATGTCCTCAAAAGAAACTGGCTGACTCACTCCCTGAGGAAAAAGACATCGAAACCCTTGTGTTTGAAGACTGTCAAAGGAAGTACTCCTACCAACATATTGTACTTCCGCGAATTCATCCATATTTCTTTACTTCTCACTACAGTAACCGTTCTCTGAGTAAGTCTCTAGATTTTTTAATTTGAGTTAAAATGGCCTTGTCAAAAAGTATTTTGATAAAAAAAATTCTACAGCTGTTCACACGGGGTACTATCTGGTCAACGGCAAACCAACGGATATTGGTTACGAATACGTCTGTTTTTGGACAAAGGTAGCGGATCGTAATAATAAACGGCCGAGTACGTGACTAAGCCATTGAATTTGCTTGGAATTTAACTGTGACTTCAGCTCAAAGTAAAACTTTCCTCTATCCAGCGTGTACCCACTGCTTCGAGGCCTCCAAAGAGTACATTCATTAATGCGCCTTAGGTACAAGCGCAAGCATTTTCAAAGAAACAAACTAAAGATGTACATTATTAACAAATAAAACTTTGAATTTTTGCACAATTTTATGTATAAGCAATGTTAAAATTTTAACAGGCCCCAAACAATAATTGTTTAATCTAATTGTTAAACCAACTAAGGAAACTGAGCGCCTCTACCGCCTGCCCTGAAAAATTCAATTTGGAGCCCGTTCAAGAACCAGGAGCTGTGAAAATTTGACCCCAATCTTGAGTAACAAGTTTAAGAAGGGTTTCATAACATGATATTGTTGAAATAAAATCATACTCCCAAATTTAAGAAGTGGTAAAACTGAGGTATGGTATTAATAATCATTAAGGTAAGGTTTTTAAAGAAGAAAACATAAACAACTAAATAAGGATTTCAAGTGGATACAAAAAGAAAATTGATAGATTTATTCAAAAAAGAGAAGTTTACAAGAACAATGGCTAGTTGAATTTCTTATGAGAATAATTTGTCTTGTTCATACAAAAGTTTAAAACAAAACAAGAGAAATAAAAAAGGTCATACCTGACTTGGATATAAAAAAAGGTAAAGAAAGAATAGAAATAATTTTTTTGAAAGAAATGACGCATAAAGAAGAAATTTAAAAGATAAGGAATTAATAAAATAAAATAAAAGTATTTCAGGAATTTGAGAGAGATAAAATTTTTAAAAAGAAGAACTTCAAGAATATTTTTTCCTCCATGTATTTCTTCAAAGGAGCGGTCTTTATAGCCACCTAGTCCATGGATCTTCACCGGTGAGGTGTCCATGGCGCCTCTTCATTGGAGTAGCTATCACCTTACCTTCTGGGTATTTTGGGTTAGGGGTGAAAAAGGACAATCCTGACCTCTTTTTGGTCAGATTTCTGACATCCCCCCTCACTCCTAGCCACAAGGTACTCAAATCTTCAAGAGATTTTTTAGTATTGATTTGGTTAGAAAAACTTCCAGCATGTTGCTTGTTGAAACATATTGAAGTCAAATCATTGTTTATTGTCCCACTTTCTTCACAAAATGAGGTTGTATATCCACATAATTCATCTTTTTTTGTTGAAGTTACAGTCTCCATTTTCCCTATCAATACAGCTTTGATTGTCACACCAGACTGTCATTTAATTTCTGCCTTGTTGCCTTGTTCGATTCCGAGCTCAGTTCTTTGTTGTTTAAACCACAGAAACTTGGAGGTAAGTTCAAATAAGGCTTTGCACTCAGCCTCTGCAGTTTATTTTGACACATAAAATTGCTTCCTTGTCTTCCAAAACATGGGCAGTCATTGAAGGTGGCTAAATATCCTAAAATTAATTGTGTGTTTATCTTAAAGTTACCCCAATAAGCATCACCAACAGTGTCTATGCCTTTTTTCCCATTTCTCCAGTAACATAAGCCCAGTTATTGAGCTCCTTTCAAATGTTTTCTCAGGTGCAGAAAACACTTACAGTATTTTATCCCTGAGTTTTCCAAAAACTAGGACAATGTACTTACTCTAAAAGCCAGATCCAGCCTTTTTTTCTGAGCTCAGATGATTGATACGTCCGATGGCACTCCTGAAGTTGATTCTTATTTTTTTGAAGCTATTGATTTCACCCTTGATAGAAGGTTCTGGATGTTCATTTGAAATCAGAGGCATTGATACCAATTTACATTTTTTCATCCCATATAGATCTAATAGTGATTCAGTGAAATGATTTTGATCAAGGATGATTTGATTTACATATTTCATGATCTTGACTCTTAGTATTAGGTCAGCAGGGCCAACATAGTTTATTTAAAATCTGACCTGATTTCTTTCTTGAACACAGAGACTTCATTACCAAAGATAAAAATGTCATATAAATAAATTTAGATACATATGGTTCCCATGCCCTTTTTGTGAAAAACACATGGATTTAGGATTCTGACCTCAAATTAATTATTGTTTAACCACTTCCTCAGTTGTTTATACCAGGAAAGAGCTCACTTCCTGGATTATTTCATCACCATCACCTATGTGATCTGAAGTCATAATATCATTTTTCATTTAAAATAAGCTAGTTTATTTTTATGAATTG
This sequence comes from Austropuccinia psidii, assembly GCA_023105745.1. Taxonomy (NCBI): domain Eukaryota; kingdom Fungi; phylum Basidiomycota; class Pucciniomycetes; order Pucciniales; family Sphaerophragmiaceae; genus Austropuccinia; species Austropuccinia psidii. The sequence goes on from JALGQZ010000005.1 coordinate 52,786,661, forward strand.
AAAATTTTATTTACAATAAACTGAGAGCATTATGATAGAATAGTTTTATTTAACATCGAACTTTTCTTGATATAATATGAACCATAGGTTGATTTAACATCAAACCTGGTATGAAATAAGATAATCCATAGGTTTATTTAACTCCACATCATTTGGAATTAATTGTTCATCATGTTTAATAAGTTCTTTATCATTGCCAATAAATTCCTCATAATGAGTAATTAACTCCACATTAATTGGACTCAATTCCTAATAATTTCAAATAAAATCTCTATACTCTTAATATTGAATCAATCTGTGGTTTATATCAATTAAATCTATTTTTTATGTTTAATCAACCTATGTTTTATTCCAACTCACTCCATTTTGTCAGGAATTACAGTTTATTTTGAGAAATCATAATGAAATTGATGCAAAATGGACCATTTTAGAGCTATTTGATATCACATAGATGATGGTGATTCAATAATTCAGGTAATCTGTTGCCTGCTTTAAGCCATAGATAGATTTATTAAACCATAGGAATTGTATTTGTTGATCTAAACTTAAGCCTTGAGGAATCGTTAATTATAAAGTTTTGGTGAGCTCATAATTTGGAAATTCACGTCTTATGTTTATTTGACAAAGATTAAGTCCATTAATTCATTGAAAAGTAATAAGAATTTTAAGTTAATTGAGACAACTTATATGGGCATAAGTCTTGTTGTAGTCTTGATATTTGTTTTGGGTAAAGCCTTTCATTAAGATCTGTGCTTTTCAATCCACTAATTTATTGAGGCAATTCTTCTTTCTTTTGAATACCCACATTTCTCCTGGAAGATTTAATTAATCATTCAATTATACAATGTCCCACACCTTTAGCTTATTCCTTCTGCTAAGCTCCTTCTCAATATCCTCAAGCCATAGGATTCTGTCCTTTTATTTAGTAATTTTTCTGTAAGTTGCTGTTTCATCAGTGGTTTTCAAGAGTTGATTTTCTCTTATTCTATATGTAAAGATTTTTAAATGATAAAGATTTCTTGAAAAAAAGGTAGGATGGAATGGAACTATGACCTGTCATTGAGTATGGCTGTAAGGAGGTATTTCTTCTACCACATAATCCGCTTTTACTAGGTGAAATTCATCTACCACCTCAGTAAAGGCTGGAAGGTCTTCCATAAAGACTTCATATACCCCTGGAAGTTTTTCATTTATTTCTTCATGCTTCTAATTCGCCTTTAACTCTGGTATTGTGGTCCATTTATTAGCTCTTCTGATTTATCCAACTTGAGGGAAGACCATTTTATTGAAGATGGAATTTCTGGTGATTACTATTTTGATATCACATATATTCAATCTTTGTTGAGAGCTAATTTTATTTCCGTAATTGAGAAAAACACCTTCCAAGCCAGGTGTCTACAGCTTCCAATCATGATCATTTCTTTTATTAAATATGATGCCACGAAACCCAAATTTATTCCATCTCTTGCTTCTTTTTGCCGATCTGTGCCACAAAGGTGATGTTATTTATTCTCTTGAGATAAAATATGGCTCGGGTTAGGGAGGAATGTGGTGGTACTAATTACCTTGTCCCAATAGCTATTAGGCAATTTTTGTAATATTTAAAAGGCATTGTTCCTTTTACCAAATATTCTAGTTCTCTCTTTCAGAAAATACATTGTGTTGTGGTTTTTCTGGTGGAAAGAGGATGTGAATAAATCCATACTTTTCAGAAAGTTCTTCAAACAGTTTCTGTAAGATGTGACTATGAAACTGATGATAATATTACTATTAATCAACAGTACTATGTCTGTTCTTATGAAATATAATAATAAAAAATTATTATAACCACAATTAAATAATTATAAAATTATTTCTTTCACGTGTTATACACTACTAGTGATTATAACAGTGAGCAGTAATTGTCTACTAGAATCAATTACAAGAAGAATTTAATAATAAAAACTTCTTTATTAAAATAAATAAATTATTTTAATATATAATTATCTTTTACAAGAATAATTATGAATATAATTCTTGAAGAAAACTATTACTAGAGAAAAACTTTAAGAATTAAAGATAAATGACTCACTAATACTCCAAAGAACTTATTGATAGATAAAAGTAGAGAAATTTGACGTGGAATTGTGGATTTAAGGGATCAAAAAGATTTATAACAGTATTACAACAATATATAGTTGGATTCTAGGATTTCACGTCTTTCTGGATGATTTGGAAAGATTTAAAACAATTAAGAATAGCTTTAACTAATACTTACTTGTTGGTAATAATGATTTAATAAATTGATAAGATGATGATACGGAAAAAACAGCAAGAATAGGCTTCTTTTAAGTCAACAACAGCTCACAGAGGCGTGCCATGAAGCAAACTGAAAAACCAGTGAGTGAGAAAACAATAAACCCTTTTGGATTAATGATTGCATCATCTGTTTTCACGTAAGATTATCATAATGACTTAATTGATGCTTTTACATGACTACCAACCCCAATATGGTTAAGAATAAAAGGAGTAACATCTGTAAATCTTCTTTTATTCTAAAATAATCATTGATTTCTCAAAGTTATCAATGTTATTGCCAATTTCATCACAGGTTGTAATTACTGTGAATTTTTGAAGATTCAGTGTTTCACGTAGAATGGTCAAAAATGGACTGTAAGTAAAACTTTTAATTTTACTAGTAATACCATAATTCTTTTTGGTTGTACCATAGATAATACAGTTCTTCATTGGTCCTGAACGTTTCAGGAAGATTCATTAAGAATTGTATTTTTAATGAATTTTTGAAGTTTTTACCTCATTTCTACGTAGAATTGCAAATAGCAGTATTTTGCTGGTTGCTATGAGGTAAATCAATGAATATGGATCCCAAAATGGTTTAATTACTCTTTTAGGGTCTAGTAATGGAAATTCATCAAGAATTGACGTGGTTACAGGAGCCTAAGTAGCTTATTACCTCCTTGGCACATCAAAATAGCAGGTTATTTGCTATTTTTCTTATGATTACAGTAGGTGTAACTTGGTAACCAAGTTCCCAAAGAGTTTTAGTTTACCAATTGGGCCAAGATGAGCCATGGATCCATGCTCTGGAGCTATCCACGCCTCTGAGGCCTCAGAAGTTGGGTACCCTGGCTCTCTTTGATGTCTTTTGTCCCCCTTGCCTAATTTTTACGTCAAAATAGTAATTTAAGCTTAAAGTGAGATATCCACTATGGGTGTACTAAAAGTCCATGTAAGAATACCATGATATTAAGTGCTCAAAACATGCATAACACTATTTTTAGTGTATATGTAACATGGGATTTCTCACTTTCCCATTATTTTGGCTAAAAATCAAGAAAAACAAAAATTTTCACGGATCTTTTATGTGGTATTAATGATGTGGTATTGAAGTATTTTCCATTTTACCACCTCAAATACTTAAATTGAGCTTATTCACTCTATGGGTCTACCCTAGGTGAACTTTTGTGTAGAATCCAAATCTGGCCTTAAATCCATGGATTTACTTACTCAATAAAAAGTTATTCATCTTTTCTGAAATTGAAATTGATTAATTTTGGATATATGCATGACTTATGAGTTTTGCATAATTCAAAATTTCTTTTTAAGATAATTGTGGCCTATTTGGGTATGTAAAATATACCTCAAGGCTCACATTCCCTCCCACCAAAAAAATAAAATTGTACTACAATTTTATTAGTGATAAAAGAATAAGGCCCCAAAGGGGGTTAATGTCCACTGTCCAACCTCTTCACATTACTTAGATCAAGTAATTTAAAGCACATTTATAGACACATTCAGGCTTGTGGCCTTCTTTCATGTCTAAATCTTCTTAAGAGTTTATCTGAGTCAGGTATTTCTGATTCTGCCATCCATTCATCTTCATGTACTGGATTTCTATATCTGACAAGATATTCTCTTTGATTTTTACCCCTAAGTCTCCTTTCTTTAATGACTTTCTTTATCTTTTTGTCTTCATTCTGTTCCACAGGTGGTACAGTTAAAGGAGTTGGGTTTCTTAAAGGAAACAATTCTTTATCAGCTGGTTGATAAGGTTTTATCAGGCTGACTGGAAATGTGGGGTGTTTATTTTCTAATTCACCACTCAATTCCACTTGAACTGCATTGGTTCCATGTAAAACAACAATAACAAAAGGTCCTACATAAGAATCTTTAAGTTTCTTTGGGCCTTTGATATTATTAAAATTCAAGGTTGAAACTAGAACTAAGTCCCCTACTTTGAAGTCTGGTACTTTATGACTCTTGTCCCACTTCTGTTTTGCATAATCAAAAGCATCATCCATACTCTGTTTTGCATGGTGTTTTACTTTATCAAGCATTAATTTGAAGCTGGAAGCTGTAGGATGAATGTCAATCAAGTCTTTCCTCAGTGTGTCTGCTGGGAGTCTTGGATTCCATCCCTTTTCTAACATAGCAGGAGTTTGTCCTGTGGAAGAATGGACTGATGTCTTGTATGCCAATTCTAATGCAGGTATCAGAGTGCACCAGTCATGGGTAAAGCCATCTGAGTCTTTGAATTCTAATCCATAAGCACAAAATCTCCTGATCATGTCTTCTAAAGTTTGAATCATCCTCTCTGCTAGCCCATCTGTTTGAGGGTGATATGCTGTAGAGAATGATAACTTAGTCCCAAACAATCTATGAAGATTGGTCCAAAGTGCAGATGTGAACTTGGGGTCTCTGTCACTTATGATATTCTTAAATAACCCTGTATGAGAAATAACTCTACTCCATAAAAGAAGAGCTGTATCCATAGCAGTGTCATCTTTATGACATGGTAAGAATATGGGAGTTTTGCTATATCTGTCTACAATGACTAAACAAGCATTATAACTTTTGTCACCACTTGGAGGAAGTGCTGTGACCCAATCCATGTGAACAACTTCCCAAGGGGATTTTGGTTCTTGAATATGGATCATAAGTCCAAATTTCTTGCCTGTACTCCTGTTTGCTTTTTGGCATCTATCACAGGTATGGCAATATTCAATGGTTTCTTTTCTCCAAGATGGCCACCATGCACAGTTCTTTAATTTTTCAAGTGTTCTGTCTTCTGACAGGTGTCCAGAGTAGATACTATCATGACATTCATGAAGAATAGTATTGATAAGTAATCTACTACATAGTGTCATCACACAAGAATGTTTTGTTCTATGGTAAATAATCCCATCAAACAAGTGAAATCTTCCTTCAGAATAGGAATTTTTCCAAACTTCATCTAGTGCATTAACCAAAGATGTATCTTTGCAGTCTTTATCCAATAAAGAAGTCAAGATATGGCAATTCTTGTCTTGTTTATAAGACTCTCTGACTTCCTCAAAGAATTCAGTACCAATATCAGTTATGTTAATTCCTTCAATTGGAATCTGTGGTTCAGCTTCCAAAGGTACATAAGCTGGGTTATCAGGAGTGTTGGCTAAAGCCCATCTACTAAGTCCATCAGCATTTTTGTGAATGTTTCCTGCTTTATGAACTATAGTCATGTTTCCTCTATATTCTTGAATGGCTATTTGCCATCTCAACATATGTCTGTTGGGAGTTTTCATGTTAAGAAGTGATTTTACAGCATTACAGTCAGTTATCACTTCAAAAACACTGCCATCAAGGTAATAGTGTAATTTCTCAAGTGCCCATACCAAACATAAGCACTCCATTTGGCTTGCACCATATCTTGCTTCTGTTGGTTTGATTTGTCTTGAGATATAACAAACTGGTCCTTCTGTAGGTTTGTCATCAATAATCTGGACTTGATGTAGGGCTGCCCCTAGTCCATCTCCACATGCATCAATGTACAATTTAAAAGGAATATTCCAGTCAGGCATGAGGAGTAAAGGTGCTTCTGTAAGGGCTTTCTTTATCTTCTCATAAGCTTTAATTCTTTCCTGTGTCATCTCAAATACAGTCTGTTGATCACAGATTCTATAGAGTGACTTGGCTAGAATTGAAAAATCTTTCAAGTGTTGCCTATAGTAACTAGCAAATCCAAGAAAAGACATCATTTCTTTTTTATTCTGGGGTATTGGCTTAAGTAACACTGCTGCTACTTTATTCTTGTCAATACCTAAGCTCAAACCAGAAACAACATGTCCTAATGCTTTGAGTTCTTCAAAACCAAAATTGCATTTCTTAAGTGAAATTTTCATGTTCACTTCTGCAACTTTATGAAGTACTTTTGCAAGTCTTTCAAGGTGCAAAGACCATGAGTCAGAACATATAATAATATCATCAATATAAATGATAAGCCATCCTTCAGACAATTCTGTGGGGAAGATGGTATTCATCATTCTTTGATAATGAGATGGAGCATTTTTAATGCCAAATGGCATTCTAAGATACTCAAAAATACCACAGTGAGTGATAATTCTAAGTAATTTCTTAGCTTTAGGCGTCAAAACATTTTGATGGAAGCCTTTCAATGCATCCATTGATGTTATATACTTGGCTTTAGACAATTGAGTCAAGGTTTCTTGAATTCTAGGGATTGGATACCTATCTGGAACTGTGTAGGTATTCAAAGCTCTAAAATCTCCAACCATTCTTGACTTATCATTATGCCATGCAATAATAACAGGTGTTGTCACTTCAACTTCCTCATTATGGCCTACTTTCCTTAGCACACCAAGTTGGATCAACTCTTGGATATGTTTTTCCAAGGCCTCTCTAGCTCTAGGACTGGCTGGATAAGCTGGTCTTCTAAGTACTGGAGGATATGGTCTGTCAATATTAAGAGTAATATCAACTTCATGTCCTCTTATAGCGCCTAATGGTTCATTATCAGAGGCAAATGCATTTTTATATGTGTATAACACATTAATAAGCTCATTCCTCATCTTTGGTGACAATGATTGATTAATTTGTGCTTCAACAAGTTGATTAGTCACAAATTCATCTTTGTAAGTATCCTTGACAGAAGATACTACAGATATCTGTTTTGGCATATTGGAGAAAGCAAATTTTTGTCTCTTGTTATCTCCAATTGTGAAATATCTGTCTTTATGGTTATTTATATCAATACCATAAATATTTAAGTAATCATTTCCAAGAATGATGTGCTGAGATGTGCAATTATCCATTACTACAATCTCAGTTTTCATTCTTACACTTCCTGCTGGATGTGGGAATACAATATTAGTGTCCAATATGCCCAAGGGGTACATATTGTTACTGGCACTACTGAATTGTACACCTTCTATTGGTAATAGATGGTTTTTTCATTCAGGAAGTATAATTTGGAGATAATCTTTGCCAACACAAGTGCAAAATGCCCCTGTATCCAAATTCACTTTGGCTTCAATATCACTCATCAGAACTGATGTGATACAGGATGCTCCAGCAGTATAACCCTTTCCTCTAGCAGGTTTTGTTTTACACATTCTGGCATCTTGGATATTGATCAGGTTGCAGCAATCTTCACTGTACTGTGGCAAGTGGGTATGGACTTCTGTGACCTCAAAGAAAGCTGAAATGTTTTCAATGGGATAGTCCTCCACTGGTGTATCTTCAGAGACTGCAGAATCTTGATCAGACTCCTCTTTCTCCTCAGTACACTGAATTCCCTCAATGACTTGAACTTCATTGATTTTTGTCTTCTTAGGACAAGTGTTGGCTAAATGTGAAGTACTTCCACATTTATGACACTTCAAGACAGGTCTTTCTGGTCTTCTTTCCTCTCTAGGAATCTTTGAGACTATTTTGGACTCTATTGGGTTTTTAATCCAAGTCTTACCAATTCTTGTCCTGGTAATGATCTTCCATAGCATTAATGTAGTCCTCTGTTGAACAAGGTTCCACACATCTGCTTTTGATAGCATGTTCCAGTTCTCCTCCACACTTTCTTAATATTTTCATATTAATCATAGTGTCAGACATATCTGGGTGTAAAGCAGATAATCTGTCTTTTTGTTTGAAGAACCAAGTAAGTGGTTTGTCTTTTTCTGAGTTAAAAATGGCACTTTCAAAAGCATTCTCCATTTTAAACCTCCAAGAATTATTGGCCCATTTGGTAATCACTTCAGATTTCCACCAAGACCAGTCATGTTTACCATGATCAATCCTCATTTTGTAATACCATTTCTTTGCAGTTCTGGTAAACAAACAGTGTAGTTTTCCCACTATGATTTCATCAGGTATATTAAAGTCTTCTTGCAACATATCAATATTCCTGATGAATTCAATATGGTTGTATTCTCCTTCACCAGAGAATGTTGGCCATTCTTCTATTTTTGGAATATCTCTTGCAGAGTAGGCATTTTCTCCTAAGAATGGAGTCAAACTTTCTTTGACAGAAAGTTTTTCTTCAGTCAAAGGTGTAGAATGTCTTGGCATATGTGGTTCATGATTCTTATGAATTTGCTCCACACTTGCAATTATATCATTCTTCAATTTCTGCCTCTCACTGTCACTTTTTGCTAAATGTATAGCAAATTGATTAGTGTTCTTAACTATTTGTAAGACATGGTCTTCAAGAGTTTTAAGTCTATCATTCACTTTAAAAATGGAAGGATCCTCTGTGTCATTATTTTGACATTGGTTCTCAATTCTTTCACAAGCATTGCTAATTGACTCAAGGGTGACAGTTGTCAATTGATGCCAATCAGAATGTTGCTTGTCATTTTTCTTTAAATCATTGATGTCTAATGTAATTTGCTTCAACTTTGACTCAAGTTTGCCAATTTCTTCACTAATACTTCTATGTACATCATTTATTTGCGTGGAAAAGTCCTGTTCATCCTTTCCTGCTCCTTGGCTGTGAATTCCATAAGAGTTCTGGCCATATTGAAGACACTGTCCACGGCTGAAGGCTCCAATTTGGGGATCCTGTACCCTTGTGGGTAAGGTCTGTGCCAATTGGCTTTGCCTTTGCCCTTGCCTTGATGGTTCTTGGGACCTCTCTGTTTCTTTTGAGGTCCTTTGGGCTTGTCCTTGGACGCTTCTGGAGCTGGTTTGGAGCTGGTAGATGCCACTGGTGCCTCTGTCTCCAAAGCTGGAGTCATTTCCAACTCTTTCTTCTGGTCTATGGATAAAAGACTTTGGTTCTTCAACCAATTCTTTATCTTTTTGACCTTGTCTTTGCAAGACAGGGGGCTCCATCCTCCTAAGAGTTCTATGGTCTTCTCCTGACCCAGAAAGCTCTTGATGTGTAAGTAGGAGTTCATGGCCCCCTGCCAAAGGCTTGGGCAGATTTCCCACTCCTCTTCCTTGGCTGCTCTGAACCAGTTTTTGTACTGGCATTGATATATTTCTATTGCTGCCACCTGAAAGTGGTTCAGCCCTGTAAATATTACCATAAATCAGTTCAGGCTCAGAATTTGCGTCAAAATCTGTTGGTACAGACCTTGGGGAATGGGGGGCAACTCTGGCATCCTCCAGATGTGTCTTTCTTGTGGAAGATTTGGCACTTCTGGATTTGGTCCTGCCTCTTCCTTGTCCACATCCATCTGGTTGGACTGAATAGTTGCTTCCATTTCTGGTATGCACCATTTTCACGTCAATTTAAAGATAAAAGGTGAAAATATAAGATAAAATACACACCTTTTGGTGGTAATTTAGCTTTTTCTGAGTTGAATAAGGTGCCTCTTTTAGCAATCTGCACCTCAATACTGTCTTCAGATTCTGCTTCTGAAGATTCTGGACTATTGATGTATCTTTTACTGAGTCTGTTACCAGCTGCACAGTATTTGATTAAAGACACTTAAAGAGAAAAAATATGATAAAAGAAATTATTTTTGTGTTTTAAGATATTTTTAAAAGATTTTTTATGAATTTTATTATTTTTTAATATTAAAAAAATTATTCTTTTTGAAGAAAAAAAAATTAAAATTTAAGATTTTGAATGAAAATTAATTCAGAGTAACTCAAAGAATAATTTTATAAGTTTTTGGATGTGAAAAGGCCACGTGTAAAACAGTATAAAATTAAACCAAATTCCTCAATGAAAAAGATTTCCAAAACAATTTCAAAAATAAGAATTATTTTGACTTTAAAATGAAAGAAAAAATATTCAATTAATATATTTTAGAGCTTAAAAATATATTAATTAAGGGTACAAGGTTCAAAAAACACGGCCAGGCCCCCAAATGTAAGATGTGACTATGAAACTGATGATAATATTACTATTAATCAACAGTACTATGTCTGTTCTTATGAAATATAATAATAAAAAATTATTATAACCACAATTAAATAATTATAAAATTATTTCTTTCACGTGTTATACACTACTAGTGATTATAACAGTGAGCAGTAATTGTCTACTAGAATCAATTACAAGAAGAATTTAATAATAAAAACTTCTTTATTAAAATAAATAAATTATTTTAATATATAATTATCTTTTACAAGAATAATTATGAATATAATTCTTGAAGAAAACTATTACTAGAGAAAAACTTTAAGAATTAAAGATAAATGACTCACTAATACTCCAAAGAACTTATTGATAGATAAAAGTAGAGAAATTTGACGTGGAATTGTGGATTTAAGGGATCAAAAAGATTTATAACAGTATTACAACAATATATAGTTGGATTCTAGGATTTCACGTCTTTCTGGATGATTTGGAAAGATTTAAAACACTTAAGAATAGCTTTAACTAATATCTACTTGTTGGTAATAATGATTTAATAAATTGATAAGATGATGATACGGAAAAAACAGCAAGAATAGGCTTCTTTTAAGTCAACAACAGCTCACAGAGGCGTGCCATGAAGCAAACTGAAAAACCAGTGAGTGAGAAAACAATAAACCCTTTTGGATTAATGATTGCATCATCTGTTTTCACGTAAGATTATCATAATGACTTAATTGATGCTTTTACGTGACTACCAACCCCAATATGGTTAAGAATAAAAGGAGTAACATCTGTAAATCTTCTTTTATTCTAAAATAATCATTGATTTCTCAAAGTTATCAATGTTATTGCCAATTTCATCACAGGTTGTAATTACTGTGAATTTTTGAAGATTCAGTGTTTCACGTAGAATGGTCAAAAATGGACTGTAAGTAAAACTTTTAATTTTACTAGTAATACCATAATTCTTTTTGGTTGTACCATAGATAAGACAGTTCTTCATTGGTCCTGAAAGTTTCAGGAAGATTCATTAAGAATTGTATTTTTAATGAATTTTTGAAGTTTCTACCTCATTTCTACGTAGAATTGCAAATAGCAGTATTTTGCTGGTTGCTATGAGGTAAAGCAATGAATATGGATCCCAAAAGGGTTTAATTACTCTTTTAGGGTCTAGTCATGGAAAGTCATCAAGAATTGAAGTGGATACAGGAGCCTAAGTAGCTTATTACCTCCTTGGCACATCAAAATAGCAGGTTATTTGCTATTTTTCTTATGATTACAGTAGGTGTAACTTGGTAACCAAGTTCCCAAAGAGTTTTAGTTTACCAATTGGGCCAAGATGAGCCATGGATCCATGCTCTGGAGCTATCCACGCCTCTGAGGCCTCAGAAGCTGGGTACCCTGGCTCTCTTTGATGTCTTTTGTCCCCCTTGCCTAATTTTTACGTCAAAATAGTAATTTAAGCTTAAAGTGAGATATCCACTATGGGTGTACTAAAAGTCCATGTAAGAATACCATGATATTAAGTGCTCAAAACATGCATAACACTTTTTTTAGTGTATATGTAACATGTGATTTCTCACTTTCCCATTATTTTGGCTAAAAATCAAGAAAAACAAAAATTTCACGGATCTTTTATGTGGTATTAATGATGTGGTATTGAAGTATTTTCCATTTTACCACCTCAAATACTTAAATTGAGCTTATTCACTCTATGGGTCTACCCTAGGTGAATTTTTGTGTAGAATCCAAATCTGGCCTTAAATCCATGGATTTACTTACTCAATAAAAAGTTATTCATCTTTTCTGAAATTGAAATTGATGAATTTTGGATATATGCATGACTTATGAGTTTTGCATAATTCAAAATTTCTTTTTAAGATAATTGTGGCCTATTTGGGTATGTAAAATATACCTCAAGGCTCACAGTTTCTTAAGGAACTCCGCTCCATTATCAGAGACAAACTTCTTTATTTTTCTGTCATGCTTGTCTTCTATTATCATTCTGGTAATCAGAAATTTTTCAAAGGCTTTAGATTTCTTTTTTAAGAATTTCAAAATATTGAAACCATTTTCTTGACCAAAGATGGTTCAAAAGTACATGGTTCCTGAGATTGAGGCTGGATAAATGGATCCTACTAGATCAATATGGAGAAAGTCCAGCAGAAGATATAGATTATCAAAGTGGTCCTTAAAAGGAAAGAGGCTGATATTTTTGAGTTAAAAGTGATTCATTCCTCATTACTGGATGTAATTCCCATATCTTTGAGGACTTCTTGTTCTGGATGACCTAATTGATTGTTCCATGCATTCTTGTCATATCAGATTAATAGGGTCTGAGGTAGATTCTATTTGATATACATGAGACGGTCAAAAAAATTCCCATCTAGTATTACTTCATTGTTAGATTAAAAAGTGAAGCTGTCCCTTCCACAATGTACTGTTAGTTTCCTTTAAAAAGATTCAAGTAGACTTACCAGACTGAATTTCAATCTGAGGACTTATAAAAAGGCTTCTAAGATCAATTCTTTTTTCTGCATAATAGTTCATCCTTTCTGAGCTCATGGGCTCTGAGCAAACTGCTATCATCTCCTTTCACAATAGTCATGTTTCAGGAGGCAGAGAGTGTTGTGAAGAATTTCCTAGATTTAATCATTTGGTTTGTTGCTCCACATCAGGGCCATATGATTGGGAAGTGGTAACTAGAGCTGTAACTACAGATATATTTACTGAAAAATTGAAGTTTTTTTGTCTTTTTTCTTTTCCATGAGGTCTGAGGTGAATCTTTTCTGGCCAAAATTATTCTCTTCTGTGTTTTGAAGTGTTTATTTTGTTTTCTATTCAATAAATAGGCTCTTTTAATGATTAATTGGCTGTAACAAGGGCTTCAGGAGCTTTTTCATGTGTTGATTCTTTTCCTTTGTCAAATAGGCAAATTATTGAAGTCTTCTGAGAATTGGGGAAGGTTTTTTAATCAAATCTTTATTCAATTTAATTACCTCTGTTAATCGATGTAGCTGAGAGTAACTGAAGATTTTCTGAAGGAGAAAAAAGTGTTTAGTTAGGCTCTTTGATGTTTACTGTTTCTTGTTCCCTCATCATTTTACTGCAGGTGTTTATGTATGACTTGAGATTGCCATTATAGAAGCAAAGTTTCCAATCCATTCATACTTATCCTTTATTAAAAGCCCCTTTTAAAGTGTATTGGTTATTTATTTTTTCTCAGATAACATTGGCTTTCTCTTTGGTTTTGGTATTGATGACTTCACAGAAGACTCTTTCACTTATTTTTGGACTTAATTATTCTGATTGATTTGTAGATAGCTTTTTTCCATTTGTTAGTTTCTGTAGTATCTGCATCTGATGGAAGTGATTTTTTTCAAACTTCAAGAAGGTCCCTGCATCTTATAGAAATTTTAGTGGGAAGATATCAGTCAATGAAGTTAGTACCTTTGGGAATAGGAATAAAAGAGATATCTCTTGTTTTGATGTTTTTGTATACCATCTCGGGTCTTTCAATCAACCTAGCTTTTCTTATTTAATGCTTTAGAAATAAGAGGACAGCCTCGATACTTTGAATTTTCAATGAATTTTAAAGATAAATTATGTTATTACAAATCATTAATTTGAGGTTTTCAAAGAAGACAACATAAACACCTAAAGCTGGAGTGCAAGTAGATACAAAAAGAAAATTTATAGATGTATTCAGAGAGTTAAGTTTATCATCAAAACGGCTAGTAAAATTGACTGTGAAAATCAATTTTCTTGTTCATACAATCGTTTTAAGACAGAACAAGAGAAATAAGAAAGTAAATACCTTAATTGGCTATGAACAAAAGGTAAAGATAGAATGAGGAATAAAGAATGGACGTAAATGGTATGTAGAGAAGAAATACAGAAGATAATAAAATAAGAAAATACAAGAAAAGGATTTTACGAATTTGAGAGAGATAAAAGTTTTAGAGAGCAGAAATTCGAGAATATTTTTTCCCCGAAGTATTTCTTCAAAGGAGCGGCTCTTATCACCGCCTAGTCCATGGCTCCTCGCCGGTGAGGTATCCATGGCGCCTCTTTGTCGGGGTAGTTATGAAATTACCTTTTGGGTATTTTGGGTGAGGGGTGACGAAGGAAAATCTTATCATTCTATTCGCCAAAATAGTTTTACACCAGTATTGGTACTCAAAGGTTTTGTTGACGTGTAAACAAGAATCCTCATTTTTTCAATGACTCATATATAGAAAGGGTGTCTACTCCACAGAATCTTATAACATTGATATTCCATAACATATTCACCTTTGTCGATTTGAATGAAATTTAACATCTAAAAAACTAGCTCTCATCACTATCAAATTTGAGTTTGTATTAATTAGAGGAATATTTAGGTCCAAAGACCCTTTTCACTCTTTTTAAAACAAATTCATTAGGAAATTTATATCTTAATCAATGAAATTATTAAAAAAATTGAGAAATATTTATAAAGGTGATAAATATTTTTTTTAATTTACATTAACAATATTCACACATAAATATGAAGTTTATATAATATATCAAAACCAAGCTGTAATTCTTCAATAAACAAGTATTGTTATTTTTTTAGAATACTACTTGAATTGAATTCCATTTTTACTATAATATCAATTTAGAAAGCTAGATTTATCTTCAAAATATCTTACTCATATAATATTTATTTCCTCATACTTTTTTTTACAGAAAAATGCATTTATTAACTATATATTTAGTTATCTATATACCTGAATAAATTTCAAAAATAAATGAAGACAATAATATTCGAGGAATAATGAGTTCAATATAAAGAGAAAGTTGAAATCATTATAATATATTTAGAATTTAAATAGAACTTTTTAATAAGCTCTGGTTAAGCTCTCAGTTGATCAATCTCACCACTTATTTGCAGAGCCCCAAATGACTATCCCTAACTTTTTGAGTAAAATATCATGTAAGAGTTATTTCATAGCTACATAGAATAATTTCTAACACCTTAGGTATATTCAAATGGACTCAATTGAATTACCTGTGATATATTTTCAGATATTTAATATAGACTATAGCACAGAAAAGAGACCCAAAATACGATAAATAATTATAATGATTTCAAAAGCAATAAACTGGTTACTGATTCAATGAATATCATACAGGAAATCATCTGAACAGGAAAACTCTTAATTTTTCAAATTCATAATTGATTTTTGTATTAGATTAGAATTGACAAGGATATAATATTGTGAAGGATCTCCTGAGAAATAACCTTTATTCTGATGTCTCTTTTGCAATATTCAACTTTTGATCAGAAAACAATACTTTAGGATATTTTGTTGAATATCTCCATAATGGATATGGAATTGTATATATTGGTAGTCTTCAAAATCAACAGAACAGACATTTTACCCAAACAGGCACTGAGGATAGAAGAAAAGAAATATGTTATACACCTCTCAGATAATCTCTACAGCTCTGATCATAGATAAATAAGATAAAATATCTTAAGGAAGAGATGCACTTTACCTCCTCAATTATACTATCCAAAAACCCTTCTATCATGAAGGGCACAATCTAGAAAGGCTTTACTCATAAAAAAGGGATGATAGCCTTTTTCAAAAGGCAAAGCACCTTTGATAGTTTTAATTTCTATAATACTTGAATAAAAGTGTTTATTATGTTTAGAAATATTTTGATCTTCTTAGTTAATACATCTCAAGCCACCTCTTACATTATCAGATTAAGACCTGAAAAATTTATTTAGTTTTCAAGGCCAAAAACCTACAAAAGCCTGTATGAGACTTTATTGCAGGATTAATTCCTATTCAATTTGATTATATTGCTTCAATTGGGGAGATAGTATATCATTCTTTGATGACTTCATTTTAACTAATTGGGGGTCCTCAGGTGCTTAATTGAAATCTTCTGGTTAATCAAAGCCAGAATATAATTTATGAAGTCCTAAAAGGTAAATCTTTTTAGCTGAAAAAAAATTAACAGATGAATTTGAAATTTGGAAAAAGAATCTTGTCTCAAAAGGCTTAATACTCAACCAAAATATTTCACTCTGTTCATGAATTATCCAAAAATATGCAGAATCGGATTTCACTTTGTAATGGTACAGATAAAGAATTTGAAATTCCATTAAATTGTGTGGTTTCAAATACCAAAAAGGGTAGCTCAATAGTATAAAGCTACTCACAATTCTACTTCAACATCTTGAATTTGCTAGCAATTATTTTAGAGGTCTTTACTACTCATTATGAAACTTTCAAGCTATTGTAGCTTACATTTACTATTAAAATCTTGATTATATGGTTAAAATAAGCTCTATGTCAATTTATTTGGTAAAAAATATTCCATAATAACCCTTAATGATATCATAATACTCCAAATTATACTTGAAAGAACTAAAGATAAGGGTTTGGGAAGCTTTGAAATGATTAAAGAATATCTTCTTTTCTCAAAAATTTTCTTACAGATTAGATTTTCTTACTTTGAGAATTGATTTGAACAATATCATAATATCAAGAAATAAATTCAGCTACCAACTTAGAATAAGTTTAAGCTTTTAAACAAATTTAAACATATTTATAATGTTTTTTTTCCTTTAGGCACTTCAAAGATGAAATAAAAGCAGGTTTCACCACTTGAAAATTACTTTGACAGCTTATATATTCATTACAGTCTATTCTTAACAGTTTCCCTATTTGAATACAGTCTCTATATAATTTTTCTTGTATTTATTTCTTTAAGTTCCCCTCTAAACTCATCTTAAAAAATTAATTTTTTAGGAATTATTTTGAAGCCCTTGGTATTCCCTGAAGTGTAATTTCTGTTGAATAATCACTATATCATTTTTTAAAATACTAAAGCTTAAGTAAATTATTTTGGTAGGTTTTTCTTACATTTTTCTCAAAATTACTATCTTTTTTATTAATTTCAACCCTAAAGACACACAAGGATGGGAAGAGTACTTAATTTTGAGTCAATCTTTTATTCACATTCCTTGCAACATCTCATGAATCAGTAAGAATAGTTAAGGATACCAAAGGAATTTTTGTGAACTGAATCCCAGTTCAAAATAACATCACTCATCTCACTAAACTCCAAGTTTTTATTGGCCTTCCTAATAATGGGAATAGAGGGAATTTGGTTTCAAATACACTCAAGGAACCTCAAATTAAAATCCATAATACTCTTCAATTGACCCTTTGATATCTAGATCTTTAATATCAAGAAAGTATTTCTGAATATTTCTCCCATTTTGATACAGATGTGTGTCAAAAAAAACACTAAATATCTGCAATTCAAAGATTTGTTGAGCTTTTATTATCTTGAACAAAATTTCCAGATAAATTATCTAAGATATTCACCCTTATAGTTAAATTTTAATTGATGATTGAATGATAAGCTTACCTTATTGGCTCCCTGATGTCAACTATTGGAATTTAATCTATTGAATGAAAGTCTTTCTATCCCTATAAAGCCGCAGATACTTTATACTTCTCTGGATAATTTCCTTGTGAAAGTTTAGTGAAAACTCTATTATTAAATATTTTGTTTTTTTACAATTAGTAACCCTTTTTTAATTTCTTTTTATCAATACTACCATCCCCCTCTCTAATAAAAATATTCCCTGATAGTTCAGTAAGCTCTTATCACAAGCAAATAGAATAAAATCTTGTCTATATCACAATTTTCTATTTATATGGATTGACTTTATTAATAATATGGTCTTTCAGGGTGTCAGCCTGTGACTCAAAGCCAGAGCACAAGCATGACAGCCTGATACCATAAACCAATGGTATAGCCAAGATACCACCAAAACATGGATCTGAGCCAGATAAGCTCAAAAGGTATCAAAAGAAAGAGGAAACTAACCCCTTTCCAAATATACAAGTCCCATCACCATAGAACAAAGAATAACAAAGTTGTTGCTGAGCATAAACCTTAATTTTCACCTCTCATCTGAAATACAGAGTAAGAGACTTAACCCCATCAAATGGGTATTCAAAATGAATATCCAATTCAGTGGTATTCAATTGTACCAGCCAAACTGAGCTAGAACCAGTATTACAGAAGTTATGGCCAAATTCAGGCCAAATAAGGGTGAATAAAATATTCACCTCTCATCTAGCTTCTACAGTTTTGGTGTGAGATACCTAAAGTGGGGTCTTTTTGTAAAGAGCACAATCAGGGCTATCTTATTGTTCCATTTATTTCTGTATATCTCATCTAGAACAAAATTTATAAGGCAAACAAGCCCAATATAGCTTTTTTCCTAAAACATGCATATGTACAAAATTCTTGTACATGGCATAACTTTGCCATATTTAATGATAACCATATCAAATGATGTATCATTGTGTAGAACACATACAGGGATACACACTGAACCAATTCTGAGGTTGATATCTCAAAAAAGGACAAAGTTATGGCTGTTTTAAGTTCAAAATCCCACAGTTTGGCCAATACAGCCTTACCATGGGATAATATCCCATAGCCATTATTATGGGGTGTCATACAGATGAAGAAGCTTGTTTTAAATTCAATACCTCACAGTTAATTAAATACTGGGGTCCCATACAGCATTCTATGT
Source organism: Austropuccinia psidii (assembly GCA_023105745.1). Taxonomy (NCBI): domain Eukaryota; kingdom Fungi; phylum Basidiomycota; class Pucciniomycetes; order Pucciniales; family Sphaerophragmiaceae; genus Austropuccinia; species Austropuccinia psidii. The sequence goes on from JALGQZ010000005.1 coordinate 52,805,344, forward strand.
GTCATACACATCAGAATCAGGTTGTGTGATCCCCAGATGAAAGTTTTCCCCCTGTATTGATGAAAACTTCCCAGGTGTGGTTTCAAAGCCACATCTGAGCCCAATACAGGCTATACAGGCCTTTTGCAAGCCACAAGCCTGTCCTTGAGAGTGAAAAATCTTCACTTCCTCTACATGAGAAGGTCTAGCAGCCTTTTAACCCCATTTCAGGATAAAAGGAATCCCCATCCTGCTCTTGAATTCCTATGTAGTACAACTGTTAAAAACAGTTATGCTCTTGGAAAATAATCTGGTTATACTATAGATTTTAGTATTGTAGTCTTTATTATCGTAACCCAACAGGTAAAGCTGCACCCAGGGATTTCAAACAGCACTCACCGCCACTAACTCCCATTAGTAAAGCCCTTTTTATCTTCAATTAAAAAATTTTAATACTTTTTATCTTTGTCACAGTCATAGTTAAAGTTGTAAGTAGCCTTATTACCTCTTTATCATCAGCTCAGCCTGACACAGGAGATATAATGCCATGAATACATGATAATTAAAATATAGAAGTACTACTAGTTTTAATAGGGGATTATGGTATAGGTTTTAAAAACAATTTCTCATGTTTTACATTAATTATGGTATTTTTCTATATTATTTTGTAAAAAATAGTAAATAAATTCTGTCTATATATGGAATATTTGTCAGGCTGAGTCTATGATAAAAGGTGTATAATAGTATTTACACTTTAACTATGACTGTGACACAGTGAAAATAGTTTAAAAAGAGTTGATTTGTAATAATAAATGATTTAAATTAAGATATTAAGGGCTTTACTATAATATTATAGTGGTGGTGAGCGCTTCTGAAAGCCCAGGTTGCAGTCTTACCAGTTAGATTACTATAATAAGAGCTACAATACTTAATTTTAAAGTATAACCTGTTTATTTCCCAAGATTATAACTGTTTTTAACAGTTGTACTACGTAGGAATTTAAGAGAAGGATAGGGATTCCTTTTCTGGCAGTGAAACAGCCTCCTTTTATCCTGAAATGGGGTGAAAAGGCTGCTAGACCTTTTCACATAGAGGAAGTGAAGATTTTTCACTCTCAAGGATAGGCTTGTGGTTTGCAAAAGGCCTGTATACCCTGTATTGGGCCCACAGTTTTCACCAATACAGGGTGAAATTTTTCATCTGGGGACAACACAGCCTGATTCTGATGTGTATGACGCGTAGAATGCTGTACAGAACCTGTATGGGAGCACAGTATTGAATGAACTGTGAAATATTGAAATGAAAACAAGCTTCTTTGTCTGTTTGACACCTCATAATCATGGTTATGGGATATTATCCCATGGTAAGGCTGTATTGGTCAAACTGTGGGATTTTGACCTTAAAAAAGCCATAACTTTGTCTTTTTTTGAGATATCAACTTCAAAGATTGGTTCAGTGTGTAGCCCTGTATGTTCTCTACACAATGGTACCTCATTTGATATGGTTATCATTAAATATGGGAAAGCTATGCCATGTACAAGAGTTTGTACATATGTGTGTTTTAGGCAAAAGGCTGTATTGGGCTTGTTTGCCTTATAGCTTTTTTTCTAGATGAGATATGGGGAAATGAATGGAACCATCAGATAGCCCTTATTGTGCTCTTTCCAAAAAGACACCACTTTAGGTATCTCACACTAAAACTGTAGAAGTTAGATGAGAGGTGAATATTTTATTCACCCTTATTTGGCCTGAATCTGGCCATAACTTCTGTAATACTGGTGCTAGCTCAGTTTGGCTGGTACCATTGGATAGCCCTGACTTAGAGCTTCATTTTGAATACCCATTTGATTGGGTTAAGCCCCTTACTCTGTATTTCAGATGAGAGGTGAAAATTAAGGTTTATGCTCAGCAACAACTTTGAGCAGGAATAACTTTGTTATTATTTGTCCTATGGTGATGGGACTTGTATATTTGGAAAGGGGTGAGGTTTCTCTTTTGTTTGATACCTTTTGAGCTTATTTGGCTCAGATCCATGTTTTGGTGGTATCTTGGCTATACCATTGATTCATGGTATTTGGTGGTCATGCTTGTGCTCTGGTTTTGAGTCACAGGCTGACAATATTTATTCATGAGCTTCAATTAATCCCTCATTCAGGACATCAATAAAACAAGAGGATAAGAAATATTTCAGAGAATTCAAGTGTAGTTCTATAGCTTCATTTCAACTAGAAATTTGATATTAATATTCAGGGGAGTTTTCTATGCTGACTCCATCTAATTTCATGTAAGAAATTCAACATATTTTGAATAAAAAATATGGAAATTTAAGAGAGCTTCATTTATATATAGATTTTGAATAATATTCTTTAAAAATACAGTTTATCAACTAAACTATTTCTCATTTTTATATACGAAGTGTGACAATTAATGCTTCATTGTGCAAATTTTTGGAGATATCTTTAAAACATTAGGCTTTTATTGAGAATTTATATTATTCAAAAAGCTAATTCTATCTGTATACTATATGAATGGATTTAGTAATTGTAGATTTAAATTGATCTGGCCAAGATCATTAAATAAGAAAAAGAACTTTCTAACCTAAAGTTCTTTCTAAGCCTAAAAATAGCTATGCATTTTATCCTTAATTGTGGTAGCATCATGCCTCAAAACTTAATCATGAAATTAGCTTCAAAATTGATAAAACATAATGGCTTTAAAGCTTTGACTTTAAATGAATTATTTCAAAATTAATAATTGTTTCTCAGAGAATTATTCATTAACTGTCAATTTTTTGAATAAATTAATATAAATAATATTCAAATTGAATTATTCATTTAAAAGTACATTAGGGGACATATGGATGATATTCCTGTGACTTGAGTAGGTTTAAGTATGTAAATCTGAAAATCAAACAAATATGTAGTTGATTCAAGTGAAATCCAATGTTAAAATTTACCTTGGTACTAAAAATGAGGCTTCATGTTTGTAATTCACAATCTATGAGCAATCAAAGTATGGCTCTACAAATATTTTCAACATTATCAATATTTAAATCCCATATATTAAGTTAATATGAAATCCTTATTGGCTTATAATTTAAGCTTAATTGACTATGTGGTATTATAGATATATCATAGATTAATTTATTGAAATAAAGCTAATTGAGATAATTTTTTTCTGAAAGGGTAGATTAATCTTGGATACAACAAGAGCTGTATGGAAACCAAAAATTCTTGAAGCGTTTTTTTCAGTATAGAATTACACAAAAGAAAGTCTATTCTACTTTGTATGATAATTGATTCAAGTTTCCTTGAATTGATTGAATCTTTTTGCTTTGCATATCAACAAGAATATTTCAAATAGTTTGAAATTAAACTACTCATATATATAATGAAGCATTTTATATATATCATAAAATAAAAAATAACACTTATTGACTTCTTCTCTTAGCTTTCTATTCCTCAAAATATACACGTGCTATCAGAAAACCGACTCATAAGATGAAAAATTTAAAAATGATGACTAAACTCTAGCCATTCTGAGCTACTTGGAAGGCTAATGATATTATACTGGCCCTGAGTTGTTTCCTCATCCTTTTAAACACCTTTGGAAGAAATAATTGTTTCGTTGGGGGTTTTGATGAAATAAAATGAAGAATCATTTCTCCTCTATTTTCTCTTTACTTTATAGTTATTTAATTTTCCTTTTAAAATATTCTAAATAGCCAATGACGCTCTTACTAGCCAATGACGCTCTTACTGAAAGATTAAAATTAAATTTTTCATCCAATTTTTAACCTGTTGACCACATTAAAGATTTATTATAGGCGGTTTTATCTTTGAACTTCCCAAAAGTGAATTTGAGCTTTGTATCACTCGAAGTTTTTACTCCAGTCATTTTTGGGTACTTCTTTTTAGCCTCAGAATACTCTTAAAAATCAGTTAGAAGTTTGAGTTCTTATACCTCTTTCCTCAATAAACTAAAAGAAATTATTGCTTGAGAAGTTTATTTTCTAGCCTCAAATTTTTCTTTGAAAGTATTTTTGCCTTTTTCTTTGTTTTTTGTTTTTGAAACAATAAATCCTTATAATGAATTTTGTCATACTCAAGAAGTAAAAGGAATTGTTTTGACATTTTTTACCTAGAAAGTTCATTCATCACCTTATTTTTCATTGTATTTAGCTTATCATGATTTGTTTCAGGATAGAAAGATTACTTGATTCCAAAGTAAATTTTCGCATTGACACCTTATAGGATGAATATAAAAGTTACTTTCAATGGGAAACTTCACATCAAAAGAAAGATAAAATCCCTTTCCAAAATCTGAAATGTTTGATTTGATGTTTTTGAAAACAAGAAGCTTCTAAATAGCCATTAAAATTAAATTAGAATATATTTTTACATCCAAATCACAAAACTCCTTGAATATAATCTAAGAAGGATATTTCATCTATAAAAAAAGGTTTATTCATTAGTTTCTAGATTTTTTCAAGTAAATAAGAATTTGGTTTGAATTGATGATTTGATCCTGGTCCATAATCCTTATGAAACAAATAATGATAGTCCCCAACATCATCATTGTTTTGTTAATAATAAATAAACATTTTGATATCTCATTGTAAAGTCAAATAATCTAGATGAGAAAGAATAGTCCCAAGAAGATTCATTCTTTGTTTGCTGAGGTCAGAAGTTTATTGATCTAAGATAGTCTTCAATAAATCTTGGCTTGAATTCGATATAATTTTTTTAAAAAAAACTCGCAAAAGCCTTATTAGAATTTTAGGCCAAGCTAGGGCCTCTTCACCGATTTCACGTGGCCTGACTGGAGAAACGGTGAAATGTGGGCTGTGAAATGCGAGCTGTGAAATGTTAAGTGACAGGGTTTTGGATTAAATTTTCAAATTTTTCGACTTGAGATTTCCAAAAAATTCAATTTCTTCCAAAAATTTCCATCCAAAAATGAAAAATTGTAAATTTCAAAACGAAAAACATTCATCGTCAGCCGAATTGGACCTTCATCAGCAGCGCAAAGTTCAGCTTTCTGCAAAACAAGACGTTCTCCTTCAACCTGGGACTCATCATTCACCCAATTCAAGATCAAATTCTTTCAATTTACCTCATAAATCAATATGTAACAGGTCTCTTTCAATGGAATCAAACCATTCTAGTCTTTCCTTGTCCTCCTCTTTGACCTTATTCTCCACTTTCTCTCAACCATCTACACCAACTCATCCGCTTACGCTTTCAAATCAACCTCAACCAGTCAATCATTTAAACGCACTTCCATCTCAAAACCTCACCATTCAGCACCATCAACCACAAACTCCTAATCTCGTCAAAGAAACCTTCCATGGCTCCTTGTCTGTCCAGGGTCCAGATGATGGTTATAGGAAACTCAATCAATATCTTTTGTTAAAAAATATTGGAAGAGGCTCTTATGGCTCAGTTGAACTGGCTCAAGATCTTAGCTCCCCCACCAATCAACTTTATGCCATCAAAGAATATTCGAAATCTAGAATGAGAAAACGTGCTAGAATTTTGGACCATCGGTCTCGTTCTCGTCCAATACCAAATAAAAAATCAAATGATCATCTTAAATCAAATTGTCCTTTCCATTCCTCTCAAACATCCGAAGGTATGCAGCTAGTCAAGACGGAAGTCGCTATAATGAAAAAACTTTCTCATCCAAACATTGTTACATTACTTGAGGTCATTGACACCGATGTTGACAGTTTATTCTTTGGTAAGTCATAAATCGCTTGTAACACCCAAACGCCAATAAACTTGACACTATAATCTATTTTGCTCACATTAATCCATTTTAGTCTTGGAACTTTGCAAGTATGGTCCCGTCATGGAAATCCGACCCGGTATCACAGTCAAACCACTAAGTGAAGCTCAAGCAAGAAATGTTTTTCAACAAGTAATGCTCGGGATTGAATATTTACACTTTAATCAAATTATTCATCATGATATTAAACCAGATAACATTTTGTACTTCGAAGACCCAAATCTCGTCCATGATCCATGTTGTAAGATTGTAGATTTTGGTGTTAGTGAAGTTTTCTCAAAACCTGGAGAGTTAGTCATTTAATTCCTTCACTTGACATCATTACTTACTCATTAATTATTAACATTTATATTTGCGCGCTTTTTAGTGACACTATGCATAAGACCTCTGGCTCGCCAGCCTTTTTATCACCTGAACTGTGTTCTAAAAGTAGGTAATTCTCTTCAACTCATCCTTTGCCCCATCTTCTATTTATTCAACCAAGTCAATTGCTTCTAGCCGAGGGAGCCATTCATGGCAAAACAGTGGATATTTGGGCATTGGGAGTGACACTTGTAAGCCAAGAAACCGCCTCAAGAAATACTTGGATGCTGATCTCTCATTTTAGTATGCGATGGTCTGTGGAAGAGTGCCATTTGAAGATTTGAATCCTATTGCACTCTGCGAGAAGATTATCAATGATCCGTAAGACATTTTCGTCCGTTTGTTGAGCCAAATCGGCCTAATGCCATATTTTTGCTTGGGCAGGATTGTCCTACCTCCCAATTTCAGTTCACCGTTAATTGATGTACTTGGAAAGTTATTGGAGAAATCGCCACAGTCGAGAATTTCAATGGATGATTTGAGGGTATAATCCTTTCCTTGAAAAGTTGATTACAAGGCACCAATCTAAACTAACTCCAGATTTCCTCCAGCCACATCCTTGGCTCACTAATTCAGGTCTTGACCCATTGCCACCTCAATCTTCAAATCTAACTGAAGTCGAACCACCGACTGAATTAGAAATAGCAGAAGCATTCAAATCTATGGGATCATTTGCAACCATGCTCAAGGCCATCAGTCGGTTCAAATCCAAACGTAGACGATCATCGCAAATCACAGATCCCTCATCCGTAATTATAACCGGTAATACTTATTTGAGTGATTTGGCAGATTCCCCAATGAGCACCTGCGATGAGGTTGTCAAATCCACTTACGATCCTGCTGGTAGCCGGGATGAAAGAAAGCCATCATTTAATGCGAACAATAATTCTCACAAAAGCCCCGACTTATCAATCCTAGCCAACTCTCAGCTTTTATACCAAACTACCACGGTCAACAGCGAAGAAAGCAATAAACAAGATGATGATCAAGTCAATAATAAAGAAATTGATACACTCACGAACACCCTGCAATATTTATAAAAGATTGTTCAATTCAAGCTGGAAAAAAACCTCTTGGAATGCCATAAATATATATGTTTTCTTTTGTAATGTACGTTTTCAAACTTGTGTTTCTGCATTGTTGTAACAGAAGACCTTTTTTTTGAGGTTTTGGGGAAAGATCTTTTTTGTAAAAACAATTTGAGTTGAAATTTCTGAATCTATCCTAACTTAGGATTACACACAAGCGTGCATGGTGTCAAAGAAACGGGCTTAGTTTTCTCCTATGTCATTGAGCTAGACTAAATTCGTAGCACATCAGCACTAAGAAAATCCTCTACAACTACTTTCCAATTAGTAAGCTAGCTATGTCCTTAAAGAAGACAGTTAATCCCCTAGGAGCTATAAAACACCAAGTTCATAAGCAAGACAGACCTCTCCTCTTCCTTTTTTTTCGGAGGAGTCTCTATTTTTTTTATGCTACACTTCAAAATTCTTTATCATTTATTCTGTGTTGAAAGCAAATATTTTGTAACGTCAATACTATTGTACCTCAAAACAACTCAGCAGCAGTGGTTATGTCTTCTGCCCAGTTGTTGAATTCTTATGTTCACTTTTATTGACCCTGCCCTCACTATAGCAATAGTTCGTGTGTCTTATCACACCATCAACCTATTCATCAGACGTTGTTGATCATAGCTGCAGTGGTAGGCTAGACTTGCTCAAGCAACTATGTGTATCTTTATTAATATTGTACTCTTTTTGACAGCATAACTTATGCCGTCGTTGATACTCCACTTAATTAATTATCTTATCTCTTACTTGCTCACCTTTAGGTTTTCTGATGTTAATATAAAAACCCCGGTTTGTTTAATCTTTTACATGGCAGTGTCAACGATTGGGCGGGACGCCTCAAGTCATTGCTGTTGAAATTTGGATCACCCTGCCTATTTTGCCCGTTTTTTCTTTTTTTTTTTTTTTTTTGAAACATTTATAAGAGGGGTCAAATTTCAAACTCATTTGAAGAAAACAAAAGATCAAGTTTCAATCTTTGTATAAGTTTATTTATATATATTATAAAAGAAAAGCAGGTTATCTCAAATTGATGGACCAATTTTCAATCCATTAACTGAATTTTCCCTGCTTCAAGGAAGTTTTGTCCCAATAATCATTAAGCACTTTTTTGTTGAAGCGTTCTTTTTGAGGGATGAGCGCTTCGTCTTTTTTAAGCCTGACAATAACTTCTTTATGTGAACATTGAAGATTAAATTCAAATCAATAAGGAAGTTGTGAGCATTTGATATATGCATGGTAAAACATATCCACAATGTCACAAAAGGTAAACTTAAAACGTAATGTGCATAAACATTAATCATCTAAGAAAGATTCTTTTCATGTTGAAAAACCAAAGCATGCTGTAGATTTTCTAATTTGAATATAAAAGATATAGATGAAAGTTATTAATTATATATACTCATTTATTTGGACTGATATAAAATCATGGTAATATTTGAAAAGAAAATAGATGAACTTAACCAAAAAGAGCTCATGTACACTGAAATTCAAAAATTTGAAAAAAACTAAAAAGTTTCCGAAATATTTCCATTTTTTATTATGACACAAATCTGTAATCTTTAAAGACTTTAAAGAAAGATTTTCTTTTGAAAAAACAAACTTATTTGAGGTGAGTGAGAAAATTTCTCATTTTTGAAATTTGATTTATTTTTGTATATAGATTCATGAAAAAAAAGTTAAAATGATTCATCCTTTGAAATAGCTGAAATTTTTAAAAATTCTTGGTTCTTAAAACTTATAAATTTTGAAAACAAAAAATATAAGAAAGTTGTTTGATAATTGGAAAATAGCTAAAAATTCCATTCAAGTTTTCAGATTCCATAAACTATTATACCTTAATTTAAAAATAATAATTTATTGTCTCTCTAAACCCATAGAAGTGGATATTGAGTGTTTTGTTTTCCATTCTTTGTATCAATTTTTTAAGGTATAAGTCAGTAATATGGCTTTGATAGAATAAAAAAGCTCTTGAGACCTTGGTCATATAAGAGTTAGTTCATGGGTGCAGATAAATCATCTTATTAAAGCCCATGGGCTAAGCCAAAAACATCCAAAATACAGCTTAATAACAACCATAAGGTTTGATTTTTCTTGGAAGAAAAAAATTTAATCAAAACAAATTTCAAGCTATAATTTTTTTTCAAAACATGAGTTAATTAATTAATCCCCCCTTTTTTTTAAAAAGGCTTATTTTTTTCCCTTTTTTTAAAAAAAATATTGATAAAAAAGGTTGCTTCAAAATTTATCTTATTATTAAATTGGAAGGTTTATCTCTTTACTAAAATCTAATTTTTGCTTCAATTCTGAGGTATATTGAAAAGAAAGGTTTTTTTTTCCATAAATTAAATAAAGATAAAGTTTTATGAAAATTCTGGAAACTACTATTGGGTGAAATGAAAATAAAAAGAATATTTTTATTGAGTCTGGAAAAGATTGAATCAAGTTGATCTTTGATTTGATGACCTTTTTTTCAAAAAAGATATCCAATTTAATCAGATTTTTTTTCCAAAACAATAACTTTATTTGAAGTAGAATTCATTAAGATTTTAATGAAAAACAATAAAAAAAAAATAGAATTAAAAAATTTCCAAATTTAGGAAGATTATTGAATCTGCTTCTAAAATTCTGGTTTCATTCAAAATTTAATTTCAAAAGTTTAGGTTATTTAGTTTGAAAATGTGTTAATTCTGTAAAGAGGCTCATTTTTAATAGAGAAAAGCCATGGAAGAATTAAAAGAGTGGATTGAAAACTTATTACAGCTGATGATAATTAACCAATAATTCTTCAGCTCAATAGATTTCCATAGGGTCATTGTGTATTAATTCCCCAAGTGAATGAAAGGCTACCTTAGAAAATTTGGTTTGTTGATTGTAGAAGCATTGGTCAGAAGATGACTCAATCAAAGAGGAAAAGCATGACACACAAAAATTCCACAAATATTGTCTCCAAAGAAAAGAGAAGAATACACATGTTCAACATTTATCAAATCAACTAAACATACAACAAGGCCACAAACTCAAAATACAAGAAATAACAAATAAAGTATTAAAATGTGAATATCTGAAAAAAGAAATGTTCACCTTTGAGAGAATATAATTTTCATCACTAAAAAATAAGAATTGGCTAAGCTCATAAGTTGGTGAACCATTTCTGAACATAAACCTTAATTTTCACCTCTCATCTAAAATATTGAGTTTAAATTGGGGATTAATCATGCTGGGTATTTCATCAAATCTCTGAAAAGGGTCTAATCAGTGTTACAAGCTTTAATAATATACAATAGTAGGATCAAGAAGTACCATACCATTAATCTTTGAGTAAATACAGGTATATATATAATTTTTTCACCTCCGATCCAGATTTTGAATTTTTGATGAGATACCAATAAAGTAATATATTATATGGAGGACTTACTAAAGGAAAAAATAAAAATATAGCTCATATTCCTTTATCTTAGAAAGATCAAAAGATACTGCAATGTTTCTCCTAAAGCAAAAGAAATAATATCTTGAAAAAAGTAAAAAAAACCTTCAGCCTGTATATCTTAGGCATACTTAGATCAAGCTGGTCCAAGGGGATGGTAATCCTGTAGGGCCCACTTCCAGGTAAAATTTGAGCTATGCTTAAGCCCTGTATCTTGAGAACTGACAAAGTGATCAAGAAATTGAGGCTATACTTCCTCACCAACTGGTTTTGTGGGATAATATCCCAGATAATTGAGCTATGATGAGTTGAAGCCATCAAGAGACTTCTTATCCATTGATTATCCACAAATTGGATGATATATTCCCATGCCTGCTTTTACAAGGTGGTACTGTGGGATACTCTCCCATATAATTGAACTATTGGGCATCAAAGGTATTAAAATGATAATTATATGTTGATTACTAATAATGTGACAAAACAGAGTCATACAGATATGTCCTGGCTTGTTGAAAATGCAGGAACCTTGAACTGGGAAAAAAATAACCTTGTATGTGCAAAAATAAACAAGATATGGTTTCAAAACCACATTTGAGAGCCAATATTTGAGTTTACCGTTGTATCAAAAAACAATCCATCCACAAGAGTAAACCTTTTTACTCTATTGAAATTTAAAATGGGGATTTTGCTATTTTAACCATGATTTGAGATAAAAAGGGGCTTTTTCCATGAGTAAAATCCCCCATCATCTTATTAGCTTATTCTTGTGTGGTTGTACTGTCTTACAGAGAAGTAACTTCAAGAGTATTAAATTTTTAATGGTGAAATTAGATAATGTTTTAATTATCAAAGTAAGAAATCTGGTAATTTAAGAAATGTGAAATTTCAACTGACACATGACACATATTTTCCAAACTAATAGAGCCCCTTTCGTAGAAATTTGGAGATTGTATACATTTCACAGTCATTTTTATAGGTTGATTTTAACTTTTAATATATCTTGATGAACTCAAAATAAACTTTTGGATTCCTGGTTATGGGTTTAAACCCATTTGGACACAGTTACTGCAATATTGCAGGACTTCTATTTTTCAAAAGGTGAAATATTTTATTGTTTTTGAGCTTTTCTGTATGCAGTAAAGAATAAAAGTCAGTTTTTATCTGTTTTATCTGTTTTATCTGTTTTATCTGTTTTATCTGTTTTATCTGTTTTATCTGTTTTATCTGTTTTATCTGTTTTATCTGTTTTATCTGTTTTATCTGTTTTATCTGTTTTATCTGTTTTATCTGTTTTATCTGTTTTATCTGTTTTATCTGTTTTATCTGTTTTATCTCTTTTATCTCTTTTATGTCTTTCATCTCATTTATCTCATTTATCTCATTTATCTCTTTGTCAGGGTGAGTCTATGATAAAGGTGTATATAAGTATTTACAAGCTTTAACTATGACTGCGACACGGTAAAAATAGTTTTAAAAGATGATAAAGTTGATAATAAATGATTTAAATTAAGATATTAAGGGCTTTACTATAGAGATATAGTGGTGGTGAGCACTGTTGAAAGCCCTGGGTGCAACTTTTACCTGTTGGGTTACAATAATAAAAGCTACAATACTTAAATTTAAAGTATACCTGATTATTTTCCAAGAATATAACTGTTTTTGACAGTTGTACTACGTAGGAATTCAAGAGCAGGATGAGGAGACAATTTCTGGCTGTGAGAAGCCTCCTTTTTATCCTGAAATGGGGTGGAAAGGGTACTAGACCTTTCCACATAGAGGAAGTGAAGATTTTTTCACTTTATAGTACTGGCTTGTGGTTTTCAAAAAGCCTGTATAGCCTGTATTGGGCTCAGATGTGGTTTTGAAACCACATCTAGGCGGTTTTCACCAATACAGGGTGAAAATTTTCATCTGGGGACCTCACAGCCTGATTCTGACGTGTATGACGCGTAGAATGCTGTACAGGAGCTGTATGGGACCCCAGCATTGACTGAAATATGAGGTATTGAAGTAAAAACATGCTTCTTTGTGTATTTGACACCTCATATTCATGATTATGGGATATTATCCCATGGTAAGGCTGTATATGACAGCAGGTGGGATTTCAACCTTAAAACAGCCATAACCTTGTCAATTCTTGAGATATCAAACTCAAAATTGGTTCAGTGTGTAGTCCTGTATGTGCTCTACACAATGGTACCTCATTTGATATGGGTATCATTAAATATGGCAAAGTTATACCATTTACAAGACTTTTGTACATTTGCGTGTTTTAGGCAAAAAGCTGTATTGAGCTTGTTTGCCCCATAACTTCTGCAGTAGTTAAGATATGAGGAAGTGGATGCCACCATCAGATAGCCCTGATTGTGCTCTTTCTAAAAAGACCCCATTTCAGGTATCCCACACTAAAACTGTAGAAGTTAGATGAGAGGTGAATGTTTTGTTCACCCTTATTTGGCCTCAAACTGACCATAACTCCAGTAATACTGGTGCTAGCTCAGTTTGGATGGTATCATTGGATAGCCCTGGCTTAGAGCTTCATTTTGAGTACCCATTCAATGGGGTTAAGCCTCTCCTTCTAGATTTTAGATGAGAGGTGAAAATTAAGGTTTATGCTCAGCAATAACTTTGAGCAGGAATAACTTTGTTATTTGTAGTCCTATGGTGATGGGACTTATATTTTCAGAAAGAGGTGAGTTTCCTCTTTCTTTTGATACCTTTTGAGATGATTTGGCTCAGCTCCATGTTTTGGTGGTATCTTGGCTATACCATTGGTTTATGGTATTTTGGCTGTCATGCTTGTGCTCTGGTTTTGAGTCACAGGCTGACATACCCTCCCTCTAAAAAAGGCTCATCATTGATGAGACTGTTCAGTCCTCCTAGAGGCTCTGAATATCCTTAAATGAAGGTTCCCATCTGGTATGGCATCCTCTGCCAACCATTTGTCTTTATCTTCTGTCTGGCTCTTGAATCTGACTAGGTATTGTCTTTGATCCTTCCCATTGAGTCTGATCTTCCTAGCCCTGATGATATTACTCACAGGTCCAGGGGAGTCCTCCACTTTCACTATCTCTTGTGGTGTGGGGTTCTTTCTCCTGGAGGGGAACTTATCCTCCTCTGTCTGGAAGTATGGTTTGACCAAACTCACTGGAAAGACTGGATGTTTCCTTGAAAACTCCTCAGTGAGTTTGACTTCCACTGCATTTTTTCCTATCAACTTAATGATAGTAAAAGGTCCTACAAATGACTTCCTCATCTTTTTAGGTCCTTTGAGATTGTTGAAGTTCAGTGTAGACACTAACACCTGGTCCCCTTCTTTGAAGTCAGGTTCCATATGTGATTTGTCCCACCTCTGCTTATTGTATTCTTTTGCCTCAGCTATGCATTTGGCAGCTGTGTCACAGGCCCTCCTCCACATATCAAGGAAGTCTTTGGCTGTGGGGTGGATGGTCAAGAGATTTTTCTTCAAGTGATCCACCCTTTCTCCACCAGTGCAGGTGTTTTACCTGTGGTGGAGTGCTGGCTTGTATTATAAGCCAGTTGGACTGCTGGTAAGAGGGTAACCCAATCATGGGTGTATCCCTCATGGTCCTTGTATTCCATGCCATAGGCGCAGAATCTTCTGAGGATGTCCTCCATTGTTTGGATCATCCTTTCAGCTAGGCCTTCTGTTTGTGGATGGTAAGCTGTGGAAAAAGCAAGTTTGGTACCAAGTATGTCATATAAGTTAGTCCAAAATTCAGATGTGAATTTTGGGTCCCTATCACTAATGATAATCTTAGGGACTCCACAGGTAGATATGATGTTATTCCAAAACAAAAGAGCAGTATCCATGGCTGTGTCTTCTTTATGGCATGGTAGACACCTCATGCTCTTGCTGAACCTATCAAATATGATCAAACAGGCATTATAGTTTTCTTTGCCTCCTGGGACAAGTCCTGTAACCCAGTCCATGCTGATGGTTTCCCATGGGTTCTTGGGTTCTTCTATGTGTTGAAGTAACCCATACTTCTTCCCATGTTTCCTATTTGCCTTTTGGCATCTTTCACAAGTGTTGATGTATTCACTCAACTCTTGTTCCCACTTGGGCCACCAAGCTTTGCTTGCTACCCTCTCTTTGGTCCTGTCCTCACTCATGTGTCCCATATAGGGGCAGTCATGGCATTCTTGTAGGATCAATGAGATGTGGTCTCTGTCTACCACTGTGAGTGCACTTGTGTGCTTTTCTCTGTGGTAGGGCATGCCATCTATAAGAAAAAACTTATTGTCCTTATAGGCCCTCAACAGGGGTTCTTCCAGCTGGGTTTCCAGTTCTGGACTCCTGTACTTTTGTTGAAGGAGTTGGAGTGGTATGCTACACTGTTTGTGTTTGGCATAAGACTTCTGTACTGCACTGAAGAATTCATTGTGCAGTTCTGAGGAGCTTATTCCCAGTATGGGAGTTTCTGTCCCTTCTGAGTCAGTGTTTCCACTGTCAAAGGTACCAATTTCTGGTGCCCATTCAGATAATCTGAAGTTTTTCCTCCTATCTATTTCCATGAAATGGATAGGGATTTTTGCTGCAACTTCTGGGTCATAAGCTGGATTGCTTTTGACATTGTCAAGTGGCCATCTGCTGAGGCCATCTGCATTGGTGTGGCTTTTGCCTCCCTTGTATATGATGGTCATGTTCCCTCTATACTCCTGGATGGCTATTTGCCATCTCAGCATATGTCTATATGTAGTCTTCATGTTTAGTAAAGATTTCAAGGCTGTGCAATCTGTGTAGACTTCAAAGACTGCACCCTCCAAATAATAATTGAGTTTTTCTAGAGCCCAGACTAGACATAGACATTCAGTCTGGGTGGCCCCATAGCTGGCTTCTGAATCTTTCAGCTGCCTTGAGATGTAGCAAATTACTCCTTCTCTTGGTTCACCATCCACAATTTGTCTTTGGTGAAGGGCTGCTCCTAGGCCTTGACTGCATGCTGCATCTATATATAACTTGAATGGTAGTTCAAAGTCAGGTAAGATGAGCACAGGTGCATTAGTGAGTTCATATTTGATCCTCTCATATGAATCCCTGCTTTCCTTGGTTATTTCCAAAACTACATCCTTTGAACATAACTTGTATAAACTACTAGTTATGTGGGCAAAATTTTTGATGTGGTTTCTATAGTAGCTAGCAAACCCAAGGAAAGATTGAATCTCTTTGATGTTCTTTGGTACTGGTTTTGAAGTACTGCTGCTACTTTGTTCTGGTCAATAGCCAGACTAAGACCTGAGACTTTATGTCCTAGAGCTAGTAACTCTTGTTGGCCAAAATTGCACTTTTTAAGTGAAATTTTCAGATTTATGGGTGTGCATTTACTTAGCACTCTGTCTATGTATTGCACATGGTCTTCCCATGTCTCTGAGTATATAATGATATCAATATATACCACCATCCAGCTTTCCAATATTTCTTCTTGAAATATTGTGTCCATCATCCTTTGGAAGTGGGCTGGTGCATTTTTGATGCTAAATGGAATTCTGGTGTACTCATATATGCCCATATGGCATATTATCCTGAGTAATTTCATGGGGTTTGGTTTAACTCCATTTTGGTGGAAACCTTTCATACAATCCATTTTGGTTATGTATTTGGCTTTAGCCAGTTTATCTAAGGCATGAGGTATCCTAGGTATGGGGTACCTGTATGCTTTTGTGTAGTAATTCAGAGCTCTGAAGTCTCCACACAGTCTAGACTTGCAATAATGCCAGGTGATTAGGACAGGAGTGGTTATTTCCACTATTTCATTGTGTCCAATCTTCCTGATGACTTCCATGTCCAGGAGTTCATTGATATGTTTTTCAATTTCTTTCCTGGTTTTCAGACTTTCTGGGTAAGGAGGTCTCCTCAGAATGGGTGGATAAGGACTTTCCACATCCAGATATAGTTCTATATCATGGCCTTTGATCTTGCCTAATGGTTCTTCACCAAGGGCAAATGCTGGTCTGTTCTTTCTCAGCATCTTCACTAAACTTAGTTTTTGTTTACTGGTGAGGGTAGTGCTAAACTGTCCCTCCCTGAATTCCTTCAGAAGTTCTTTTAGTGGATCTTGAGAAGATATCTGGTATATGTCAAGTGAAAATTTCTTTCTCTTGTTAGTACCAATGGTGATGTGCCTATTTTTACTGTTGTAAATGTCTATGCCATACATCCTCTGGTAATCTGTTCCCAGTAAAAACCCTTGGATGTGGGCATCATTAAGCACTACAAACTCTGGATTGAGTCTGATATTACCCTTCCTGTGGGGTATAATTATCTCTTTGATAATTGTCCCAATGGAAGTCATCTTCCCTGATGCACTTTTAAAGTTCTTTGCCTTAGTGGGAAAGAGCTGTTTTTCCCAGTTTGGGAAGTGGGTATCCAGATAGGTTCTGGCCACTATGGAGCAGTGTGCTCCACTATCAATGATCAGTGGATGCTGAGCATTGTCAATACAAACAGTCATTTTTGTGGCTGTCCCATGTATATATGCCATTCCTTTGGTTGGTGTAACCAGGAATGTTTGTGCATCTTGTGTGTGTTTGCACAAGTTCTTGTTAGCAGTGTCCTGTGGCATGCCTGCTTCCAACTGTATGTCCTGGATTTGCAGGGGGGTTTCCTCTTGGTATTCCACTAGAAATTGCTCTCTTGGGTCTTGATCATCCTCAGATGGTTCTCTGATGGCATCACCCATGGAGTCTGAATCAGAATCCTCTGTTGGAGGTTCTTCCTCAGGGACTTTCTCTATGGCATAGACTTTTTTCTTTGCCTTTGGACAGTTGTTGGCATAGTGGTCTGTTGAACCACAATTGTGACAAGAATTCCTCTTCTTTGCCACTTCTGCCACCCTTTCTTTGGGTTTGTCCTTAAACTCTACCCTGAAAGGTTGTTTCTCTTTAAAGCTACTGCTCTTATATGGGGTAAATTTCCCTATATTAGTTCTTTTCCTTATGTCTTGTAAGGTGTTGGCAATGTCATCTAGAGTGAAATTCTGGTTGCATCTGCATTTTAATGCATGCTCTAGCTCTCCTGGCAATTGTGTCAGGAGTTTGTGATTCCTCATTTGGATGTTCATCTGAGGATCAATGGCTTGGAGTCTTTTAGACTGTCTAAGACACCACTCATATGGATCTTTGTCCACAGAGTGTTTGTCATTTTCAAATGACATGGTCTTTTTCCATATCCAAGTTCCATTACTGTACTTTTGGATGATTTGACTCTTCCACCATGGCCAGTTCCTCCTGCCATGGATTTCTTTCATTTCTGTGTACCATATACTAGCATGACCTTTAAATGCAGTATTCAATCTAGCAGTGATCCAGTAGTCTGGTATGCTTGGTACATCAATGAAGAGTCCATCAGTATAATCTATGAGTTCCATATGATCATATTCTCCTGTTTCAGAGAATTTGGGCCAGTTGGAGGCCTCAGGAAGCTGTTTCAAGGCTTCCTTCTCTAAATAAGACAAGCCATCTCCATCTTGGCATTGTGATGGAGATTTTGCCTTATTCATCAACATGGCATCTGGTTTGATGTCATCTGGTTGATATGGATTATCCATAACTTGGCCTTGTGGTTGGGGCTTCAAGCTATGGTAGGCATTAAACAACTTGTTAATGTCTTGATCCAGACACTCCCTGTCCCTTGTGCTGTGGTGTTGTTCTTCAAAGACTATATTCAGCCTCTTGTTGGTTTCTTCAGAGGCTTTGATCAGTTGAGCATATCCTTCTTGAAGATTCTTAACTATTTGTTCCAAGGGGGC
This sequence comes from Austropuccinia psidii, assembly GCA_023105745.1. Taxonomy (NCBI): domain Eukaryota; kingdom Fungi; phylum Basidiomycota; class Pucciniomycetes; order Pucciniales; family Sphaerophragmiaceae; genus Austropuccinia; species Austropuccinia psidii. The sequence goes on from JALGQZ010000005.1 coordinate 52,823,745, forward strand.
TTGAGTTTGTCTCATCCTCTCTTGGCTAGCTTTAATTTCTGCAAACTGCTTTTCAGATTGTTCAGCATATTGGGACATTTGTAACCACAGTGTATCACTGTTGATGTTACTCTCAGATGTGACAATGTTATTTTCAGTCTGAGTGGGGGTAATGTTTCTATTACTAGGACTACTGATTATAGAGTGGTTTACAACTACTTCTGGTTCTTGTGTACTTCTTTTACCAAATCTAACAGCTTCTGGATCATGGGGTCTGACTCTTTCCTCCTCTTGTTGAAGGAGGCTTTGTTCTTGCCCTTGTTTCCTTGTCTTCTCCTGAAAACTTCCTGGAATTGTAAAGAATGGTGACTCTTGGCCACTGATCTGCTGGTTTCTGAATGGTGTGAAGCCACTGGAGAGCTGATTTGGCCTGCTCCTGGTGAACCTGAAGGAATCTGAGTAGGCCCTGTCTAGGTCAATTGTTCTTCTATTGCTTGGATAGTGGCTTGATTCTCCCTTATCCTCTGTGCCCTTGCCTCCAGGAGTCTGTGCTGCCTGGTAGGATTCCAACCTTTGGTGATTACCATAAGGTCTTTGAGGTCTATCTCTTTGAGACAGATCTTCTGGCAACTTGATCCAAGTTCTGACCAGTGAGTTGCTAGGTTGAACCTCTTGTTGTCCATGCTCCATTGAAATAAGTCTTTGAGGAGTTGGTGGATCTGAAGAACTTGATCCATATCCTTCCAGTCCTCTGGTTTGAGGTTTCTGTTGAATTGGAGTGTGAATGGCAAGGTTGATATTATCTTCCTCATTGTTTTGCCATCCACCACTGTGTCCAAGATGTCCTCTTCCTGGTCTTCTGGTTCTGGAAAATCCTTTTCTGTCCTCTGGCTGGTTCCTTTGGAAGCCAAGATCTCTGAGGTATACAGGGGACATATCAGTGTTTGCAAGCAGTCAAAAACTTTATGTTCTTAGGGTATTTACTTTTGACTGTGCCTTGTACAAATTTATTGGCTGCTGACTTGGGAAGTTTGCCTTTGGAGGTTACAACTGGGTTAATAATTGTAATCTTTCCTGTACAAGTGGTTAAGGTTGGTTTACCTTGTATTGAAGCAGAGTTTCGTGGTTTTCTACTCCTCTGAGTGGCTATTGGTTTCCACTTCTTGGCTGTAATTTGGCCTTCACTAAGCCTCTTCCCTTTTCCCTTGCTGCCCTCTGGTTCTGAGGGTGTCACTGGTATGTTGGCCTGTGACTGGGTCTCAAGTGGTATGAAGTTTTCTTCCACTGAATCAAACAGGAAAAAGAGGGCTTATGTCAGTTAAGACTTCTTAAAAGCCTGGTTTTTCACGTCTAAGAATGGCCTCTGGGCTTGTATATTATTACAATATGCCCTTGTATTATGACAATGTAATTGAATTAAAAATTCCACGTCAAAAAATACAGCTTACTGATATGTGGTATACTGTTTGTATACCAATATCTCACAGAATACTTGTAATTAGCAAGTATAATCTGTCAAAAGATGGTGTATTACAGGGTAATTGAGTTAACAATGTGCCCAAACACGCCTCAACTGTTGGTTTATCAGTATGAGCTGTCTTAATTCACTTAAGAATTAAGGCTGTATTAGTGGCTTAAGGTGTTTTTATATACAAAACATGCCAAAATACTAGTCTTGTGGTTATTAGCCATGTGACAGATACTCTATAATATATGAGTATTTATTTTTAAAAATTAAAAAAAATATATAAAATATATATTTATAGAGAAAATGACGCCTAAAAAAGGTAAAACAGGTGTCAATAAATGATAAAAAAGAGAAAAACTTACTTGTAAGGTCCAAAAATAAGTAAAAAACATGGCCAGGCCCCCAAAATGTCAGGGTGAGTCTATGATAAAGGTGTATATGAGTATTTACAAGCTTTAACTATGAATGTGACATGGTAAAAATAGTTTTAAAAGATGATAAAGTTGATAATAAATGATTTAAATTAAGGTATTAGAGGCTTTACTATAGGGATATAGTGGTGGTGAGCGCTGTTGAAAGCCCTGGGTGCAACTTTTACCTGTTGGGTTACAATAATAAAAGCTACAATACTTAAATTTAAAGTATAAATGATTATTTTCCAAGAGTATAACTGTTTTTGACAATTGTACTACGTAGGAATTCAAGAGCAGGATGAGGAGACAATTTCTGGCTGTGAAAAGCCTCCTTTTTATTCTGAAATGGGGTGGAAAGGGTACTAGACCTTTCCACGTAGAGGAAGTGAAGATTTTTTCACTTTCTAGTACTGGCTTATGGTTTGCAAACAGCCTGTATAGCCTGTATTGGGCTCAGATGGGGTTTTGAAACCACATCTGGGCGGTTTTCACCAATACAGGGTGAAAATTTTCATCTGGGGACCTCACAGCCTGATTCTGATGTGTACGACGCGTAGAATGCTGTACAGAAACTGTATGGGACCCCAGTATTGAAGTAAAAACATGCTTCTTTGTCTATTTGACACCTCATATTCATGATTATGGGATATTATCCCATGGTAAGGCTGTATATGACAGCAGGTGGGATTTCAGCGTCAAAACAGCCATACCTTTGTCAATTCTTGAGATATCAACCTCAAAATTGGTTCAGTGTGTAGTACTGTATGTGCTCTACACAATGGTACCTCATTTGATATGGGTATCATTAAATAGGGCAAAGTTATCCCATGTACAAGATCTTTGTACATTTGCGTGTTTGAGGCAAAAAGCTGTATTGAGCTTGTTTGCCCCATACCTTCTGCAGTAGTTGAGATATGAGGAAGTGGATGGCACCATAAGATAGCCCTGATTGTTCTCTTTCTAAAAAACCCCCACTTCAGGTATCCCACACTAAAACTGTAGAAGTTAGATGAGAGCTGAATGTTTTGTTCACCCTTATTTGGCCTGAAATTGACCATAACTCCAGTAATATTGGTGCTAGCTCAGTTTGGCTGGTACCATTGGATAGCTCTGGCTTAGAGCTTCATTATGAGTACCCATTCAATGGGGTTAAGCCTCTCCTTCTAGATTTTAGATGAGAGGTGAAAATTAAGGTTTATGCTCAGCAATAACTTTGAGCAGGAATAACTTTGTTATTCTTAGTCCTATGGTGATGGGACTTATATTTTCAGGAAGAGGTGAGTTTCCTCTTCCTTTTGAAACCTTTTGAGCTGATTTGGCTCAGCTCCATGTTTTGGTGGTATCTTGGCTATACCATTGGTTTATGGTATTTTGGCTGTCATGCTTGTGCTCTGGTTTTGAGTCACAGGCTGACACTCTTTTATCTCTTTTATCTCTTTTATCTCTTTTATCTCTTTTATCTCTTTTATCTCTTTTATCTCTTTTATCTCTTTTATCTCTTTTATCTCTTTTATCTCTTTTATCTCTTTTATCTCTTTTATCTCTTTTATCTCTTTTATCTCTTTTATCTCTTTTATCTCTTTTATCTCTTTTATCTCTTTTATCTCTTTTATCTCTTTTATCTCTTTTATCTCTTTTATCTCTTTTATCTCTTTTATCTCTTTTATCTCTTTTATCTCTTCTATCTATGCTATCTCTTTTATCTATCTTCTCTCTTATTATTAATATTTTTCATTTCTTTTATTGAGAATAATTGTCAGCTTGTGACTCAAAATTCGATAAAAAGCATAAAATTCAAAAGTACCACAAAGATGGCACCAAAAAAAGGTGAAATATGCACCTTGCCACCTTTAATTGAAATAATAAAGGTACAATAAGGCCAAAAATACCAAATACCTAGCTAGAAAAAGGTAATATTCAAGTGAGGCTACCTTCAAGAAAAAATCTCACCCTTTCAGAAGATACTATTTGTCTTACCAAACAATAAAAATTAACAAAGTCATCAAGGTAACAAACTCTTGCTGAGTATAAACCTTGAGATTCACCTCTCATCTAAAGGCAAAAAATTAGACAACAGACAAATCAGACAGGGTATTTTATTAAAGATTTTAATGAGGGATATTCAATGGTACCAATTTTAAGACTGTAGCACCAATGAATAAGAAATTAACATAAAAATATCATTTGGGTAACTTGAAAAGATAATACTATTTTTGACCTCTCATCTATATTCTACGGTTTTGATTAGAGAGCTTTCAAAAAAATATTCTCTACAAGGAATAGGGAAGGGCTACAAGAAAATTTAACCCTTATCCCTTTATCTTACATCGCTCAGAAATTATTGGCATTTTCCTCTCAAACATATGAAAAATATTTTGAGCTAGTATAGCTTTGGAATACATAATCCAAGGTGGGTAAAAAGGGTAACCATCATGTGGCTAAGAATAACACTATTTGTTGAGACCTGTATGTCCAAGCTTGACCAAGGTGTTCAGCATTTAAGGCTATAATTCCACACAAAGTGGTAGTACTGCAGGATATTATCCCACATAGCTGAATTGTGAGCTTTCAAAGCCATTAAAAGACTTTTTATTAGTTGATTGTTAATAATGAAGGTTTTAAAGCTCCAATATAAGCTGAATTGAGTGGTACTGTGGGAACACATTAAATACAACTGAACTATGAGGTGACAAAGTCCTCCAATTGGTGTTTTAATTCTAACCCCCCAAATATTGAGCTATAAGGGTCACCCAGACATGAATTTTAGCTCATTGAATGCACCCTGGTTGCAAAATATGCCTGAACCTTCCATTGGTGAAAGTTTTCAAGGTTGAGATGTTGTTCTAATAACACATTTGGACACTAATTCAGTTGTATTTGGTTGTGTTGGACCAAAAACGAACCACCTGAGCAAAGATTTCACTCTATAAACATGGTAGGATTATCTACCCCTTCTCACCCTGATTTTAGATAAAGGGAGGATTTTCCCCTAGGAAAACACCCCATAATCTTATAAGCTTATTCATATATGGTACACAGTCTTACATAGGAGTAACTCTCACCATGAAAAAAAGCTATCCCTTCTGGAAGGGGTAGCAGGGCTAACCCAAGTCTAGCCTGCTTCCAACCTGGGTCCTAACCTTGAAATACTTTTTCAGATACTTTCAGCCACAAATTTGGGCATTTGGAACTTGACTAAATTGAAATGAAATATTTCTGAATACAAATGATATTTTTTGTATCTTTTTACATAGCTCATGGATTCTATCTTAACTAAAGAATTTTTAACACAAAAAGCACAAAAAAAACTTGTTTTGTAAATACCATCAATCCATGTAAAACAATACCAATTCATCATTAATTTTTAGCATTCTTGACCCAACGTTTTTCATGTATACTTTTAAAAAGGCTTATAACTATTACCTCATATGAATTCAAATACAAACATTAGGGGTTGTCAAAGTTACCAAATCCCACACTCCAAATCCCAAGTTTTTTTCTTGCCAAATCGCACATTAACTTTTTGTCATTCGGGAAATCCCACACCTCAAAAGGGAGGTATTTTGAGGTACAAAAACCCAAGTTTTTTGGTACCAAATCCTATGTTTAGATACTAAAATCCCACCTTTAGCTTCACTTGAAGGGACATTTTTACAACAAACAACTCAGTAAGGGCATGTTAAATTGCATAAAACTCCCCTTCTCTTCTTATTAGATATGATAACATAACAAAGATACATCAATCCTTGTAGAAGATATCCATCACATTAAATGTATGCAATGAATGATTTACAAACATTATCATCTGAAAGGTTTTGACAGCTATGTAAGACCACACATGAATCATTTGAAAAATTGGTTGCAAAAATTCAAGATGATAAAATGTTTCAAAACTCATCACCAAAAAAACAACAAAATCCTGCCATCCAATTGGCTGTGGCACTATCAAGGCTATGATCAAATGGCAATGGGGTCACTTTGGGAAAGATTAGAATGTTATTTGAAATTAGCCATGGGGCTATTGTGTTGTAAACTCAAAGAGTGATCCAGATATCAATGAAGCTGAAGCACAAAGTGATTGTGTGGCCAAAAATAGAAAAACAAAGAGAGATGTCTCAAGTAATGCAAGCAGAAGGCTTCCCTGGGTGCATTGGGTTTATTGAGGGGAGTCTCATACCATTATCACAACGTCCCCCAATGATGGTGAAGCCTATTTTGATTCCAAAAAGAGGTAAGCTGCTGAATTTTTATTCTTTATTCCATTTTTACTGATTTTTCACAATTAAGGTATTCTATGTTAATAGAACTGGTTTGCGATATAAACAAACAGTTCACTTCTCTACATGTTGGTTGTACTGGGTCACTTCATGATTCAAATGTCTATCAACATATGAAAAGAGCACAAAACTCTCAGGAGTTTTATGAAAAGGATCAGTACTTACTTGACGCTTCAGCATATGCAAGCACTCCTTGGGTTGTTCCAGCATGTAAGGGAGTTGTAGCACAGAATGAAGACAACTGTTCTTTCAATTACTGTCTAGCAAAATCAAGGGTCAGGATAAAGCATGCAATTGGAATTCTGAAGGGGCAGTGGTTTTCTCTAAGGGAAATGCAAAAACAAATGAGGGATAATCACAAAATTGAATATTTTGTTAGTTGGGTAGTTTCTTGCATGATTTTACATAATATGTTAGCACAAATTGGCAATGAATGGTTTGGTCTATATGAGGATGATGATCCACCACATGCAGAAAATCCTTCCAATAACAAAATTGGGGAAGATGTGGTAAATATGTGTGAAAAAACTAAACCAATTACTTTGGCATGGAGAGATAGTCAATTGTGAATTTCATCAGGAGCATTGGTTTATGTACTTAATTTAATGGCATACAGCGGAGTGATGATGTTATTGGTAAAATAAAACTATTTACAATTAATTTTTTATAGTTCTTTTCGGTCCTGCATATTTCTTTCAAAGTACCCATTGACTTTTAAATTAATTTTGGTGGGTGTCATTTTCAAAAATTTGTCACCTACATTGAATAATTAATGGTTGATTTGAAAACAACATCCAAATTGAGTTATTTTGTCATGATTAATAATTTCTGGAGGAGCTTTTGTTGTATGATGAACCATTCATGATGTCTTCCAAAGAATTTCCATTATGCCAGGTTTTTTTGAAAAATTGATCACCATTTTCAATTTGGGGAAGTGCAAGACATGTCCAAAGGGGGTGAAGACAGTTGAAACAGGATAGAAATATTTTTTTGATACAAAAGAAAATATACCATAAGTCCAGGAATTGAGATCATTCAAATCTTGGTGTGGCTTATTGAAAATCCATATTGAGTGACAATGACATTGGTAAATGATTTGAATTCTTGCTTTGGATTTGCAGAAGTCCATTCAAGATGACTGAAATTTGGTAATCTGGCTGCTTCCATTAATGACTGATTTTCATTTGCCGCTAATTTTGGAAAGTGGGAGATTCTTGAGTAAACAAATTCTTCATATTGATGAAGCTTGGTCCATTGATTATTATCTGTTTCAATTTGATGAGGAGTTAAACCTGGTTTTCTGGAGTAAACACCTAAACATTTTGTAATTAATTAGAAATTATTAAAATAATAAGCAAAAAAGATCACACATGTGCATATTTACCAGAATATGAACCAGGAAAAAAACCCAATACCTTTCATAATGCCACCTAGGAATTGCATATTGGTTTAAATGTCTTGCTGATTTTGAGATTAGGAAATTAATGTCATAATGAGGTTTTTGAGAATTTGAGAGTGGCCAGAAGAATTGTCAAAAGTGGCTATTTAATCAATTATGACAGGTAAAAAAGGATTTTTGGTTTTATCAATGAGTATCTAAGGATGGGGTAGAGTGTTGAGTGATGGAAGTTTTAAGCATGAGACATTGGCTGATTTCTTGTCAATTGAAATGGTTGAAAAGTTCTTATATTCTGTGCTTGAATGGCCAAGGTGAGACATGATTTGTTTTGAATGATGGATGTGTTTTCTTTGGATTTGGGTGAGTTTTCTTTTATGATTTGATTTGGTATTATTATCCTCATGATGTTCTATATTTGGTTTAGTCCTAACCATGACATCAAGAGGAGAAATAATAGCTTCATCATCTTTCAAATCATTCTGATGATGTGCTGAGTCTGGTGTAGTCCTAACCATGACATCATTAGAATGATTTGAAGAGTGAGAGAAAGAAGGGGTGTTTTTTTGAATCTTAATGATGATGGAAGGGAAGTGAAATTGAATGACGTTGCAAAAGAAACCCTTATAAATGATCCACCCCTATATTAGCAAAAAAATAAAAAGATTAAACAAAAATTAAAAAAGAATCATAGGTCAGTAATGATAATCATCAAAAAAAAAGAAAAAAAAGAATCATAAATCAAATATTATTCTGATTAAAAAAAATACAAATAAAAAATCATCAATGATTTATGATGATGATTAAAAAAAAATAAGGGGTCAGTAATCATAATTATCTAAAAAAAAAGGGGTCAGAAATCATAATTATCAAAAAAAAAAGAAAAAAAAATCAGCATGAATTAAAGATGATTAGGATTTAAAAAAAAATAATCATCAATGAATTATGATGATGAATAAAAAAAATCAATTATTTATGATGATGAATAATTAAAAAAATAGAGTCAGTAACTGATTCAAAAAATAATATTCATTATTAAAAAAAAAAAATTAATTAATAATTGTTAATGGCCTTCAGAGGCCATTAACAGAAAAAATAAAAAAAGGCGCCACATTAGTTTGGAATTGATTCAGAGCGATATAGAGGCCCTAAAGCCTGGAACCTCCCAGGAGCTTTTTTGGGAGGTTCCAGGGTGACTGGGGGGGGGTGAAGTGATGTTGGTTGTGGATGAATGGGTTAGAGTGACTGGGGGGGGGGTGGTGGAAGGTGATGGGTTGAGTGAGGTTGGAGGTGGATGAATGGGAGGAGGAAACTGTTAAAAAATAAAAATAACAAGGAATTACCTATAATAAAAAAAAAGAAAGATTTTTAGAATAAGTTATAAAAAAAAGGGAGTTTTAGTGAGAGGTGAAGCCTGTGAAAAAAACAAAAATGAGAAATACTTACCTGAATTAAAAAAAAGGAATTTTTTTTGGAATAATATAAAAAAAAATTTAATTGAAGAGTGAGGGGTGAAGAAGTGAGAGGTTGAGCCTGTTAAAAAAAATCAAAAAATATAAAATTTATCTGATTCAAAAAAAAAATTAAAATTTTTGTTGAATAATCCTAAAAAAAAAATTCAGTTTGAAATAAATAGTTGGGAGAAAAACCAAAAAAGTGAATCAAAAGACAAAAAATCCTATAAAAATATATAAAAATAAATCCAAAATGCCAAAATTGAACACAAAAAAAATAAAAATAAATTCAAGAAACATATAGAAAAACAAGAAAAAATAAATAAAGTAAAGAAATGTCAAAAGCAATAAAATGACATCAAATAGAATTTCAAAAAAAGGGAAAAAGTGCCCATCCACTTGTATTTGGCAAAAAATTCAAAAGAAAGGTAATACAGAGGGAGGTTTCAATTTAAATTGGAACAGACTTGGAATTTGGTATTTGGCACATAAAATCTTGATGCAAAACTTTCCCAAATTTTCAATTTTGTAATAAATTGCAATTAAATTTCACGACATAAGATCAGTTGCAAATTGGTTCCTCAATTTAGGATAAAAATCAGTTTTATTTAACAAATCACCACATGACATATAACCAATATGTTATATTTTATTGATTGATGTCAGAATGCATTCCAGCTCATCAATTGGCCTTCTTGATGACAATTCTGCTATAGTAAGATCCATCTGGCATTGCTTTTCCTTAATTTCACATTACTGATTCCACTTTTCTTTTTCAAATTCATGTTTCTTGGTGTGTTTCTTCTCATAAAACTCCATTTGCTTTTGCAGCTTGACTTCTTCAAACTGTTTCTTGCTTTATCTTCATTCCACCTCTCCCTGTCCCACTCAAAACAAGCATTCTCACTGGTTTCATGGGCTAAGAATCATGACTTTTGTTAGTAGGATTGATCAGAGTAACCATAAATCCAAAAATACCCTTTTGCCGCGATTCAAGCAAATTTGCATATGTTGGTGCAAAAATATCCATCAGCCTTTTCCTAAAACCACTCTTGTCATTCAAGTTGGGGGTCAATGCTTGATTACGCTTTTGTGTTTAATGCATTATGGATTTACTTTGCTTGTCAAAGAAGAAATAATAAACAATGGATTTCATAATTATCAGGCTTACACATACTTCCTGATTCATCTTGAAGGTTTTCCGCTTGAACCAAGTCACCTTCATTGTGAAGCAAAGGAGCAAGATTGAGAGGTGATTCCAAACAATTATTCTCCTTTAAAAAGCAAATGACCTTTAATTATCACAGGTAAAAAGAGGAAGAGATGATAAACTACCTTATCAAGAAGAAAATCATCATAATCACCATTTAAGCTGTCCTTTTATTTCACATAATAGCTTGCAATGGGAGTGAAATTGGGCTTTTGGCCAAAAGGCACATCCATTTCAGCATAACAAGGACACATACTTTCAAGCTTTTCACTCATTCATTTGATTCCTTTACTCTCATCTTCTTCCATTGTGGGAACTCTTTTTGTTGTGGGATAAATAATAGGCAGTACCTTGAGGGAGAAATTATTGGTGAGTCTGTTTTGAATTTCAGAATTAGCCAATAACCATGGGTGCTAAGGTGTATTAGCTGCCCCTCTAAATATACTAAAAAAGATACCCTTTTTGATGAGATCACAAATCAATTATTTAGTTTTGTGGCTTTTCAATTAGAGAATTTTCTTCAGCAGTCGCTATCAGTCTGTCAATAAATGATCACTATGATAATAATGGTAATAGTTAATATTTGTTTAATAATCAATGTTTTGCGTAACTTCTTGTCATTGATTATAATTATTTTTAATTAATTATTCTGGGATTCCTACTTTCAATACCTGAGATATTTGAAGAATATTTTTTAATATCACTATTAGTATTAATAATAATCTTGATAGCTAATTAATACCTTAAAGGTTATTTAATAATACTATCAATATAGCTATAATAATTTAAGGGCAAGACAATTTTATAATGGTGGTTTTGTTTAATATAAGGGTAAGATATAAATGATATAATAGTAATATAATAATATTAGGATAAAGATGAATATAATCCAATATACCTAAAAGGTTTATGATATAAGGTATAAGGGTAAGCTGATATCCCTTCTATAAATAAGGGTTATTGATAGATTAGATAAGAACACTAATGATAATATCTTCAAACACTAATTCCAAACTACTACTATAATGGTAAGACTATTAAATAATATTAAACTCTTTCATGAATTAATAATAAATGATACTATAAGATACTGAGCCTTGCTACTGATCTTTTTCAATATAATACTAGATTATCCTACTAGAGAAGGGATGGATTGATCCTCAAAATTATTGTCTGAATCAGAAGAATGGGGGGAAAAACTATAAGAGAGGCCCTTTATTTATAACTTTTGGGCTCTCCATAGATCCTTCCCAAAACAAGGGACTTAGATAAATTCCACCTTGAGACATTTTTGCTGGTGGGTAAATTAAAAATGGTGTCATTCGATCAAGATATTGCACCATATGTTTAGTTGATTGCACCATTCTGAACTTTATTATTGTCAGTGCACATCCTTGAGACATTTTTGCTAGTGGTTAAATTTGGAATGGTGTCACTTGTTAATGATATTGCACCATATTTTTGGTTTATTGCACCATACGTTTTGAATTATACTGATATTTTAACTAAACGTTATTCATATTATGCACAGCCTTGAGTCATTTGTGCTAGTGGTTAAATTTGGAATGGTGTCTTTTGATACAGATATTGCACCATATGTTTAGTTGATTTCCTATCTCTACTAACCTTATTTTTCTTCTTCACAGCCTTGATTTGTATTTAATTGAGTATTTTTCTATCTAAAATTTAATTTGTAAATAATACCTGTGATGTTTGGTTATGGGAGTTTAAGTGGGGATTGAGTAATGTAGCACTATGTTAGCTTATATGTAAGTGTTTTTTTGTGTCAAGACATGTAACACATGATGTTGTAAGAGTAATTGTATCACTTCTGTAATATTACAATTTTTTGTTCATATTGAATATTTAAACAAGCTGTATTATTTTTAAGCATATTCTTGTACCTAGTATAGAGTGTAAAGTATCATTTCCCTTCTTTAATCCATGATATCTAGAGAATTATTGATATTATGGGGTTGAGGCAATATGTGACTATAGGTAAAATTTGATGTAGATTCCAGTCAAATACTTATTTTTGTTATTTTAATATAATTCCCTTCCTCTTTCTTGCAATTTTTTACTTTTATCTTTATTCTCTTCTTACATATATACCATTATTCTTATTGATTAAAGATTTAGATTTGACATTGTGGATTTGAACCTTGTAAGAACTGGTATGGAATCCCACATCTCCCTCTCCATTTATTTCTTTCCCCAACATTCAAGGTGATAATCCACTTTTTTTTTAAAAAAAACAATCAAATATTTCCCCCCTTTTTTTTTGAATAAAAGAATTTTTATTCATCAAACTCCTTTTCATCTCGAAATTGTGATTCATCTTCAACTTCCTCTTCTCCTTCTTCCTCCTCTTCCTCTGAGTCCAACTCTTTTACTCTTGGATAGAACTTCTTTATTTGACTTGCTGCATACCTTCTTGCTAATTTCGTACCATCTGATTCTTCCAGCTCATATGGACCATTGTTGATTTGTCTCACAACTATATAGGGTCCATCCCATCTATTGTTGAACAATAATCCCCATTGTGACTCTAATGCTTTATTGTATACAAGAACAATTTCACCTGGATGAATTGGCTTTCTTATTTGATGTGCCAATTTCCTGTTCCAATATTTTACTGAATCCTCCCTGGCCTTTTTTAATTTCTCTTTTGCCATTTTTCTCATTTCATATTTTCCTGAAAGTTTTTCAGCTATTGCGTCCAATAAATCTTCTGTTGATTGGACTTTGTGCCATTCAACTGCTAAATATGTTTTTGATTCAATGTCTGTTGGTAGTACTGACTTTTGACCAAATTGAAGCTCAAATGGGGAGTAACCTGTTGTTATTTTGGTTGATATTCTGTCAGAAAATTTAACCAAAGGTAATTATTCCTCTAATTTTGAACCATTTTCACCACACATCTTCACCAATGCATCCTTCAATTGTTTATGCCCCCTTTCTACCATTCCTTGTGACTCAGGGTAGTAGGGTGTTGTTACCCTTATCTTTAAACCTGTTTTTTACTGAATATTGTAATTCCTTTCCAAACTCAGGCCCTCCATCTACTGTGACCTCTTTTGGGGCTCCATACCTGAAAATACATTCAGAAGTGAACCATTCTGATACTGACTGTAAGCTTTACTAAATCAATTGTCTCTGGCCATCCTGAGAGATTATCCCTGGCCACTACTAAATACTTCAATCTTCCTGCTTTTACATGTACTGCATCTATACTGACTCTTTCAAATAATGTTGAGGTGAATGAGATTCTTCCTTCCTCTTTTTGGCAATAATGACTTCTCTTTTGACAAGCTTTACAATATTTGACCCATTTTTTGACTATTTTTTTCATTCCTTCCCACCAAAATCTTTCTTTAACTCTTCTGTATGTTTCATTTTATACTCTGTGTCCCATTTCTTCATGTAATCATTTTAATATTCTTCTTTGAGAACTCTGACTTGACACAAATACTTGTGGATTTGGTGTATTTCTTCTTGAAGTAGCCAAGTCATTTGGGCTTGATAAAATGCAACAGGATTAGTTGCTCCTTGTGGTAATCTTGTGAGCTGTAGCCTTCCAAGTGATGTTTCAAATGTAGTTAAGGGTGTTGTAGAAATTTCTAATTCTCGTTCATCATACCCTCCCATTATGTCACCAAGTCCATAACAAGCTCTTCCTGAAAAGGCATCTACAAATTCTTCAATATGTAGCGGTAATCCTGCATCTTTAATTTTTACCTTATTAAGATCCTGTAAGTCATGGACAACTCTAAGTTTTCCATTTGACTTTGCAACACATAATACTGGACTTGTATAGTTGAAGGTAGACTGCTCATACAAGCCTGTTCTAATCCTTTCCCTTACCAATTCAATAAACTGGGGTATTATGGGCTTTGGTATTGGTATTGGCTTCTTTTGCCAAGGTGTATGTGGTATTACTGGTATTTTGTAGGGCTTTCCATATGATGGTACAGTAAACCCCTTTCCTCTGCACTGAATGCAATTGCTGTTTCTCTGAAGACTATGACACTCATCAGAAGACTTCTTTCTTCTTCTGAAAGCCATCCAGGTAGTCCAAAAATTTATCAATTCAAATCTTTCTTGTGTTATTTTTGATGTTACCATAAATTTAGGTGGTTTTGGTGATAGTGGTGTAATATAAGGGTCTCTTGATAATGGTGGCATTCCCAAAGGAGGATTTAAGTCTTGTGGAATAGGCTCATTAACTGGTTTAACCTTTTCGAGTACTGATTTATATTTTGCTGAACTATTTTGGTAGTTCATTTTATATATCACTGAATTGATTCTGTTTTTTTCTTTATTATTTTTTTATATTTTTTTTATATTATTATTTTATTTTTTTAAGAAACTGGTTATGTTAAAATTAATATGATATAACTTCTTCTATTTTTTTTATTTCTTCTCCTTATTCTAATAATTTATTAAATTAAATAAATCTTCACTTCTTTTATCTTTTGCTGTCCATATATTTGAGGCTGCAGTTTTAGGTCATACAGGACCCTACAACTTAGGTGTGCAGACCATCTATATTAGGTATACAAAATCCTGCCTTTTTATGTCATACAAGGACAATAAGACCCCTTGTCCATTTCTTCACAAGGGAGCAGTTTTCTGTCATGCTGAGGATCTCCTGGTCGTCAATTTGACTTGATCCAAGGGCAGTTTTTTTTCTTTAAGCTGAAAGATTCATTATACTAACATCAACTTGAGCTACCTTGAGGCTTAATAATTAAAATTTTTTTTGGGCTGATAGATATTTCTTTCTTCTTTTCAGTCATTACCAATCTCCTTGCATATTTCAATTCTACATTTTTGTCCTTCTTTCTTCAATATTTTATTCTTTGGCCAATTTATCACATATATTTGGGGATTTTATTTTAACCATTTCAAACCTGACCTCTTCTTTCTTCACATTATTTCTTTAATACCACTACTCCTTTCATGGACCAAAATAAAGAAATAGATTATAAGCCCTCGGGTGTGCCACCCCTGTATTTTTAAGTCATACAAGGACTTAAAATTCCGCTACTCCTGTCATGGATTCATTGAATTGCAAATTTGATACATTAAAATAAATTCTCATAATTTGAGAGTTGAATATACCTTCAGGATTCTTTTATGATGAGCTTAAAAGGAAATCATTTTATATTTATCATCTTCCATTAATTCTTATAAAAATTCATCATATCATGATTGAGCTTTCAAGATACTATTAAGATATCTTTTTTTATTCTTTGTTCTTCTTACTATTTTTTATATTAATATTCAGGTTTGGGATAATACCCCCTCTCCATTCAAATTTGTGTGGTTGGCTTCTCTACTTTATTTGTATTTTGTTTTTGATTCTTGTAATATTTTCTTGCCAAATTTTCAATTTTTAGCTTTATTATTATTATTATTATTATATTGAGTCTCATTCATACTAAGATGAGGGTTTAATTTCTGTGGTGGCCTGACACTATATAGTGGAAGTCTACAAGGCTATAGCTCTAACCAACTCAGAGATATTTCCCCTCATAATACCAGGTCTGACCTTGGCTTCTCAGTGTATATGCATTTTTTAAGTACATAGAGACCAGTTTTCAGCCTGTGACTCAAAGCCAGAGCACAAGCATGACAGCCAAAATACCATAAACCAATGGTATGGCCAAGATACCACCAAAACATGGAGCTGAGCAAAATTAGCTCGAAAGGTATTAAAAGAAAGAGGAAACTCACCCCTTTCTGAATAAATAAGTCCCATCACTATAGGACAAAGAATAACAAAGTTATTCCTGCTCAAAGTTGTTGCTGAGCATAAACCTTAATTTTCACCTCTCATCTAAAATCCACAAGGAGAGGCATAACCCCATCAAATGGGTATTCAAAATGAATCTCTAATACAGGGCTATCCAATGGTACTAGCCAAACTGAGCTAGAACCAGTATTACTTGAGTTATGGCCAAATTCAGGCCAAATAAGGGTGAACAAAACATTCACCTCTCATCTAATTTTTGCAGTTTTAGCGTGAGATACTTAAAGTGGGGTAATTGTGAAAAGTGCACAGCTAGGACTATCTGATGGTGTCATCCATTTCCCCATATTTCAACTAGAGCAAAGGGTATGGGGCAAATAAGCTCAATACAGCTTTTTGCCTAAACCACGCAAAAGTACAAAAGTCTTGTACATGGGATACCTTTGCCATATTTAATGATACCCATATCAAATGAGGTACCATTGTGTAGAGCACATACAGGGCTACACACTGAACCAAGTATGAGGTTGATATCTCAAGAATTGACAAAGATATGGCTGTTTTAAGGTCAGATTCCCACCTGCTGTCATATACAGCCTTACCATGGGATAATGTCCCATAATCATGAATATGAGGTGTCAAATAGATGAAGGAGCTTGTTTTTACTTCAATAACTCATATTTCAGCCAATACTGGTGTCCCATACAGTTTCTGTACAGCATTCTACGCGTCATACACGTCAGAATCAGGCTGTGAGGTCCCCAGATGAAAATTTTCACCTTGTATTGGTGAAAACTGCCCAGATGTGGTTTCAAAGCCACATCTGAGCCCTATAAAGGCTATACAGGTCTTTTCAAACCACAAGCCTGTCTCAGAGAGTGAAAATATTCACTTCCTCTAACTGGAAAGGTCTAGCAGCCTTTTCACCCCATTTCAGGATGAAAAGGGGCCTTTTAACAGCCAGAAAAGGTTTCTTCATCCTGCTCTTGAAGTACTACGTAGTATAACTGTCAAAAACAGCTCTCCTCTTGGAAAATAAACAGGTATACTTCTAATTTTAAGTATTGTAGACTTTATTATTGTAATCCAACAGGTACAGCTGCACCCAGGATTTTCAATAGCGCTCACCACCACTATTCTTAAATAGTGAAACCCGTTTATTCTAACTTAAATGAATTATTAAGATTGTTACCATCATCTCAAATCCTTATAAACCATTTTTACTGTGTCACAGTCATAGGTAAAGCTGTAAAACACTATTATACATCTTTATCATAGACTCAGCGGGACACTTTGGGGGCCTGGCCGTGTATTTTAGACCTTTTTGGACCTTATAAGTGAGTTTTTTTGCTTATATTCTTTATTTCTGACACTTGTTTTATCTTTTTCAGGCATGATTCTTTCTTCAAAATATATATTTATTATATATTTATTATATATTTATTATATATTCATCCATATACTCATATTAAAAAGAGTACTTGTCACATGGCTAATAACCACAACACCCTTATTTTTGGTGTGTTTTATATATAAAACACTTTTAAGCCATTAATAATGTCTTATTTTTTAATTAAATTAAGACAACTCATACTGATAAACCAACAGTTGAGGCATGGTTGGGCAGATTGTTAACTCAATTACCCTCTTACATACCAATTTTTGACAGTTTACACTTGCTAATTACAAGTTATTCTGTAGGATATTGGTATACAAACAGTATACCAACTATCAATAAGATGGATTTCTGACGTGAAATTGTTAATTCAATTACACTGTCATTGTACAAGGGCATATTGTAGTAATATACAAGCCCAGAGGCCATTCTTAGACGTGGAAACAGCATTTTAAGAAGTCTTAACTGACATTAAGCCCTCTTTTTCCTATTTGATTCAGTGAAAGATAACTTCATACCACTTGAACGCCAGTGACACCCTCAGAGCCAGAAGGCAGCAAAGGCAAAGGAAAGAGGCACAGTGAAGGCCTGATAACAGCAAAAATGTGGACACCCATTGCCACACAGAAGAGTAGAAAACCACAAAATTCTGCTTCAATACAAGGTAAACCAACCTTGATAGCTTGTACAGGGAAGATTACTATAATTAACCCAGTTGTAACCTCTAAAGGTAAATTTCCCAAATCAGCAGACAACAAATTTGTACAAGGCACAGTCAAAGGTAAATACCCTAATAACATAAAGTTTTTGACTTCTTGCAAACACTAACATGTCACCTGTATACCTCAGGGATATTGGCTTCCAAAGGAACCAGCTAGAGGACAGAGAAGGCTTTTCCAGAACCAGAAGACCTGAAAGAGGACACCTTGGACACAGTGGTGGATGGAAAAACAATGAGGGAGATAATATCAAACCTGCCATTCACACTGCAATTCAATGGGGACCTCAAACCAGAGGACTGGAAAGACATGGATCAAGTTCTTCAGCTCCACCAACTCCTCAAGGACCTATTCCAATGGAGCATGGACAACAAGAGGTTCAACATGGAATCTCACTGGGCAGAACTTGGAGCAAGTTGCCAGAAGATCTGTCTCAAAGAGATAGACTTCGAAGACCTGATGGTAATCACCAAAGGTTGGAACCCTACCAGGAAGTTTGGACTCCTGGAGGCAAGGGCACAGAGGATAAGGGAGAATCAAGCCACTATGCAAGCTATAGAGGAACAGTCAACCCAGACAGGGCCTACTCAGATTCCTTCAGGCTCACAAGGAGCAGGCCAAATCAGCTCTCCAGTGGCTTCAAACCATTCAGAAACCAGCAAATCAATGACCAGGAGTCACCACTCTTCACAATTCCAGGAGGTTTCCAGGAGAAGAAAAGGATACAAGGGGAAAAACAAGACCTCTTTCAGCCAAAGGCAGAAAGAGTCAGACACCATCATCCAGAATTTGTTAGATTTGGTGAAATAATTGCACAAGAACCAGAAGTAGCTGTAAACCACTCTAGAATCAGTAGTCCTAGTAATAGAAACATTACCCCCCCTCAGATTGAACATAATATTGTCACACCTGAGAGTAACATAAACAGTGATTCACTTTGGTTACAAATGTCCCAATATGCTGAGAAAACTCAAAAGCAGTTTTCAGAACTTGAAGCAAGCCATGAGAGAATGAAGAAATTAACAGCATCCATGGATAAAATTGTTAAAACTCTTCAAGAAGGACATGCTCAATTGAGCAAAGCCTCTGAAGAAAACAACAAAAGACTGAATCTAGTCTTTGAAGAACAACACCACAGCAAAAGGGACAAGGATTGTCTGGATCAAGACATAAGCAAATCATTTAATGTCTACCATAACTTGAAGCCCCAACCACAAGGCCAAGCTATGGAAAATCCATATCAACCAGATTACATCAAACCAGATTCCATGTTGGTTAGTAAAGCAAGATCTTCATCACAATACCAGGATGGAGATGACATGTCTTATCCAGAGAAGGAAGCCTTGAAACAGCTTCCTGAGGCCTCAAGCTGGCCCAAATTCTCTGAAACAGGAGAGTATGATCATATAGAACTCATAGATTATATTGATGGACTCTTCATTGATGTACCAAGCATACCGGACTACTGGATTACTGCTAGATCAAATACGGCAGTTAAAGGTCATGCTAGTATATGGTACACAGAAATGAAGGAAATCCATAGCAGAAGAAACTGGCCATGGTGGAAGAGTCAAATAATTCAAAAGTACAGTAATGGAACTTGGATATGGCAAAGGACCATGTCATTCGACAATGAAAAATACTCTTTGGACAAAGATCCATCTGAGTGGTGTCTTAGACAGTCTAAAAGACTTAAAGCAATTGATCCTCAGATGAACATCCAAATGAGGAATCACAAACTTCTGACACAGATGCCAGGAGAACTAGAGCATTCAGTAAAGGGAAGATTCAACCAAAATTGCGCCCTAGATGACGTTGCTAATACCTTACAAGACATAACAAAAAGAACTAATATAGGGAAATTCACCCCATATAAGAGCAGTGGTTTCAAAGAGAAACAACCTTTCAGGGTGGAGTTTAAAGACAAACCCAAAGAAAGGGTGGCAGAAGTGACAAAGAAGAAAAATTCTTGTCACAATTGTGGTGCAACAGACCACTATGCCAACAACTGTCCAAAGGCAAAGAAAAAAGTCTATGCCATTGAGAAAGTCCCAGAGGAGGAATCCCCAACAGAGGATTCTGAATCAGAATCCATGGGTGATGCCATCAGAGAACTATATGATGATGAACAAGACCCAAGGGAAGAATTTCTAGTAGAATACCAAGAGGAAACCCCACTAGAAATTCAGGAAATACAGTTGGAAGCAGGCATGCCACAGTATACTTCCAACAAAAAATTGTGCAAACACACACAAGATGCACAAACATTCCTGGTTACACCAACCAAAGGAATGGCATATATACATGGAACAGCCACTAAAATGACTGTCTGTGTTGACAATGCTCAACATCCATTGATCATTGATAGTGAGGCACACTGCTCCATAGTGGCCAAAATTTATCTGGATAACCACTTCCCAAATTGGGAAAAACAGCTCTTGCCCACCAAGGCAAAGAACTTTACAAGTGCCTCAGGGAAGATGAATTCCATTGGTACAATTATCAAAGAGATAATTATACCCCACAGGAAGGGTAATATCAGACTCAACCCAGGGTTTGTAGTGCTTGATGATGCCCACATTTAAGGGTTCCTACTGGGAACAGACTACCAGAGGATGTATGGCATAGATATTTACAACAGTAAAAATAGGAACATTACCATCGGTACCAACAAGGAAAAGAAATTTTCACTTGATATATACCAGATATCTTCTCAAGATCCACTAGCAGAACTTCTGAATGAATTCAGAGAGGGACAGTTTAGCACTACCCTCACCTGTAAACAAATACTAAGTTTACTGAAGATGCTGAGGAAGAACAGACCAGAATTTGCCATTGTTGAAGAACCATTAGGAAAGATCAAAGGTCATGATATAGAACTATATCTGGATGTGGAAAGACCTTATCCACCCATGCTCAGGAGACCTCCTTATCCAGAAAGCTTGGAAACCAGGAAAGAAATTGAAAAACACATCAATAAACTGCTGGACATGGATGTCATCAGAAATATTGGACCTAATGAGATAGTGGAAATCACCACTCCAGTCCTAATCAACTGGCATGATGGAAAGTTTAGACTGTGTGGAGACTTCAGAGCTCTGAATAACTACACAAAAGCAGACAGGTACCCCATACCCAGGATACCTAATGCCCTGGATAGACTGGCAAAAGCCAAATACATAACCAAAATGGATTGTATGAAAGGCTTCCATCAAAATGGAGTTAAATCAAACTCCTTGGAATTACTCAGAATAATATGCCATAGGGGCATATATGAGTATACCAGGATGCCATTTGGCATCAAAAATGCACCAGCCCACTTCCAAAGGATGATGGACCCAATATTTCAAGAAGAAATATTGGAAAGCTGGATGGTGGTATATATTGATATCATTATATACTCAGAGACATGGGAAGACCATGTACCATACATAGACAGAGTGCTAAGTAAATGTACACCCATCAATCTGAAGATTTCACTGAAAAAGTGTAGTTTTGGCCAAGAAGAGCTACTAGCTCTAGGACATAAAGTCTCAGGTCTTAGTCTGGCAATTGACCAGAATAAAGTGGCAGCAGTACTGCAAAAGACAGTACCAAAGAGCATCAAAGAGATGAAATCTTTCCTTGGGTTTGCTAGCTACTATAGAAACCACATCAAGAAGTTTGCCCACATAACTAGTAGTTTATACAAGTTATGTTCAAAAGATGTAGTTTTTGAAATAACCAAGTAAAGGAGGGATGCATATGAGAGGATCAAACATGAACTCACAAATGCACCTGTGCTCATCATTCCTGACTTTGAACTACCATTCAAGTTATATATAGATGCAGCATGTAGCCAAGGCTTAGGAGCAGCCCTTCACCAAAGGCAAATAGTAAATGGTGAACCAAGAGAGGGAGTAATATTTTACATCTCTAGGCAACTGAAAGATTAAGAAGCCAGGTATGGGGACACCCAGACTGAATGTCTATGCTTAGTCTGGGCTCTGGAGAAACTCCATTATTATCTGGAGGGTGCAGTCTTTGAAGTCTACACAGACCGCACAGCCTTGAAGTCTTTAATAAACATGAAGACTAAAAATAGACACATGCTGAGATGCAAAATAGCCATCCAGGAGTATAGAGGGAACATGAACATCATATACAAAGAAGGTAAAAGTAATACCAATGCAGATGGCCACTGGATAATGTCATAAGCAATCCAGATTATGACCCTGAAGTTGCCGCCAAGATCCCTATCCATTTCATGGAAATAGATAGGAGGAAGAACTTCAGATTTTCTGAATGGGCACCAGAAAGTGGTACCCTTGACAGTGGAAACACTGAGTCAGAGGGAACAGTAACTCCCACATTGGGAATAAGTTCCTCAGAACTGCACAATGAAGTATTTAGTGCAGTATTGAAGTCTTATGCCAAACACAAACAGTATGGCATATTACTACAGCTCCTTCAGCAAAGGTACAGGAGTCCAGAACTGGAATCCCAGCTGGAAGAACCCTGGTTGAGGGCCTATAAGGATAACAAGTTCTTCGTTATAGATGGCCTGCTCTACCACAGAGAGAAACACACAAGTGCACTAACAGTGGTAGACAGAGACCACATCTCCTTGATCCTGCAGGAATGCCATGACTGCCCCTGTATGGGACACATCAGTGAAGACAGGACCAAGGAGAGGGTAGCAAGCACAGCTTGGTGGCCCAAGTGGGAACAACAGTTGGGAGAATACATCAACACTTGTGAAAGATGCCAAAAGGCAAATAGGACACATGGGAAGAAGTATGGGTTACTTCAACATATAGAAGAACCCAAACACCCATGGGAAACCATCAACATGGACTGGGTTACAGGACTTGTCCCAGGAGGCAAAGAAAGCTACAATGCCTGATTGATCATAGTTGATAGGTTCAGCAAGAGCATGAGGTGTCTACCATGCCATAAAGAGGACACAGCCATGGATACTGCTCTGTTATTCTGGAATAACATCATATCCACCTGTGGAGTCTCTAAGATAATCATTAGTGATAGGGACCCAAAATTCACATCTGAATTTTGGACCAACTTATATGACATGCTTGGCACCAAGCTTGCATTCTCCACAGCTTACCATCCACAAACAGATGGCCTAGCTGAAAGGATGATCCAGACAATGGAAGGCATCCTTCAAAGGTTCTGTGCCTATGACATGGAATACAAGGACCATGAGGGATACACCCATGACTGGGTTACCCTTCTACCAGCTGTCCAGCTGGCTTATAACACAAGTCAGCAATCTACCACAGGAAAAACACCTACAGTGGTAGAGAAAGGGTGGAATCCCCTGTTGCCTGTGGATAACTTGAAGAAAAATCTTCTGACCATCCACCCCACAGCCAACAACTTCCATAATATGTGGAAGAGGGCTTGTGACACAGCTTCCAAATGCATAGCTGAGGCAAAAGAATATAATAAGCAGAGGTGGGACAAGACACACATGGAACCTGACTTTAGGAAAGGGGACCAGGTGCTGGTATCCACACTGAGCTTTAATAATCTTAAAGGACCTAAGAAAATGAAAGACTAATTTGTAGGGCCCTTCACTATCATTAAATTGATAGGGAAGAATGCAGTGGAAGTCAACTTAAAGAGGAATTTTCCAGAAAGAACCCAGTCTTTCCAGTAAGTTTGGTCAAGCCATAATTCCAAACAGAGGAGGATAAATTCCCCTCCAGGAGGAAGAACTCCACACCACCTGATATAGTGGAAGTGGAGGATATCCCTGCACCTGTGAGTGAAATCATCAGGGCCAGGAAGATTAGACTTAATGGGAAGGATCAAAGACAATAATTAGTCAGATTCAAGAACCAAACAGCTGATAAAGACAGATGGTTGGCAGAAGATGCCATACCAGATGGGAACCTTCATTTAAGGAGATTCAGAGCCTCTAGGAGGACTGAACAGTCTCATAAATGATGAGCCTTTTTTAGAGGGAGGGTATGTCAGCCTGTGACTCAAAACCAGAGCACAAGCATGACAGCCAAAATACCATAAACCAATGGTATAGTCAAGATACCACCAAAACATGGAGCTGAGCCAAATAAGCTCAAAGGTATCAAAAGGAAGAGGAAACTCACCCCTTCCCAAATATGCAAATCCCATAATCATAGGACAAAGAATAACAAAGTTATTCCTGCTCAAAGTTGTTGCTGAGCATAAACCTTAATTTTCACCTCTCATCTGAAATACAGAGTAAGAGGCCTCACCCCATCAGATTAGTATGCAAAATAAAGCTCTAAGCCAGGGCTATCCAATGGTACCAAAAAGACTGAGTTAGCACCAGTATTACAGAAGTTATGGTAAAGTTCAGGCAAAAGAAAGGTG
The DNA here is from genome assembly GCA_023105745.1 of Austropuccinia psidii. NCBI lineage: Eukaryota > Fungi > Basidiomycota > Pucciniomycetes > Pucciniales > Sphaerophragmiaceae > Austropuccinia > Austropuccinia psidii. Next base: position 52,848,169 of record JALGQZ010000005.1, read on the forward strand.
AACAAAATATTCACCTCTCATTTAGCTTCTACAGTTTAGGGTGAGATACTTAAAGTGGTGTCTTTTTAAAAAGAGCATAATCAGGGCTATCTGATGGTGCCATTCATTTCCCCATATCCCACCTAGAACAAAATTTATGAGGCAAACAAGCCCAATGCAGCTTTTTGCCTAAAACACGCATATGTACAAAATTCTTGTACATGTGATAACTTTGCCATATTTAATGATAGCCATATCAAATAAGCTACCATTGTGTACATAACATAAAGGGCTACACAATGAACCAATTTTGAGGTTGATATCTCAAGAACTGACAAAGGTATGGCTGTTTTAAGGTCAAAATCCCACAGTTTGGCCAATACAGCCTTACCCTGGGATAATATACCATAACCATGATTATGAGGTGTCAAACTGACAAAGAAGCTTATTTCTACTTCAATACCTCATAGTTCATCCAATCCTGGGGTCCCATACAGGTTCTACACAGCATTCTACGCTTCATACACATCAGAATCAAGCTGTGTGGTCCCCAGATAAAAGGTTTCACCCTGTATTGGTGAAAACCTCCCAGATGTGGCTTCAAAGCCACATCTGAGCCCATTATAGGCTACACATGCCTGTCTTAGAGAGTGAAAAATCTTCACTTCCTCTACCTGGAAAGGTCTAGCAGCCTTTTCACCCCATTTCAGGATGAAAAGGGTCCTTTTCACAGCCAGAAAAGGTTTCTTCATCCTGCTCTTGAATTACTACGTAGTATAACTGTCAAAAACAGTTCTACTCTTGGAAAATAAACAGGTATAATTCTAATTTTAAGTATTGTAGGCTTTATTATTGTAATCCAACAGGTAAAGCTGCACCCAGGATTTTCAATAGCGCTCACCACCACTATTCTTCAAGAGTGAAACCCTTTTATTTTAATAATAAACCATTATTATATATTAATACCCTTATTTTTAATATTTATAACCATGTCACAGTCATATTTAAAGCTGTAATCAACCCACTTACAGCTTCATCATAGACTCAGCCTGACATTTTGGGGGCCTGGCTGTGCTTTTTGATCTTTTTGGACCTTAAAAGTGGGTTTTTTCACTTAATCTTATTTATTCTGACATTTTGCTTTACCTTTTTAGGCGTAAAAAAGTCTTAAAAATACATAATATATATCTTATTGTATTTTTTTTGAGTGATATATGTCTTATATCAAGTCTTATTTATAAATATTATGAATATTCTTACATGGTTATAGACCATTAATATCTTATTTTGGGCGTGTTTTATATATAAAAACACATTAAGCCATCAATACAGTCCAAATTTTTAATTAAATAAGGACACCTCTTACTGTTAACCCAACAGTTGGGGTGTGGTGAGGTGTATTGTTAATTCAATTACCCTCTTATACAAACCACTTTTATACACATTATACTTGCTAATTAAAAGTTAAACTGTAAGATACTGGTGCACAAACAGTGTAGCAGGCATCTGTAAGCTGTAATTCTGACATGAAATTGTTAATTCAATTACACTGATTTTCACAGGGCATATTGTTGTGACATACAAGCCCAGAGGCCATTCTTAGACGTGCAAATAGAATTTTAAGAAGTCTTAACTGACTATAAGCCCTCTTTTCCTGTTTGATTCAGTGGAAGGAAACTACATCTCACTAGAAACCCAGTCACAGGCCAACACACCAGTGACACCCTCAGAACCAGAAGGCGGAAAAGGGAAAGGAAAGAGGCACAGTGAAGGCCTTATAGCAGCAAAGAAGTGGACACCAATTGCCACCCAGAGGCCTAGAAAGCCACAAAAGTATGCTTCAATACAAGGTAAGCCAACCTTAACAACTTGTACAGGGAAGATTACCATAATTAACCCAGTTGTAACCTCTAAAGGTAAATTGCCCAAATCAGCAGACAGAAAACGTGTACAAGGCACAGTCAAAGGTAAATAACCTAAGAACATAAGGTTTTTGACTGCTTGAAAACACTGATATGTCACCTGCATACCTCAGAGACCTTGGATTCCAAAGGAACCAACCAGAGGACAGAGAAGGCTTGTCCAGAACCAGAAGGCCTGGAAGAGGACACCTTGGAAAAAGTGGTGGATGGAAAGACAATGAGGGAGATAATATCAACCCTGCTATTAACACTTCAATTCAACAGAAACCTCAAACCAGAGGACTTGAAAGACATGGATCAAGTTCTTAAGCTCCACCAGCTCCTCAAAGATTTATTTCAATGGAGCATGGACAACAAGAGGTTCAACCTGGCATCTCACTGGGAAGAACTTGGAGCAAGTTGCCAGAAGATCTGTCTCAAAGAGATAGACTTCAAAAAACTTATGATAATCACCAAAGGTTGGAATCACACCAGGAACTTGAGACTCCTGGAGGTGAGGGCAAACAGGATAAAGGAGAATCAAGCCACTATCCAAGCTATAGAAGAACAACTGACCCAGACAGGGCATACTCAGATTCATTCAGGTCCACAAGGAGCAGGCCAAATCAGCTCTCCAGTGGCTTCTCACCATTCAGAAACCAACAGTTCAGTGGCCAAGAGTCACCATTCTCCACACTCCCAGGAAGCCAAGGGCAAAAACAAGACCTCTTTTCCCCAAAGGCAGAGAGATTCAGAGCCAATGATCCAGAAACTGTTGGACTTGGTGAAAGAAGTACACAAGAACCAGAAGTAATTGTAAACCACTCTGGAATCAGTAGTCCTCTTAATAGGAATATTACGCCCACTCAGATTGAACATAATACTGTCTCACCTGAGAGTAACCTAAACAGTGATGCACTATGGTTACAAATGTCCCAATTTGCTAAACAAACTCATAAACAATTTTCAGAATTAGAAGCCAGCCATGAGAGGATGAAAGCTTTAACAGCCTCCATGGATAAGATTGTCAAAACTCTTCAGGAAGGACATGCTCAATTGAGCAAAGCCTCTGAAGAAACCAACAGAAGACTGAATATAGTCTTTGAAGAATAACACCACAGAAAAAGGGACAGGGATTTTCTGGATCAGGACATATACAAACTGTTTAATGTCTACCATAACATGAAGCCCCAACCACAAGGCCATGTTATGGATAATCCATATTACCAAAATGACATCAAACCAGATTCCATGTTGGTTAGTAAAGCAAGATCTCCATCACAATACCAGGATGGAGATAATATGTCTTATACAGAAAGGGAAGCCTTGCAACAGCTCCCTGAGGCCTCAAGCTTGCCCAAATTCTCTGGAACTTGAGAGTAAGATCATATGGAACTCATAGATTATATTGATGGACTCTTCATTGATATACCAAGCATACCAGACTACTGGATTACTGCTAGACTTAATACAGCATTTAAAGGACATGCTAGTATATGGTACACATAAATGAAATAAATCCATGGCAGAAGAAGCTGGCCATCGTGAAAAAGTCAAATTATCCAAAAATACAGCAATTGTACTTGGATTTGGAAGAAGACCATGTCATTTGAAAGTGACAAATACTCTGTGGACAAAGATACATATGAGTGGTGTCTCAGACAGTCTAAGAGACTCAAAGCCATTGATCCTCAAATGAACACCCAAATGAGGAATCACAAACTTCTGGAACAAATGCCAGGAGAGCTAGAGCATGAAGTAAAATGCAGATGCAACCACAATTGCACTTTAGATGACATTGCCAATACCTTACAAGAGGTAAGCAAAAGAACTAATATAGGGAAATTCACCCCATAAAAAAGCAGTGGTTTCAAAGAGAAACGACCTTTTGGGGTAGAGTTTGAAGACAAACCAAAAGAAAGAGTGGTAGAAATGGCAAAGAAGAAAAATTCCTGTCACAATTGTGGTTTAACAGACCACTATACCAACAACTGTCCAAAGGCAAAGAAAAAAATCCATGCCATTGAGAAATTCCCAAAGGAGGAATCCCCAACAGAGGATTCTGAATCAGACTCTCTGGGGGATGCCATTAGGAAACAATCTGATGATGACAAAGACCCCAGAGAAGAATTCCTAGTAGAATACCAAGGGGAAACCCCACTAGAAATCCAGGACATACAGTTGGAAGCAGGCATTCCACAAGACACTGCCAACAACAAATTTTTCAAACACACACAAAATGCACAAACATTCCTAGTCACACCAACCAAAGGAATGGCATATATACATGGAACAGCCACAAAGATGACTGTCTGTATTGACAATGCTCAACATCCATTGATCATTGATAGTGGAGCACACTGCTCCATAGTGGCCAGCATTTATCTGGACAACCACTTCCCAAACTGGGAAACGCAGCTCTTGACCACCAAGGCAAAGAACTTTAAAAGTGCATCAGGGAAGATGACTTCCATTGGGACAATTATTAAAGACATAATTATACCCCATAGGAAAGGTAACATCAGACTCAACCCAGAGTTTGTAGTGCTTGATGATGCCCACATCCAAGGGTTCCTACTGGGAACAGATTACCAGAGGATGTATGGAATTGATATTTACAACAGTAAAAACAGGAATATTACAATTGGTACCAACAAGGAAAAGAAATTTTCACTTGATATAGACCAAGTTTCCACCCATTACCCACTGGAAGAGCTACTGAATGAATTCAGAGAGGGCCAGTTTAGCACTACCCTCACCAGTAAGCAAAAACTAAGCTTACTGAAAATGCTGAGAAAAAATAGACCAGCATTTGCCATTGGTGAAGACCCACTAGGAAAAATTAAAGGCCATGATATAGACCTATATCTGGATGTGGAAAGACCATATCCACCTATGCTCAGGAGACCTCCATACCCATCAAGTCTGGAAACCAGGAAGGAAATTGAGAAACACATCAATGAACTCCTGGAAATGGATGTCATCAGCAAGATAGGACACAATGAAATAGTGGAAATCACCACTCCTGTCCTAATCACCTGGCATGATGGCAATTCTAGGCTGTGTGGGGACTTCAGAGCCCTGAACAGCTACACAAAAGCAGACAGGTACCCTATACCCAGGAGCACTCATGCCATGGACATACTGGCTAAAGCCAAATATATAACCAAAATGGATTGTATGAAAGGCTTTCACCAGAATGGAGTCAAACCAAACTCCATTAAGCTGCTCAGAATCATATGCCATATGGGTATATATGAGTACACCAGGATGCCATTTGGCATCAAAAATGCACCAGCCCACTTCCAAAGGATGATGGACCCAATATTTCAAGAATAAATATTGAAAGGCTGGATGGTAGTATATATTGATGATATCATTATACACTCAGAGACATGGGAAGACCATTTAAAATACATAGACAGAGTTCTAAGTAAATTTACACCCATCAATCTGGAAATTTCACTTGAAAAGTGTAATTTTGGTCAACAAGAGCTACTAGCTCTAGGACATAAAGTCTCAGGTCTTAGTATGGCAATTGACCAGAATAAAGTAGCAGCAGTACTGCAAAAGCCAGTACAAAGAAACATCAAAGAGATGCAATCTTTCCTTGGGTTTTCTAGCTACTATAGGAACCACATCAAAAACTTTGCCCACATAACTAATAGGTTATACAAGTTATGTTCAAAAGATGTAGTCTTTGAAATCACCAAGAAAAGAAGGGATTCATATGAGAAGATCAAATATGAACTCACAAATGCACCTGTGCTCATCTTTCCTGAATTTGAACTAACTTTCAAGTTATACATAGATGCAGAATGAAGCCAAGGCTTAGGAGCAGCCCTTCACCAGAGACAAATTGTGGATGGTGAACCAAGAGAGGGAGTAATATGTTACATCTCTAGGCAGCTGAAAGGTCAGAAGACAGGTATGGGGCCAACCAGACTGAATGTCTATGCCTAGTCTGGGCTCTAGAGAAACTCCATTATTATTTGGAGGGTGCAGTCTTTGAAGTCTACACAGATTGCACAGCCTTGAAGTCTTTACTAAACATGAAGACTACAAATAGACACATGCTGAGATGGCAAATAGCCATCCAGGACTATAGTGAGAACATTACCATCATATACAAAGGAGTTAAAAGCCATACCAATGCAGATGGCCTCAGCAGATGGCCATTGGATAACGTCAAAAGCAACCCAACCTATGACGCTGAAGATTCAGCCAAGACCCCTATCCATTTCATGGAGATATATAGGAAGAAGAACTTCAGATTCTCTGAATGGGCACCAGAAAGTGGTACCCTGGACAGTGGAAACACTGATCCCAAATGGACAGAAACTCCCATACTGGGAATAAGCTCCTAAGAATTGCACAATGAAGTTTTTAATGCAATACTCAAGTCTCATGCCAAACACCAACAGTGTAGTGTGGTATTCCATACCTTTTTACCAGTTTCAAGAAATTTTTTGGAAATTAAAAGTTGGAAAATCAAGATCAAAATGGCTAATTCAGGAAATCACCACTCAAAGGACATGATTGAAAATCACACACACCCAGGAACAACATCAATAGTAGGGAGGAAGGGAAGATTTTAGCATTCAAAATTGAAATATTCAATATACTTCTATAATTAAATGAATAATAGAGGAGTCCAATCTTATGGAGTTACACAATAAAACTTACATATAAGGCTTACATGATCAACAATAGGCTTAATACATACAGAAAACTCAAAATTACATGGACAAAGGCACATGGTAGTATTATATCCACCCTAAAGCCATCAAGAAGATTATATTACCAACAGTTACAGTAACCAAACACAGTTCATGTGACACAAGGATCATATGATAGTATCCAATCCAATTCAATACAGGAAAATCCACTAAAAACTTAAAAATTACACAACAATACAGGAGCCCAAATAAGACTTATGCAGTCCACATGCATAAGATCTGGACATTACACAGCCACAGGATTATTAAAATTCAACTTAATTGAAATTCAACTAGCTGCATGCAAGGAAAATACACTAAACTGTAAAGTACATAGCAATTACAGTAATCAATAATTAAAACTCAAGAGGATATCCCCACATTACACAGCATAATCACCTGGAACTAAATAAACCTTACAAACAAATTATACATGGGCTTATTCACATGACACCATATTCATCCTTACTCACCAGAATTAATTCCTCAAGGCTGTGCAAGCTGACTAAAGCAGTGCAAAAGAGAAGTCACCTGATATTCTTATCAAAATCCCCACCAAGAAAAACATCTCAACCTTCATTTTGACCAAACAAATGGTGAAAATATCTCAGTCATATGATACCATTCCCAATTTTACACACTAGCAATAATTTCTCAAGGCTGTGCAAGATTACTAATGCAGTATAACAGATAGGTCATCTGACTTTTGTTACAAAAAATCTACACCAGCAAAATTATCTCAAGGGAAAGAATAACACTTTACATGGAGAGCCATGGGTACTTCTCACAACATAAAAGGAGGCCTCTCTCTCTCATTTTCTCCTCTTTCCTCATGCAAATAATTATATACCAAGAAGGAGAATAATTATTCATCCCTTACTAGTAGGTTAATCTAGAAATTATTATTATTATTATTACATTACATTAAAAGTGATTTATATATAGCTGTAGTTAACAGTAGGTCTGCCTATATTATAAATTTATCTATTAGTGAAATACTCATACTCAACAAAGTATTTATATTATACTCTTCTCACCAGAAGAAAATCCATATCACTATTATTATTATTACAAAATATATATTTTACATATTATCAAAATTATTTACCAACAACAACTATTTAAACTATCAAACAATATTATTATATTATCACTATCACTAAATTTTCTCATATTGAGGTATTATCCATTAAACAAAATACCTTCAACAAAGAAAACAACTTAAAATCACCACTCAGTACTATTATATCTATTATTTATCTACTCAATTATTATCTTATCATCTTGAAATCACCTACAAATTTTTTATTTAAAATTATTATTATTTTATCATTAGTCTGATTATTGAATAGGTCTGATAGAGACTGCTGAAAAGTCTTCTCTAGTTGTAAAGCCACAATCTTAAATATTGCTTTGTGAGCTCTGTAGGGAGATTGTTTAGTATATTCAGAGGGGCAGCTAAAACACCATTAGCACCCTTGGTTACAGGATTATTTCAGAAATTCAAAACTGTTTACCTGTGATTTCCCCCTCAAGGACTGCCTTATCCAATCCCACACTAAAAGGAGTTCCACATCTGGTGTCCCAACAGTGGCCATTTCAACTTCAAAATTCAATAATCAGTCAATCATCAATAAAAGAAGATAATCAAATCAACATAACTCACAAAAATAATTACCATTATCAAGAATTAACCATCAACACTCTCATACAATCTGGAATCTGGAAACAAATCCCATTCCAAATCATCATCACCATCACAATCCTCAAATCAACCATACCATTTTTATTATCCAGTAAAAGAAGGAACACCAGAGAAGCAAACACCTAAGGATATTGATTTACTCATTGCAACACCAAGAACAGAACAGAAGGAAAAGGAAGAATTAAGGAGATTTTTCTTCAAGTTAATTCAAGAAGCAAGAAAAAACAAGAGAAGTGCAAAAGAATTTAAAGGATCAGTTTATCAGGTAGAAATGAATCAACAATCAACATCTGACTTACCACCATTACCTGAAGATACTGTAGAAGGACAGTATGCAGAAGAAAGTGAAGAAGAGGATCAAACAGTTCAAATACAAAGTATTATGAAACAAATGCAAGATTTTTTATTAACACAAAGTAAAAAGAAAGGGAAAAGAAGGGAACAAACAGCTTACACACCTGGAGCCAGTCCAAGTGAACAAACATTACCAAGGCATGTTAGGCCTGAAGATTCACCAATATCACCTACACCTGGACCAAGAGCAACCTCTACTCCAATAACAGAACCAAGAACTCAAAATATTCCAAGGAGAGTGTTTGTCACTACACCAAATAACCCAAGTCCATTACAACAGAAAGTTCCAAGACAAGAAAGACCTGTGGTTAAAATTAAAGCAAAAGATTACAATCTAAATTTTGATGGAGAAGAAGTAGAGAAATTTATCAAGAAAGTGGAAAGAATAGCTCAAATTGAAGGAGCAACAGATGAAGACCTAGCAATGCAAATGGCATTTTGGACAACAAACCAAAAGGTGAGTGATGCAATTGAAGCTATGCCAGGTTATGAAGAAGGAAATTGGACACAGCTCAAGAAAGATCTCATAACAAAATGGGGAAGAGTTGAACCTGAAAGAAGATACAGAAAAGACTCACTGATGAAGCTTTTTTCTGAAACCCAAGAAGATGGAGGAATTGGTAGTCTATCACAATATAAGAAGTTTATGGGAGAATATGAAACTATTGTTACTTACTTATTAAGATACAGGTATATTCCTCAAGATAACATGTTCCATGAAGACCTATTTGACTGTCTTTCAGCTGATATTAAAGGAGCCATAAGTAAGGAAATGATTAAAGATAATGTCATGGTTAGAGCTGAAGATGGAGGATACCTTATACCACCTATGAAGATTCTCAAGAAGTACATTGAACAAGAATTGGAAGCCAGAATATTAGTAACCAAAAGATTCTCATCATAAAGAGATACAAGAATGAATGTTACTGAAAATATAAAGAAAGTTCACTTCAAGGAAGAGGCTTTCCCAGGAATGAATGAAGCTTTTAATAAAATGAAGGAAATTACTGAATCCCTCAAAGAACAAAAACTGGAAACTAGAAAGCAGGCACAAGGGGAAAATGAAGATTTCGAGAAATTTATGACTCAACTAGAAGAATTGAAAAGTCTATCCAAATCTCCAATGGGTGGGGTTCCCAATAATCAACTCAATAATCATCAGTTCAAACCAAGAAATGATTTACCCCCATTCTCACAAAGGCATGTTCCCTATGCACCAGCACAAAACATACCAAAACCTTATGTCAAATGTTACTACTGTCTGGAGGAAGGACATTCAGTTAATAGATGTAACTACCTATTTGAAGATCAAAATAAAAAATGGGTCAGCAGACAAGGAGGTGGATTCTTATTTCCAAATTGGCAAAGAGTACCAACAGATGGAAAAATATCACCAAAGAAGTTAGTTGAAGAATTTGCAAAAGAACAGGAAGAACTTACCAATAAGAGAAAAGAAAATGAAGCTAAAGAATCAACACACCAACCAAAAGAAGTAAACATGATACAAGTAAAGAAAAATGACATTTCAACAGCTATAGCCAAAATTGAAGATTGGGGAAGCTGGCAGCCACCAACTATATCATCAGCAAATGCTCCATTTCTCAATAATTATGGATTAAGAAACACCAAACAAAGATCCTCAAGAAATGAACCTTCAAGTCAAGAACCATCAAAGTCATTACCAAAAATAATGGAAACACCACTAAAAAAGAAACCAAACATACCTGGAGCCTATATTGAAGATGAACATGGAACAGTGGAAAAAACAATTATTCCCACTAAGTTCAAGAAAACTCAAGAGTTCAAAGAGGAAGAAGTTAGCCCAGAAGTAAAATAAAAACAGGATTCTGGCAAAAAGCAGGAATTGACTCAAAATACTATTAAAAACAAGGATATCAAGCAAGAACACACAGAATTTCAAGAGGTTATGAGTCAAATTATCAAAAAGGTTTTGGATCAGAAAATAAATCTCACCTTAGAACAAGTTCTTATCATGTCACCCAAAGTTATCAACCAGCTTAAAAATTTGATAACAGAAGAAAGAAAATCAATCAACTCACTTGACACGAAAGAAATTCAAACCAAGCTCATAAACCACCACTTAGGAGATTATGAACAGCCCAAACTACATTATGCCTGTCCATTGGGGTTTATGCAAGTGTACTTAGGAGAAGAAGGACATGAAATAATGGCACTAGTTGATACAGGATCAGAATTAAATATAATACCAGAAGATTCAGCAATCAAAGCAGGACTTACCACAAGATGTCTCAACATGAATTTAAGGGGAATTGGTGGGCATTGTACCTCAATAGTTGGATTAGCAGAATTTACCCCAATCACTCTAGTCACTGGGGAAGAAAGAAATATACACCTTTTTGTAGCAAGAGGAGCAGTACACACAGTATTGGGAAGGCCCTTCCTTGAAGACAACAACATCAGATTAGACTTTTCTCAACAAAAAGGGGAAATATTCAGTTATATAGAGCCAGATGGAAGAAGGCTTTGCTTACCAATTTGCTCACCACAGAAAGTAGGATGGAGAGAAAACCCACCAGCAGGAATGGAAACATGTGCAGTTTCTAAATTGGAATATTGGAAAGAATTACCAGTAGAGAAAGAACCAAGCTCCAACAATCAGGCAATTTCAGAAAAACATTCTAACCAAGTATTTAAGGATGAAGAAATAATTGAATCTGGAGGAAAAAGGGATATAAAAGTGGAATTAGCCCCATTTAATACAGAAGACATCAAGCCAAAGCCTAAAGAAATAAATCTTACAGGAATTACAACCTCAAAAAGAGAAAATGGAAATACTGGTGACCAAATAACTCAAGCTATCAACCATTATAATTTCAAGAATCCTGAAGAAATAAAAAGAAAACCACTCACCAAGCTCCTCTCACCTATCAAAGCATTAAAATCTCTTTCAAAAGGATTATTTAAGAGTAGTTGGAAGTCAAGTATCAAACCAGTTGCAACAGTAATAAATATCACAGCAGAAGCAAGGAATTTGGACTCTCATCCTGATACATCAGCATTAAATTCCTTAAAAGGAATTTCTCTCAAATACAAGATTACCATAAACAAAGACCTCAAACCTCAAGAAAATCCCATAGTTCAGGGAGAAAGTATGGACTCAACCTCAAAAGTTAAAGAATCTACAGAATTAAATAAAATCTTGGAAAATATCATGGATAATCAACTGAAAAATGGAAATGATTATGGTCAAGAAACTGCAAAGAAAGAATCCAGAAAACCCAACATAAAAAATAATGGGGATAAAGGCAAATCCCTCTTATCACAAGAAGTAACCAGTCCACCAATTTTATTTTCAAATTTAATCCAACCAGAAGCTTCACACAAGCAGGACAACAATTTTCAACCTTTTCCCCCAAATATGATAAACATTGACCCAAGGCTTATTATGGAAAACAAAGATATTATCAAACAAAATCTAAAGAAGTCAAAAATTGGAATAGGAAAATCAGAACAAGAATTGTCAAAAGAACTTATTCAAGAACCAAAAGAAGAATCAGATACTTATCTTCCCAAAGAAAATAACCTATTGCATATCTATAAATCCAATAAGGAACCAACATTCCCAGAATATTCTCAACACCTTAAAAATTTCAACCCAAGCAGAGAACTGAATAAGGAAATCCAACCTGAAAATGAAGCTATCAAGAAAGTGGTAACTGTAGAAAAAGAAAGTGACATTACTAAAAATGAAGAACCAATTAAACTAAAACCTCAAGATTGTACCAACACCAGAAATTCTATGGAACAAGATTTTATGGAAAAGAAACCACAGCCAAATGATATGTGTAGTTCTAATTCTACAAATCATTCAACAGATGACAAAGAGGAAGACTCACCTACCCCACACCATCACTCTGATAAAGAAAATACCAATTTGAATTTGGAAGCAAATTACTTTTCTTTGGACAAAGCCAAGGAAAGCCAAATGAACAAAAATGAAGAAATAAATAAAGAAATCAGTAACAGACAGGAAAAACAGGACCAAAAGGCTTTATCAAAATCAACAAATATGGAAGAACTTGAAGCAGAGGGAATTTTACTTACAGAAGACCAATTTCCCTGGGAAGGCTATACCAATTGGCAGCCTTTGAGGAATGAAAACTGCAACCTGGAACTGTAAAAACTGACTGAACAAGATCATCAATGCTCAACCCAACATGTAAAGTGGCTAGAAGGAATAAAGAAAGAAAGAAATAAAACAACAGAAAGTAGTAAAAAGAAGAAGAAGACTAAGGCAGAAAAGGAGTATTTCTGGATTACCCAGAATAAAAAGTTATGCCCAAATTTGCAAGCCCATTTGGCAAGGCAATATCAAATTTCAATACAAAATGAGGACTGGAAAGAGAACAAAAATGAAAATGGAAACACCAATCATGAGTATTGAAGGGATGAAAAAGAATTGCAGGATCAATATCTCAATAAAGAAAGAAGAAATGAGCTTACATCAAAAAAGGCCAAATTTGAGAGTAGTCTTGATAGCAAATTTTCACATCCTCAATGAAGTTTTTTTTTATAATAAACTTTTCTCTTTATCTCATGAATTTTGGTTTCTCAGATATCAATAAATATATATATATATATATATATAATAATACTTACTTTTATTTCATTTTTTAAAATTTTATTTATTTATTTTTATTTTATTATGGATTCAATTAATTATCTATTATGTCTTATTTTTTTTATTATTCTTTTTTGATTCTTATTTTTCATTTTGACTTTTTATTTTTATTTTTATTTTATTTTTTTTCTTGCTTTTATTTTAATTTTATTTTATTTTATTTTATTTTATTTTATTTATTTTTTGTTTTTATTTTTTATTTTCTCTCATCTCACAGCTAACAGGGTCTCAGAGCATAAAAAAAAAAAAAAATAAATAAATAAAAAAAAGCAAAAACGATTGATAGCGACTAAAACAAAGAGTACAATACTGTACAGTACAACAATTAGAAAAAAAATAAATAAATATTTTTTATTTATTTTTTCTTTTAAAAAAAAAAAAAAGAAAAAAGAAAACAAAAGAATAAGTAATAATAATAATAATAAATTATTAAGAAAATAAAGCAAATGATCAATTGCGATGGAAAAAGAAAAACAAAGAAAAAAAAAAAGAGAGGATCGATCGCGATGAAAACAGAAGAGTACTGTACTATACAGTACAGTGTAGAAACTACAAAAACACAAAAAAAAAACCATCAAAATGAATAAAAAAAAATAGTAGAAGTTAGATTGAACAGTCAAGAAAGAAACACCCGTGGCTAGAAAACAAAACCAAACACTTCAAAATTGAAGTATTCACACCCAGTTACTTCAAAAAAAAAAAAAATTATTATTATTAAATTAAATTAAAAATAATATTATTATTATTTATATTAAATTAAATGTATTATTATTATTTAAACTAAATTAAACTTATAATTATCATTCAAATTAATTCAAATTTATTATTATAATAATAAAAAAAAAAAAAAAAAAAAAAAATTAAATGGAGAGGGGGTGCCCACCCATTTAATAATCATCAATGGGTTATAGTTTAGAGTTGTCATGAAGAGGATGACATGGGTATTAATTTCATTGAAGAACATTTGGGGTCTCAATATTATTAAAATACAATAGGAGGAAAAAAATAACTAAACAAAACTCAACAAAAATCAATCAAAATTAGTAAAACAATAATAGCAGCAAAAAAAAAAAAAAAAAAAATCACTTCAAAAAAAGGTCCTAGATAAGACCTTAAACTGTCTAAATATCCCAATTTTCTTCATTTATTTTATCCATCATCAAAAAACATTAAATCAAGAAGAGGTCCTGGATAAGACCTTAAACTGTCTAAGATCCTTATTTCCAAAATTAAGCAACAAAATCACTTCAAGAAGAGGTCCTAGATAAGACCTTAAACTGTCTGAATAATTAGTTTATCTTTTATCAATACCATTCAACAAAATAAAAGGTCCTAGATAAGACCTTAAACTGTCTAAATAATTATTTTATCTTTCATCAAGACACTTCAACAAAATTCAACTCAAGAAAAGGTCCTTGATATGACCTTAAACTGTCTAAATATCTCAATTTTCTTGATTTATTTCTTCCATCATCAAACAACATTAAGTCAAGAAAGAGGTCCTAGATAAGACCTTAAACTGTCTGGATCATTATTTCAACATTCATCAAGATAAATCAGTCAAAATTACCTCAAGAAAAGGTCCTTGATATGACCTTAAACTGTCCAAATATTACAATTTTTTCTATTTATCATCAACAAATTAAACCAATAAATGGTCCATGATAAGACCTTAAACTGTCTGAAAAACTCTTTTATAATACTTATTCAAAAATCAAGACTCAAGAAAAGGTCCTGAGTATGACCTTAAACTGCCTCATCAGCATTATTTTATGCTAATTAAAGTCTCAGGACTAAAGCAGAGGTCCTGGATAAGACCTTAAACTATACAAATTTTCTTTTTTATTATTTTTCATTTATTTTATTGTATGGCAATACTGGTGGAAATATTTAATCAAGATAATTTATCAGTAGCTGGAAGAATTTTTATCAAATGGAGAGGGAAATCACCCTAAATCAGTATTGATGATATAGGACAACATTAACATGGATAAACAAACAAACAAGAAGAAACAACAGGGTCCAAATCAAAATATGAATAAATGGAGATTCAAAATCAATATAACAAGACATCAATGGAATTATCAACTGAATTTATTGAAATAAAAACTTAAAGAAAGAAAATTCTCACTTATGAACCCAGGATATTGTACTTGAAACTGGAATGCTGGGGACAGCATTAAATGGAGAGGGGGATGTGGTATTCCATACCTTTTTACCAGTTTCAAGAAATCTTTTGGAAATTAAAAGTTGGAAAATCAAGATCAAAATGGCTAATTCAGGAAATCACCACTCAAAGGACATGATTGAAAATCACACACACCCAGGAACAACATCAATAGTAGGGAGGAATGGAAGATTTTAGCATTCACAATTGAAATATTCAATATACTTCTATAATTAAATGAATAATAGAGGAGTCCAATCTTATGGAGTTACACAATAAAACTTACATATAAGGCTTACATGATCAACAATAGGCTTAATACATACAGAAAACTCAAAATTACATGGACAAAGTAACATTGTAGTATTATATCCACCCTAAAGCCATCAAGAAGATTATATTACCAACAGTTACAGTAACCAAATACAGTTCATGTGACACAAGGATCATATGACAGTATCCAATCCAATTCAATACAGGAAAATCCACTAAAAACTTAAAAATTACACAACAATACAGGAGCCCAAATAAGACTTATGCAGTCCACATGCATAAGATCTGGACATTACACAGCCACAGGATTATTAAAATTCAACTTAATTGAAATTCAACTAGCTGCATGCAAGGAAAATACACTAAACTGTAAAGTACATAGCAATTACAGTAATCAATAATTAAAACTCAAGAGGATATCCCCACATTACACAGCATAATCACCTGGAACTAAATAAACCTTACAAACAAATTATACATGGGCTTATTCACATGACACCATATTCATCCTTACTCACCAGAATTAATTCCTCAAGGCTGTGAAAGCTGACTAAAGCAGTGCAAAAGAGAAGTCACCTGATATTCTTATCAAAATCCCCACCAAGAAAAACATCTCAACCTTCATTTTGACCAAACAAATGGTGAAAATATCTCAGTCATATGATACCATTCCCAATTTTACACACTAGCAATAATTTCTCAAGGCTGTGCAAGATTACTAATGCAGTATAACAGATAGGTCATCTGACTTTTGCTACAAAAAATCTACACCAGCAAAATTATCTCAAGGGCAAGAATAACACTTTACATGGAGAGCCATGGGTACTTCTCACAACATAAAAGGAGGCCTCTCTCTCTCATTTTCTCCTCTTTCCTCATGCAAATAATTATAAACCAAGAAGGAGAATAATTATTCATCCCTTACTAGTAGGTTAATCTAGAAATTATTATTATTATTATTACATTACATTAAAAGTGATTTATATATAGCTGTAGTTAACAGTAGGTCTGCCTATATTTTAAATTCATCTATCAGTGAAATACTCATACTCAACAAAGTATTTATATTATACTCTTCTCACTAGAAGAAAATCCATATCACTATTATTATTATTACAAAATATATATTTTACATATTATCAAAATTATTTACCAACAACAACTATTTAAACTATCAAGCAATATTATTATATTATCACTATCACTAAATTTTCTCATATTGAGCTATTATCCATTAAACAAAATACCTTCAACAAGGAAAACAACTTAAAATCACCACTCAGTACTATTATATCTATTATTTATCTACTCAATTATTATCTTATCATCTTGAAATCACCTACAAATTTTTTATTTAAAATTATTATTATTTTACCATTAGTCTGATTATTGAATAGGTCTGATAGAGACTGCTGAAAAGTCTTCTCTAGTTGTAAAGCCGCAATCTTAAATATTGATTTGTGAGCTCTGTAGGGAGATTGTTTAGTATATTCAGAGGGGCAGCTAAAACAC
This sequence comes from Austropuccinia psidii, assembly GCA_023105745.1. NCBI lineage: Eukaryota > Fungi > Basidiomycota > Pucciniomycetes > Pucciniales > Sphaerophragmiaceae > Austropuccinia > Austropuccinia psidii. Next base: position 52,865,441 of record JALGQZ010000005.1, read on the forward strand.
CATTAGCACCCTTGGTTACAGGATTATTTCAGCAATTCAAAACTGTTTACCTGTGATTTCCCCCTCAAGGACTGCCTTATCCAATCCCACACTAAAAGGAGTTCCACAGTAGCATTTTACTGCAAATCCTTTAACAAAAGTACAGGAGTCCAGAACTTGAATCCCAGCTGGAAGAACCCTGGTTGAGGGCCTATAAGGATAACAATTTCTTCCTTATAGATGGCCTGCTCTACTACAGAGAAAAACACACAAGTGCACTCACAGTGGTAGACAGGGACCACATCTCTCTGATCCTGCAGGAATGCCATGACTGCCCCTACATGGGAAAAATGAGTGAAGACAGGACCAAATAGAGGGTAGCAAGCACATCTTGGTGGCCCAAGTGGGAAAAAGAGTTGAGTGAATACATTAAAACTTGTGAAAGATGCCAGAAGGAAAATAGGAAACATGGGAATAAGTATGGATTACTTCAACATATAGAAGAACCCACACACCCATGGGAAACCATCAATATGTACTGGGTCACAGGACTTGTACCAGGAGGCAAAGAAAACTACAATTCCTGTTTAATCCTAGTTGATAGGTTCAGCAAGAGTATGAAGTGCCTACCATGCCATAAAGAGGACAAAGCCATGGATACTGCCCTGTTCTTCTGTAATAACCTCATATCTACCTGTGGAGTCCCTAAGATCATCATTAGTGATAGGGACCCAAAATTCACATCTGAATTTCAGACCAACTTGTATGAAATTCTTGGAACCAAGCTTGCTTTTTCCACAGCTTACCATCCACAAACAAATGGACTAGCTGAAAGGATGATCCAGACAATGGAGGAAATCCTTGGAAGATTCTGTGAGTATGGCATGGAATACAAGGACCATGAAGGATACACCCATGACTGGGTTACCCTTCTACCAGTAGTCCAACTGGCTTATAATACAAATCAGCACTCTACCACAGGAAAAAGACCTGCACTGGTAGTGAAAGGGTGGAATCCCCTTTTACCTGTGGACCACTTGAAGAAAGATCTTCTAACCATCCACACCACAGCCAAAGACTTCCATGAAATGTGGAAGAGGGCTTGTGAAACAGCTTCCAAATGCATAGCTGAGGGAAAGGAGTATAATAAGCAGAGGTGGGACAAGTAACACATGGAATCTGACTTCAAAGAAGGGGACCAGGTGCTGGTATCTACACTAAACTTTGATAATCTCAAACAACCTAAGAAGATGAGAGACTAATTTGTAGGGCTCTTTACTATCATTAAGTTGGTAGGAAAGAATGCAGTGGAGGTCAAACTCACAGAGGAGTTCTCCAGGAAACACCCAGTGTTTCCAGTGAGTTTGGTCAAACATTACTTCCAAAAAGAGGAGGGTAAGTTCCCCTCCAGGAAGAAGAACCCCAAACCACCAGAAATAGTGGAGGTGGGAGACCCCCCTTGACCAGTGAAGAAAATCATTGGGGCCAGGAAGATCAGACTTAATGGTAGGGATCAGAGACAATACTTAGTCAGATTCCAACACCAAACAGCTGATAAAGACAAATGGTTGGCAGAGGATGCAATACCAGATGGGAACCTTCATTGGAGGAGATTCAGAGCCTCTAGGAGGACTGAACAGTCTCATCAATGATGAGCCTTTTCTAGAGGGAGGGTATGTCAGCCTGTGACTCAAAACCAGAGCACAAGCATGACAGCCAAATACCATAAACCAATGGTATAGCCAAGATACCACCAAAACATGGAGCTGAGCCAAATCAGCTCAAAAGGTATCAAAAGGAAAAGGAAACTCACCCCTTCCCAAATATGCAAGTCCCATCATCATAGGACAAAGAATAACAAAGTTATTCCTGCTCAAAGCTGTTGCTGAGCATAAACCTTAATTTTTACCTCTCATCTGAAATACAGAGTAAAAGGCCTAACCCCATCAAATGGGAATTCAAAATGAAGCTCTAAGCCAGGGCTATCTAATGGTACCAAACAAACTGAGTTAGTACCAGTATTACAGAAGTTATGGTCAAATTCAGGCCAAATAAGGGTGAATCAATTACTCACCTCCCATCTAACTTCTACAGTTTTAGTGTGAGATAGTTAAAGTTGGGTCTTTTTGGAAAGAGAACAATAAAGGCTATCTGATGGTGCCATTAAGCTCCCCATATCCCACCTAGAACAAAATTTATGAGGCAAACAAGCCCAGTACAGCTTTTTTCCTAAAACGTGCATATGTACAAAATTCTTGTACATGGGATAACTTTGCCATATTTAATGATAACCATATCAAATAAGGTACCATTGTGTAGATCACATACAGGGCTACACACTGAACCAACTTTGAGGCTGATATCTCAAGAACTGACAACGGTATGGCTGTTTTAAGGTCAAAATCCCACAGCTTGGCCAATACAGCCTTACCCAGGGATAATATCCCATAACCATGATTATGAGGTGTAAAAATGACAAAGAAGCTTGCTTTTACTTCATTACCTCATAGTTCATTCAATACTGGGGTCCCATACAGGTTCTTTACAGCATTCTATGAGTCATACACATCAGAATCAAGCTGTGTGGTCCCCAGATGAAAATCTTCACCCTGTATTAGTGAAAACTGCCCAAATGTGGTTTCAAAACCGCATCTGAGCCCAATAAAAGATATAAAGGCCTTTGAAAACCACAAGCCTGTCTTAGAGAGTGAAAGATCTTCATTTCCTCTACACGGAAAGGTCTAGCAGCCTTTTCACCCTATTTCAGGATGAAAAGGGTCCTTTTCACAGCCAGAAAAAGTTTCCTCATCCTGCTCTTGAGTTCCTACATAGTATAGCTGTCAAAAACAGTTCTACTCTTGGAAAATAAACAGGTATACTTCTAATTTTAAGCATTGTAGACTTTATTATTGTAATCCAACAGGTAAAGCTGCACCCAGGGTTTTCAACAGTGCTCACCACCACTATTCTTCAAGAGTGAAACCCTTTTATTTTAATAATAAACCATTATTATACTTTAATACCCTTATTTTGAATATTCATAACTGCGTGACAGTCATATTTAAAGTTGTAATCAACCCACTTACAGCTTCATCATAGACACAGCCTGACAATAGGGATATTTTCATCATTTTTGTATTTCTGGGTAGTTTTTTAGTAAGTAATAGTTCAGAATTGACTGAGAGGGATGAAGCGAACTGCTTAAACACCTCTCAATGATGTGATATAGTGCTCAATTACTAGGATTTATTAGCTCTGTAGTCAGTAGATGGTTTTCTGCTAATACTATGTAATTAAATTTGAGATAATATTGATAAAAATGATTTAATTTTAAATCATGTGGTTTGAATACAAATCATCTTATTAAAGTGAATCATGTGATGAATATAGAAAGGTCAAATAATTTTTTTTAATTTGACACATTATGTACTTGAATTCCTTCTGTGCAGATGTGAGCTGTATAAAATCTAAATATGAGGTCATACAAAAAGATGTGCAAAAAAAATGAATTGTTGTTTAATTGAAACAATTATTCGATAAAAAGAGTTGAAATATAATTATGTGAATAAGTATAGTTCAATTAAAAAAATCATGTGATTAATGAAAGAACTAATATGATGTCACTTGGTTGGATATATGATGTGTTTGCATTGAAGCTGTGCAAACCTTCAATATAATTTTTCAAGTTTAACCAATAAAGTCCTTTATTTGTATATATGATGTGCTTGGCTAAAAGCTGTGTAAGCTTTATATATGATAGATTTTTTGATAATGAGGTATTTTAATTAATGAGATAATGGAAAGAATCATATGATAAACTCAACACATAACTGTGTGATTAAATTAAAACCTTGTAATTGTGTAATAAATTAAGGGTGTTGGTAAAAAAACGGAAGCAAATTGGTAAAAACACGTAAGAGCTTACGTGTTTTGGCCATAATTTGGTAAAAACACGTAAGGGGTGCCCTGGGCCCATTTTTGATTAAAAATGAAACACAATTGGGCCTGTATTGGGCGAAAACATGCTCAAAAGAGGTTTTTTCCCCACAAAACCTCTCTAACTCCAAATTGTTTCAGATTTTTTTGCCCAGCCCCCCAAAAAAATAACAAGCCCATACACCCCAATAATCCACATTATCCCCACCCCAAACCATTGTTTTTTTTTTGGAAAAACAGCATTACTAAAGGCATTTTGCAAAGTTTTTCACACTTTTTTTTCTTTTTTTCCCCCAAAGACTGCATTTCCCACCACAACAACCTGCTTTCAAGCCTCTCAATTTTCAATTTTTTACCTTCCCTCATCTATTAATCCCACATTTAAACCACTTTCTTTCACTCTTAACCACTTCTGTTCATTTTTCACACCTTTTTTCACCTCTTTTTCACATTTCAAAAGGTTCTTACCCCATTCCAAATCCCCCAATTCCCCCTTTTTTTCACTTTTATACATAATTTCCATTAAAAAAATGCTTCAACCCCCCACTGAACGTGAATTACAGACCCTTGAGCTTCTCTGGAAACATGTGCATAATATTGCCAGGGCTCAGGGGTATGCTGTGTCCACCTTGAGGTCCAATATGACCCACAACCAAATTGAAATATGTTGTGACAGGTCTGTCACCCCAAATCCCAACAAAAGCCCCTCCAAAACACTCACCTCAAGAAAGCTTGACTGTCCTTTTAGACTTTATGCCAGGAAATATGCCAAGAGTACCACTTGGACTCTTACAGTCAAAAATCCTGAACATAGCCATGATGCCATTGAAAATATCATGGCACATCCTGATTTCAGGAAATTCAATGAGCAAGAAGCATCCCAAATTGCTCAAATGTCTGAATGACTGCTCATGCCAAGGCAAATTCAGGCCCAATTATGCAGCCAGAGGGAGTCTGACAGGCCTTGTCAGGGTGAGTCTATATAGTAGCTATAAAATGTAGTTACAAGCTAGTATTATGACTGTGACACGTCAAAAACAAATAAAATTAAACCTTCAGGTCCTACTGCCATGTGGTAACAGTGGTGATGAGTCTATTGAGGACCTGGGTTGCAATACTCTAATATCTTTTGACTGTAAAGAGGTACTACAATAATTATATTTTAATTATATCTTTAATAATAATTCTAAGGACACTACTGATTGATAACAGTTTTGTCACATAAGAATATGGATAATAAGATAAGATGATGGGTTTTCAAGAAAAAAACCCTTCTTTTTATATCTTTCAAGACTGTCAAGAGTTATTAACTCTTCACACGTCAGAGGAGTGAAATTTTGCACTCCAATGATCAATATGTGGTTCTGGATCATCAATTCTGACGTCAATAGAGGCAGAATTGTGGTTTTGGAACCACAAATGATCATTCTGGATCAATACAGGGTGAAAAAAACTTTTCACCTGCTACGTCAGCACTTGGATGACGTTGTTCTGGTGTCTGTATGATCAATAATGATGATTTTAGAGAGGTTTTATCTTCATAAGTATATTATTTTAAGTATGAGAGCAATACTGTTTGATACAGTCATGTATTGCTAGAAAAACCTTCCAATCAAGATATCTCAATCAGTTCTTAAGATATCAAGAAACCAAGAGCACAGAATTGAAGGGCGTAATGAGCTTTTCAATTTGGTATGCTTCATGTTTACCCTTCTTTAAAATAGCAAAAGGTATAAGGGTTTTAAGTTTTTGGATGTATTTTTGTACATCAGTATGAGGCTTCAAAAAACTTCCATACCAGATATCTTCTTCAATTTGGAAGATATCTGTATTCTGATGATACAGTCTTGTAGGGCTTGATTAGATCTACAGTTTGGTATATTACACTGTACAGCTGTATGAGTGTATGCCAAAGATACAGGGGTTTGTTTACCTTGTTGTTTTCAGAATATCTGTATTTTGGTTGTTAAACCTTTGAACCAAGATCCCTCAGTCAATTTAAGAGATACAGAGGTCTAAGGTGTCTCAAATTAAAGCTCCTTTTTCGATCTTTAATTTGGTTATACATTTGTACAGTTTTGTACAAGCCCTCTTTGACTTTCAGGGGGGTCTTGGTTTTCAAATAAAGGTCATATGGTATCTCCAGTTGTAGTGGTGTTACAGCAACATGGATGATACCATTGTGTAGCTCTCTATGTGAGCTTTAAGAAAAATACCATTTTTGGTATAGAATAACTTGAATATGAATAAGTTAGATGAGAGGTGAAAATAAGGGTTTTGAATTGTTTATTCTCCTCTAGGTTGCCTTATTCTGTTTGGATAAGGTTGGTGTTTAATTTAAGAGGAGTTTTTTCCTCTTATTTATTACTTGTATTGACTATGTTTGCTCAATATTTGTCATACCATTATTTATGGTATGTTGGATGTCATGCTAGTGCTCTGTTTTGAGTCACAGGCTGACATACCCTCCCTCAAAAGAAGGCTCATCATTGATGAGACTCTTCAGCCCTTCTGGAGGCTCTGAATCTTCTGAGGTGTATTTGTCCATCTGGGATTTCTTTATCAGTTAACCTTTTATCTTTATCTGCTGGTTGATTCTTAAATCTAACCAGATATTGCCTGTTGTCTTTCCCATTAATTCTTATTTTCCTGGCTTTAATGATCTTTTTCACTGGTCCAGGTGAGTCATCTTCCTTTACCAATCTTTCATGGGTGACTGTCTTCTTCCTGTCAGGGAATTTCTCCTCATCTGTTTGGTGATAAGGTTTGACCAGGCTCACAGGGAAAACTGGGTGTTTCCTAGAAAACGCTTTGGTCAGGTTGACTTCTACTACATTCTTTCCTATTAGCTTAATAATGGTGAATGGTCCTATGAATGAGTCTCTCATCTTCTTGGGTCCTCTTAGATTGTTGAAGTTAAGAGTTGAGATTAGAACTTGGTCTCCTTCTTTGAAATCAGGTTCTTGGTGACTTTTATCATATCTCTGTTTGTTGTATAATTTAGCTTCAGCCACACATTGTTCTGCTTTTTCACAGGCAGTTTTCCACATTGTGTGGAAGTCTTTAGCTGTGGGGTGTACTGAGAGGAGGTTCTTTTTCAAGTAGTCTACTGGAAGTAGTGGGTCCCATCCTTTCTCTAACATGGCAGGGGTTTTTCCTGTCACTAAGTGTATACTTGTGTTGTATGCCAATTGTACAGCTGGTAGGAGGGTTACCCACTCATGGGTATACCCCTCATTGTCTTTATATTCCATGCCATATGCACAAAATCTTCTAATGATGTCTTCTAATGTTTGAATCATTCTTTTTGCTAGACCATCTGTTTATATATGGTAAGCTGTGGAGAATGCTAGTTTGGTTCCCAGCATCTCATATAGATTAGTCCAAAATTCTAATGTGAATTTAGGGTCTCTGTCACTAATTATAACTCTTGGAACTCCACAGTTTGCTATCACATTGTTCCAGAACAATATGGCTGTGTCCATTGCTGTGTCCTCTTTGTGACAGGGGAGACATCTGACACTCTTGCTGTACCTGTCTACTACTACTAGGCATGCATTAAAGCTGTCTTTCCCTCCAGGGACCAGGCCTGTCACCCAATCCATGTTTATTATTTCCCAGGGTTGTTTGGGCTCCTCTTTACTCTGGAGTAATCCATATCTTTTGCCATGACCTTTGTTGGCTTTTTGGCATCTGGTACAAGTGTTGATGTATTCACTCAAGTCTTGTTCCCACTTTGGCCACCAAGCTGTGCTAAAAACTCTTTCTTTAGTTCTTTCTTCACTCATGTGTCCCATGTATGGGCAGTCATGGCATTCCTGTAGTATCAGGGAAATATGTTCTCTATTTATTATTACCAGGGCACTTGTGTGTTTTTCCCTATGGTATAGTAGATCATCTATCAGAAAAAATCTGTTCTCTTTGAAGTTTTTGAGCCATGGCTCTTCCAATTGGCTCTCTAGTTCAGGACTCCTGTACTTTTGTTTTAATAGTTGTATCAATATACTACGCTGTTTGTGTTTATTGTATGATGATTGTACTATACTGAAGAACTCTGTATTTAGATTAGAGGAGCTGATTCCCAAAATGGGTATCTCTTTGCTCTCCCCATAGCTCTGTGCTGGGTTTGATGGGTCATTCCCTAATGCCCAGTTTGATAGTTTGAAGTTCATTCTCCTATCTATCTCCATGCATTGTATGGGCATTTTGGCCCCATTTTCTGGGTCATATGCTGGATTCTCTTGGTCATTCTTCAGTGGGTACCTGCTGAGACCATCTGCATTAGTATGACTTTTCCCTTCTTCATAGATAATAGTCATATTACCTCTGTATTCTTGTATGGCTATTTGCCACCTGAGCATGTGTCTGTTTGTTGTCTTCATGTTCAACAGTGATTTGAGGGCTGTGCAATCAGTAAAAAATTCAAATACTGCTCCTTCTAAGTAGTAATGGAGTTTTTCTATTGCCCATACCAAACAGAGACATTCTGTCTGAGTAGCTCCATATCTGGCTTCTGAGTCTTTCAGTTGTCTTGATATATAGCAAATTACTCCTTTGGGTATTCCATCCACTAGTTGCCTCTGGTGTAGTGCTGCTCCTAGTCCTTGGCTACATGCTGCATCTATATATAGTTTGAATGGTAGTTCAAAATCAGGCATCATTAGGACAGGGGCATTGGTCAGTTCATATTTGATCTTCTCAAATGCATCTCCTCTTTCTTTGGTAATTTAAAAGACTACATCTTTTGAGCACAGTTTGTATAGGCTACTTGTGATATGTGCAAAGTTTTTTATGTGGCTCCTGTAGTAACTAGCAAAGCCCAAAAAATATTGCATTTCTTTAATGTTCTTTGGTACTGGTTTCTTCAGTACTTCAGCAACTTTATTTTGGTCTATGGCTAGACTTAAACCTGAAACTTTGTGTCCTAGGGCTAGCAGTTCTTGCTTTCCAAAGTTACATTTTTTAAGAGATATTTTCATGTTGATTGGTGTACATTTTCCCAATATTTTATCAATTTTCCTCACATGGTCTTCCCATGTTTCTGAGTATATTACGATATCATCAATGTACACCACCATCCACCCTTCCATTATTTCATCTTGAAATATGGTATCCATCATTCTCTGAAAATGGGCTGGTGCATTCGTAATGCCAAATGGCATTCTAGTATATTCATATATGCCCATATGGCATATAATTCTTAGTAATTTGATGGAATCTGGTTTCACCCCATTCTGGTGGAAGCCTTTCATGCAATCCATTTTTGTAATAAACTTGGCTTTTGCTAGCTTATCTAGTGCATGTGGTATCCTTGGGATGGGGTACCTATCTGCTTTGGTGTAATTATTCAAAGCCCTGAAGTCCCCACATAGTCTGGATTTACCATCATGCCAAGTTATAAGGACTGGTGTAGTGACTTCTACTATCTCATTGTGTCCTATTTTCCTTATGACCCCCATTTCTAGGAGTTCATTGATATGTTTCTCAATTTCTTTCCTAGTTTCCATGCTGGCTGGGTATGGTGGTCTCCTAAGCATAGGTGGATATGGTCTTTCTACATCCAGATATAATTCTATATCATGTCCTTTGATTTTTCCTAGTGGTTCATCTCCTATTGCAAAAGCTCCTCTATGCTTCCTCAATACTTTCAGTAAGCTGAGTTTAGTGCCATATTGGGCTTCTTTGAATTCTTCCACTAGTTCTTTCAGGGTGTTATCATTTGTTATATGATTCCTGTCAAAGGAAAAGTTTTTGTCTTTGTTTTTATCTATGGTAAGATATCTATTTTTACTATTGCAAATGTCCATACCATACATTCTTTGGTACTCTTTACCTAGTAATAATCCTTGTACATGTGCATTCTCTAGAACTACAAATTCAGGTTCTAGTCTGATATTTCCATTTTGGTGTGGGATAATTATCTCTTTGATTATTGTCTCCAGTGAGTGCATTTTGCCTGATGCACTTTTAAAGCTTCTAGCTTTTGTTGGTATTATATCCTCTTCCCATTTGGGGAAGTGTTGTTTTAAGTATTCCTTTGCCACTATGGAGCAACTTGCTCCTGTGTCAATGATCATTAGATGTTTACAGTTCTCAATGTAAACTGTCAATTTTGTAGGTGTTCCATGAATGAATCCCATCCCTCTATTTGGGGTTACCAGGAATGTTTGTGCATTCTGTGTGTGCTTACAGAGGTCTTTGTCTGTTGTTATCTGTGGTATTCCTGAATCTAATTCAATGTTTTGTATGTCAAGTGAACTTTCTTCATTGCATTCCACTATTTATTCTTCTATCGTATCAGGTTCACTTTGTGATTCTGTTCTCATACCATTTCCCATACTGTCAGAATCAGATTTGTCACCTGTTTGTTCTTCTTCTGATTCTTCATCAATTGCATATATTTTCTTTTTTGGTTTTGTGCAATTGTTGGCATAGTGGTCTGGTGATCCACAGTTGTGGCACACATATTTCTTTTTGGGGTTTCTTTCCCTTTCTCTTTGTTTGTTTCTTTAACTTCAGACTTCTTGTCTTTGAAGTTTGGTTTATAGGATGTGTACCTTCCTATGGAGGTTTTTTTCCTCACATCTTGTATGACATTTGCTATGTCATCAATGCTTGCATCTGCATTTGACTGCATGTTCTAGATCTCCTGGCAATTTTGTTAGGAGTTTATGGTTTCTCATTTCTATTGTCATATTGGGATCAATAGCTTTGAGCCTTTTTGTTTGTTTGAGACACCATTCATATGGGTCTTTCTCTGTGGAGTATCTATCACTTTCAAAGGACATGGTCTTTTGCCAGATCCAAATAACATTGCTATACTTTTGTATAATCTGGTTCCTCCACCATGGCCAGCTTTTCCTGCCATGTAGTTATTTCATCTCAGTATACCATATGTTTGCATGGCCTCTGAATGCTGTGTTAAGTCTTGTTGTGATCCAGTAGTCTGGTATCTTTGGGACATCAACAAAGAGTCCATCGATATAGTCAATGATTTCCATATGGTCATATTCCCCAATTCCTGAGAACTTTGGCCAGTTTGCTACTTCTGGTAACTGTTTTAGTGCCTGTTTCTCTGAATAGCTGAGATTTTCCCCATCTTGGTACATTGACTATGATCTTGACTTTGGATTCTGATATTCAGGTTCCTGGTCATAGTCTTTATCCTCTTCTTTCAATTTTGTAGAGGTAGTGGGTTGACCTTGTGTTGGAGGGTATTGATTATCTTCTCCGTCATAGAGGTAATCAATTTCTTTATCAAAGCTATCCTGTTGCGGCTGGATACTCCTCAGATCTCTCCTCACAGTTTGTTGTTCTTCTAGAATTGAATTCAACTGTCTGTTAGTTTTTTCAAATTCTGGCCAAATTTGGGCCAGATTTGTATTCAAGTCTTTTATGACTGTTGCTTGGAAAGCATTTTCTTCTTTCAATGTTTCCACTTCTGTCCTCATTTTTTCTGAGGTTTTATGTGTCCAATCCATGAATTGGGCCAATTTGGTCCATGTGAATTTGTTTTCAAACTCATGAGTGTGGATTGTAGTCTCAGTTATCAATTCTGGATCAATTGAGTCAGAACTATCAAAACTATTTGTAGGTACAACTATTTTTTGCTTTTGTGTACCTCTTGGACTAAGTCCATCAGCTTTTTCATCAATAGGTCTTCTTCCTTCTTCCTCTGGTTGAAAGAAGTTTTGTTTTTCCCTTGGGCTCCTTTTCTCCTGTTGGAAACTACGTGGAATGGTTGGGGAGCCTTGGATGAAGTTTTCTTTGGCTTGTAAGGCCTGGAACTGCTGGATTGTTGTGGGGAAGATGGGACTTCTCCTTCCATTTCTGGGGGTACCTGAATCTGACTGGGCTCTTCCTTGTGCCAAGATCTCTCTATGGCTTGTATGGCTGCCTGGTTCTCTTTGATTCTGATTTCTCTTTCTTCTAAGAGTTTGAAATTCTTGTTGGGATTCCAACCTTGCATTTCTGTCATAAGTTCCACCCAAGCCATTTGCTTGAGACAGATCTTCTGAGTTGTTATCCCCACTTCTGCCCATGATGCTGCCATAGTGAACATTTTGTTGTCCATGCTCCATGTGAAGAGGTCTTTCAGGAGTTTGTGTATTTGAAGGACCTGTTCTGCATCTGTCCAATCTCCTGGTTGGACTTTTGGGTTGAATTTGATTTGGAATAAGACCTTGGGTAGGAGTTCCCTGATGGTAAATCCTATGCTGGTCATTTGATCCAGTAGCTGGCTGTCTTCTTCCTCTGTGTCTTCTTGGCCAGTTTTCTGGTTGATTTCTTGGGAATCCAAGATCTCTAAGAAGTGGGGGTGTCATGTTAACAATGTTAAAAAATGACAGACAATAAAAACTTTTGTATGTTTCAAGGTTTATTTACCTTTAGCAGGCCCTTGTACAAATTTATGATCTATACTCTTTGGCAATTTGCCTTTAGAGTTTACAACTGGGTTGATAACAGTGATTTTCTGTTTTTTAATTTGTTTTGGGGATCCAACTGGTTTTGTTGGAGCTTTTCTGGGTTTTTTGGCCCTTGGCACGGCTATTGGTGTCCACTCTTTTGAGTTGATTGTCACTTCACTGTGTCTTTTCTGCTTGCCCTTGGTTTTTGGCAGCACCTCTCTGTCTTCTGAGGCTGTCACAGATGGATTTCCTTGTGACTGGGTTTCTAATGGAATATAGTCTTTTTCCACTATTCAGAAAAGATATTTCAAATTGTATATCAGTATTTTATGATAAACAAAGTGATTTTATTCAATTCTACTGTTATTTTTCAAAGTTTTTAAGTGTTCTTATTATAATATGTTGTTTTTTTATTTTTTATATGTTTTTATTGAAAAATAACAGTTTTTGAGTTTTTCACTTATGTTTTATAAGTGAAAACTGTAATATCCAAGTGTTTTGTGAATGATTCACTTGGATATTATTGTGTTTTTGTATAAACACGTCAAATTTCTTAAATTATAATAAATTTGATTTGTTATTATAAATATTATAAATAATATTTATTTTAACACTTGATTTTTGATTAAAATATCAATCAATTACAGGTTTTCACATCAATTTGAGTGATGTCTTGTTTTAAAGGAAATATTTAATTGAAATATTCCTTATAATAAAAAATTATTTTATTATTTAATATTTATTAATTATTTATTAATAAATGTTTCTTTATTAATTTTTACACACTTTGGTGAAACATAATAGTAAAAATAAGTAATATACTGTTTGTATATTATTATTTATATTGAAATTTAAATAATACTGTTGTATTATTATCAAATTTCGTGAAAATTATTGCAATATAATGAAATAAAGAGGATTTGTACTCTTACTCTCAACAAAAATATTTGTAATATATCTTTTTGGAGAAAAAAAAATTACGTATATGATATATGATGTTATATTATATAAAAAAAATGATAATAATAGAAAATAAGATAAATTCAAAATTTTACTCACTGTTAGTAAAATACCTTTTAAATAACTGGATTTTTACGCCTAATTCAGTTCAAAACACGTCCAATAAGGTTGAAAAACCATGGCCAGGCCCCCAAAATGTCAGGGTGAGTCTATATAGTAGCTATAAAATGTAGTTACAAGCTAGTATTATGACTGTGACACGTCAAAAAAAAATAAAATTAAATATCCAGGTCCTACTGCCATGTGGTAACAGTGGGGATGAGTCTATTGAGAACCTGGGTTGCAATACTCTAATATCTTTTGACTGTAAAGAGGTACTACAATAATTATATTCTAATTATACCTTTAATGATAATTCTAAGGACACTACTCATTGATAACAGTTTTGTCACATAAGAATATGGATAATAAGATAAGATGATGGGGTTTCAAGGAAAAAACCCTTCTTTTTATATCTTTCAAGACTGTCAAGAGTTCTTAACTCTTCACACGTCAGAGGAGTGAAATTTTGCACTCCAATGATCAATCTGTGGTTCTGGATCATCAATTCTGACGTCAATAGAGGCAGAATTGTGGTTTTGGAACCACAAATGATCATTCTGGATCAATACAGGGTGAAAAAACGTTTCACCTGCCATGTCAGCACTTGGATGACGTTGTTCTGGTGTCTGTATGATCAATAATGATGATTTTAGAGAGTTTATATCTTCATAAGTATATTATTTTAAGTATGAGAGCAATACTGTTTGATACAAGTTTGATACAGTCATGTATTGCTAGAAAAGCCTTCCAATCAAGATATCTCAGTCAGTTCTTAAGATATCAAGAAACCAAGAGCACAGAATTGAAGGGCTTAATGAGCTCTTCAATTTGGTATGCTTCATGTTTACCCTTCCTTAAAATAGCAAAAGTTATAAGGGTTTTAAGTTTTTGGATGTATTTTTGTACATCAGTATGAGGCTTCAAAAAACCTCCATACCAGATGTCTTCTTCAATTTGGAAGATATCTGTATTCTGATGATACAGTCTTGTAGGGCTTGATTAGATCTACAGTTTGGTATATTACACTGTACAGGTGTATGACTGTATGCCAAAGATACAGGGGTTTGTTTACCTTGTTGTTTTCAGAATATCTGTATTTTGGTTGTTAAACCTTTGAACCAAGATCCCTCAGTCAATTTAAGAGATACAGAGGTCTAAGGTGTCTCAAATTAAAGCTCCTTTTTCGATCTTTAATTTGGTTATAAATTTGTACAGTTTTGTACAAGCCCTCTTTGACTTTCAGGGGGGTCTTGGTTTTCAAATAAAGGTCATATGGTATCTCCAGCTGTAGTGGTGTTACAGCAACATAGATGATACCATTGTTTAGCTCTCTATTTGAGCTTGAAGAAAAATACCATTTTGGTATAGAATAACTTAAATATGCATAAGTTAGATGAGAGGTGAAAATAAGGGTTTTGACTTGTTTATTCTCCTCTAGGTTTCCTTATTCTGTTTGGATAAGGTTGGTGTTTAATTTAAGAGGAGTTTTTTCCTCTTATTTATTACTTGTATTGACTATTTTTGTTCAATATTTATCATACCATTATTTATGGTATGTTGGATGTCATGCTAGTGCTCTGTTTTGAGTCACAGGCTGACAGGCCTGTAATTCTTCAAGACATTTACAACCAAGTCAAGAAAATCAAGAAAGACAAACTGCAAGGCAGAAGGCCCATTGATGCTCTTATTGACACTCTCAAAGAAGAAAGTTCTGTTTGGTCCTCTGCAAGGGATTCTGCGGGACACATTACCTCCTTGTTTTTTACTCACCCCCTGGCCATAAAACGTCTTCATGGCTTTCCTCATGTCATTCTTATGGATTGTACTTATAAAGCCAATAAGTACAAAATGCCCCTTTTTCATATTTTTGGATTCATCTCAACCAATAAGACCTTTTCTGGGGCTTTTTGTTTGATGAAGAATGAAAATGAAACTTCATATACTTGGGAATTAAATCAATACATTGAAAAGGTCCTCAACAAAACCAATCTTGTTCCCCCTCCAGTTATTGTTATTGACAGGGATCTGGCCTTGAAAAACTCTATTAAGAAGCTCTTCTCAGACTCCAAAGTCATGCTATGCATTTGGCACATCAACAAGGATGTATCTTCTCATTGCATGAAGAAAATTGGTGATGGAGCTGATTTTGAAAATTTTATGGGCCTTTGGAATCAAGTAATATACTTCTTCACTTTATTTCATTTTATGTCACTTTTTCTCTTATTATTGTCTTTATTAATGACTTTGGGATTCTTTTCTCAGGTTATGTATTCACCCACTGAAAAGTCTTTCAAAGACAACTGGAAGAAGCTTCAAAAGCAAGTTAAAAATCCTGAGGTCTTGCAGTACTTGGAAAATACCTGGCTTCCTCTAAAGGAGTATTATGTGCCAGCCTGGACCAACCACCATTGCCACCTGGGTGTGGGCTCCACCTCCAGAGTTGAAGGTGCCCATGCCATGGTTAAGCTTTGGCTCCAAAAGGCCACTGGTACTCTCCTGGAGGTAGTCAGGGCTCTCCACATGGAATTAAGAAAACAATTTATTCAAATTATAAACAGAATCTCCAAAGAAATTATTGTCCATGTCAAGAATTTTCCTCCACACATCTGTTCCCTCAATGGCAAGGTGTCTCATTATGCTCTTCAGATTGCCTTTGAAAATTTCAAAACAAAATTTCCAAAAGGCATTTGCCAAGCGCCAAAGGCTTGAATTATTAGACTTCCATCCTCAATGGCATTTGAATTTGCCTGTGAGGGTTTTTTAATATCTTATTATTATTATTTTTCTTATTAACTGATTTTATTTGTCATATTCATCTCACGCTGGTTTTCAAGGTGATGATCAAAGTGTTGAAAAAGAAAGAAAGAATGAAGCCAAGAAAATATTTCAAGACATTGGGGAAGACCTGTTTCAAAGACCAATGGCAGAAATCACTCCAATACTTCAACATTTTCAAGATGTTTTGACTGGAAAAGTCCCATTTGATCAAATTCCCAAGAGTAAAGAGGATGATAAATATTATGAAGACCCTCTAGAATGCAATAATATCCGTGGAAGACCCCAAGCAGCCAAGAATAAAAACAAAAATCAAAACAAAAGAGAACCTTCAAGATTTGAAATTATTGAAAGTCAATCCAAGAGAAGAGGAAGACCCCCATCAAAAGTGACCAGCACATCAACATCAAGATCCCAGTCAAATGTCCCCTCTCCAATTATGGAAGTGGACTCATCTGAAGATTCTGAAGATTATGAGGACTCATTATCTAAATCCATCAGCTCATCGGATTCACTACCCTCAGCAACTGAATTAAATAAATCAGAAGTAACCCTGAGAAGGTCCAGAAGATTGGAAATTGGAAGCAAAACCTCACAAAGAAAATCACACAAGCCTGCCACCAGTTTGAATATCTATGATGCAATTGACTTGACCTGTGAGCATTTTCAAAGCAATTATCTCACAAGTGATGAATGCTCCAAGCTGTTTGTGAGTTTTTGATTCTTTTTAATGTAATTTACTGTTGTTTATTTGGATATTTATTCAGCTTTTGAACTTATTCTATCATATAACTGTCTCAGAAGACTTGCCCAAGTTTATATTGAAATACACCTTCAAGGCCATCAATGTTCAGGGTGATGGAAACTGTGGCTACATAAAAGTATCCCACTTCATTTACAAGACTCAAGATCAATGGGCTGATGTCAGAGGTGACTTTGCTGAAGAAATTCACCAAAATCAAGACCTTTATGAAGCCATGAACACCTCAATTCCCTCAGTATCCTCTTATTTGGAAAGAATTGAATGGTATTAAGATGTTGGCCAGGCTCAAGAAAGCAAGTGGTTGTCCATGCCTGACATGGGGGATCCAATTGCAAATAAGTATGAAAGACCAGTTTTTGTTTATTCCACAGCCCAATCTTTTTCTTTTTTCCCTTATTTCTGTCCTCCAAATGATAATCCCCCCATTTTCATCTGCTTCTTGAATAGTTGTGCTCATTTTGTTCCATTGGACATCATCATTTCTAAAGTTTATCCAGTCCTGCCCATTACTGTGAACTGGGAGATTCATGCCCAAAAACAAGCCCTGGGGTGGGCTGATAAATTTAAGAAACACAGAATGTTGTATTTGTCCAATCTTACTCCCCCCTCTCAGAAAAAACTCACTATTTTGGAGGTTGATTCTGATTGAATGATTTTTGTATATACAATTTATGCCAATTATCCCCCTCATCAGTAATATTTATTGCTTAAATCCCACCTCAGTCTCCTTTTTTATCAAACATGTGAAACTTTTGTACTTGAAAATAGTCATATTACACACAAGAAAAAAAACAGCTGAAAAAAAACACTCATTGTGCCTTCACTTGTTGTCCCACCAAAAGAATTTTCCCAATTCATAAGCTTCTGGTTCATTATTGTCCAGATTGAACCCTTTAATTTGGAAAAAAAATAAAGGAAATTCATAAGTGGGAAGTTATTAAATTCACTTTTTAAAGATAGGCATATTACAATGACGGGGAAAAACATTTGAAAATAACCCTTTTTGCGCCTTCACTTGTCCCACCCAAAATAATTCCCAAAATTATGGGATTCTGGTGTTCTATTCTTGCAATTGAACCCTTAATTTTTTTTAAAAAAAGGAAATTCATAAGTGGGAAGATTTTAAATGAATTTTGCAAAAAAATATGCTATTTTGGCATATTGGCCAAATTGGTGAAATTTGGCAAAAAAAGTTTTTGAAAAAATTTGTGCTTATTGACATGCCAAGTTGGGGAAAAATATGGCAAAAAGAAAAAAAATCATCAAAACTGAGCCTGAGGAATTTTTTTTGAAAATTAAGGTCACTTACGTGTTTTTACCATAAATTGGTAAAAACACGTAAGTTTTTAGTAAAAACACATAAGGGCTTACGTGTGTTTACCAACACCCTAAATTAAAAAGAATATATCATGTGATCTATTGATATGATTAAATAAATGAAAAATATCATGTGATGAATTAAATCAATTAAATTGAAATTTAACTGAATGCTCATTGTGTGTAAAGGTGCTGGTGAAATGATATGATTTTTTTATTATATTTTACTATAAGAGAAGCAGGTGTTTTCATCATTCTGAAACACGTTCTCTCCATCTGATGTCTTCATTTTGAGAGTTTCTGTATTAATTTTTTTCTTTGAAGAATTCATAATTCTTGATTTCCTTCTATATATATATGCCTTATTTAACTACTTTTTGCCCATTTATATGAATATATAATTTCTGCATATCAAAATGCAATTTATAAAAAGATAAATTTATATAATTTTAACCCGGACAGTTGGCTTTATATATTTCTATTTATGTGTATTTCAGATATATATTGAGGTCATTATTTATTTAAATATCTAAATTTTAACTCAATAATGTATTATTTCTGACTATATTGTTAAGGGTTATATCCTTATTATTATTCATTTTAATTATATAATTATGATATTCTACTGTGATATGGGTTCTTTTAGGATTATATATTATCCTTTTAGAATAATATATGTCACAACCATGGCAATTCACCTCCTTGGATCCCCATATGGCATATCAAGCCACAGTTCTTTTATGGCCAATTGGCCATATCCATCACCAGTGGCCAATATGGCCACGTCATCATCTTATGGACCATTTATGGCCATCATGGCCCTTCACCTCAATCCAGAACCCATAGCGGCAATTTATGCCCAAATGGGTATTTCTGGTCATTTCCCTCAAAACCAGGGGAAATGGCCCAAATGGCTGTTTTTGGCCATTTGGGCTCATAATGCGCATTTGCGCATTTTTGTGCATTTTGCGCATTTGTGCACTTTGCGCATTTGCGCATTTTTGCGCACTTGGACCCAAAGTGTCCAAAAGACACTTTCCCGCCTTTTGGGGCAGATTTGGCTCAGAACCCAAAAGTGGCCAAAAACCCCAAAAGGGCTCAGAAACACCTTTTCAAGCTCTGAAGCCATCACATCCATCCTTTTCCCCTCTGCCTTTCCATCTCAAGACCTTTGGACGTAATCTTCTTGCCAATCAATCAATATGCCATAAATGATGTTATATATCATTGTGCATCATTTTTCAACAGCAATTCAATGGTGGCAATATCAAACGGTCTTTTCAACATTCCAACATCTCATCACGTCATCAAGGCACCCAATCATTCAGAGGAATCATCAAGGCTCAAGAGCAAGTGTTTCAGCGTCAAAGACCAATGACGCCATCAAGCAGTCATTGGTTATTCTCACTCCAAGTATTCCTTCCAAGGGAATACTGTAAAGTCATTCTCAAGTGTATTCAAGAGGCAGTGCCAAAAAGAAGTTGTCAAGTGTCAAAGCTCCACTCAATCCATCTTGGCAACCATATTCATTTCAATACAGTCTGGATCCATCAAGAACTGTATTTCATTTTCAATCATGGGAAATTCATTCAACCCAATTAAATTTCAATATTAGCCAGCTGTATCAATTCCCAAAACAATCAATACAGCCTCAAGGATCAATACAGATCAGTTTTCAGCCTGAAGAACTCAAGCTCCCAACTTTTCACATATACCGGCTACCCTTTCCACCCTGGGGGGTTTTCCCTAGTTAATTAATATACTTTGATTTTATTTTATCCTTGTTTTCTTTTCATTTTAGTTAAGCAAATACTGATATTATTAAGTCAGTCATTTAGCACCTTTCTCTTTCTCTTTCCTCGCCTGTCAATGGATATTTGGTGGTCATATCCTTACTAATTCCATTATTCATTTTTGGCAGGTTGAAACAGTGATTAAGGACTTACTTGGTTGGCTCTTTGGCCATTTGGCTTCCCTTTCCTCTTTGCATCTCATCTTGTACCTGCATATCTTATAGAGGAATTCATTCTTATTACTTTTATTCTCTATTCTTTTGGAGTCTTCCAAGTGAGCTCCCTGATTACTGAGTGCCAGGCCACTCTTGTATTTCTGTCCAAGAGCCCCAGTGAAATTATATTAATTAACTCATAATTTCTTTTCATTCTGTTCATTCTTTCTTTATAATTTCATTCACTCATTTCATCGAAATTATGATTCTTTTACGCTTATGAACTTAATGATTCATCATCACCTCCCAATTTTCTTTCATTCATTCTTCATTTTGAAAATTGAAAGCTGACCCATTTTTTATTTTTGTTATTCTTTTTCAAAATCTTTTTCAAATCATCAAATTTTCATTTCATTCATAATTCAGGCGTCATCTTGATTTTCTTTGATATTCAAATTTTTCATCAAGATATTCAGACACGTTATTCACATCAAGATTCATGATTGATTCATTCTTCAAGAATTTTGGTTTTTAAAGAATAATTAACTTGATTTTGATTGATTGATTGATTTGACATATTTGATATTGACCTCAAGAGAATTGATTGACCTGAAGATTTCATTGATTTTGCTGATTTTTCACATCAAGAATTTTGACATAAATTGATTTTTCTTCATAATTTCATTTGATTGATTGATTTTTTGCAAGACTTTGATTTTTGATTGATTTGATTCATTGATTTATTGACTTGAAGACTTCATTTTGATTTGATTCATTGATTTACTTCAAGACATTGATTTGATTTTGACTTCAAGACTTCATTTGATTTTGATTTTATTGACGTACTTGAAGATTTTCATGTTATTCATTGATTTTTTCTCAAGATTGGATTGTTGACTCTTTTCACTTCAAGCAAATTTTGGTTTAATTCATTTATTTCATTTTATTACCGATATCATGCCTGTTCAACACTCACCTCCGGCAAGACAGACAAGATCTCAGGCCAGAGCTCAAGCTGTTCTCACTCCAACTCCAAGAGCTCCTCTAGATGGCACCCCAGCAGTTCCTCAACTGAGGGCCCAATTAGATAGAGGACCCCGCATGGAAGGAGCAGCACCATCCAGGAAGGAAGGAAGAGGGCCCAGAAGATCAAGTTCATTTTCAGGAGTACTTGGCGGATTTCCAGGCACTTCAAGGACTATTTTCAAAGGTCCAGGTGAAGATGGTGAAGAGGAGGAGGAGAATTCTGTGGAAGAGGAAGAGTCTGATGGTACTGAAGGTGTCCCTGCTCCGGTGGAGGCATCCCAAGGTACTGGAGGAGCAACTCTAGCCCAGTCTAATCAGCCTGTCTCTCATCAGTCTGAACCATCTCTATTGGCCATCATGCAGCAAATGACTCAAATTATGGCCAATCTTCAAGCAGCTTCATCCTCTGAAGCATCAAGACCACCAGCCTTCAAGACTCCATCTATGAAGTCACCAGAATGCTTTGATGGGACTCAGCCCTTCAAAGTTAGAAGTTTCATTCAGTCTTTTCAATTGATATTTCATAATGATCCGGCAAACTTAGCTCAAGACAGAAAGAAGGTCCTTTATGCCACTTCATTTCTCATTGGCAGGGCTGCAAAATGGATTGAGCCTTATCTTTCCAATCTCACCAATCAAGACTCAAATTACCTTCTCAATTCTTGGCCTTTATTGAATCTCAACTTTTCACTCTATTTGGTGACCCGAATGAAGTCAGAAAAGCAGAAGCTGAGTTGGATTCTTTAAGAATGAAAGAAGGTGGGCATGTATCTTTATACATTGCTGATTTCAGAAGTTTAGTCTCAAGAATCGGGGATTGGGGTGAAAGAGCTCTCATCCATCATTTCAGGAAGGGATTGCCATCCAGGATTTTGGATCAATTGGTCTCCCATCCTTCAAGAATTGACTCTCTTCAAGACTTAATGGACGTTACCCTGGAACTTGATACCAGGTACCATGAGAGGCAAAATGAAAAGAGTCATCATCAAGAGAAGAAGCCAGAAGCCTCAAATTCAAGTTCTTCTCATCCTCAAAATTCTTCAAGCTCAAGTCAAAAGAAGAAGAAGAATTTTCAGAAGAGGGACAAGCCCCATTCTTCTTTGTTGAATAAAGATTTCAAGCTCATGAACTCTGAAAAAGAAAGAAGAATCAAGGAGGGTCTTTGTACCTATTGTGGTGGGAAGCATAGTCTTGAGTCCTGTTTCAAAAGGCCTCAAAACAAGCTTACCCAACCGTCAGGAAAATTTCCCAGCCAGGGAAAAGCCTGAGTGAAGATCATGTTGTGTTCAATGGTCTTTACTGTTTTCCATCCAGAGCACAATTGTGCATTCTGAATACTGGTGTCAAAAATTCTCTTAAGTTTTTTGTTTTTTCTTCTCTCTCTGATATGTTTTACAGTATTCTCATTGATTCTGGTGCTACCAACTCATTTATTGCAAAGCAGTTTGTTCACAAGTATTCTTTGACCATGTCAGAACTCCCAGAGAAGATTCCCCTTATTATTCTTGACTCCTCTGAGTCTCCTTCTTTATTTGTGACTCACCATACTAAATATATGGTTGAGCTTCCTTCCTTTCCAAGCTTTGAATGGGACTTTTAGTCATTGATACTCCCAAGGGAGAAGACCTCATATTGAGCTTTGACTTTTTTAATCATTTTAATCCATTTATTGATTGGAGGCACGGATTGATCACCTTTAATTCTGATCATAAGGACTATAATGATCCTTCAATTTCTTTTAGTAATGATTCTTCTTCTGCCAAATCATGTGCAGCTCTGGTTGGTGATTCTAGAACACCATCATTTCCGTCTTCTGTCCATATTCCTTCCCTTAATTCCCATCAGTCATTACTATCATCTAGAGATGAAGTCTTCAAAGAGATTCAAGATGTTGGAGAAGATAATTCTGTATCTTCACTTCATCTCTTCTTTGGGAATATGGACCTTCCTCCTTCATCTTATCATGACTCCCTGGAGGAGTTGTGGGATGAAGAGGAAGAGCCAGAAGAAATAGAAACCGTGATGAAGGTTGTTCCTTCTGTTTATCACCAGTACTTGGATGTATTCTCCAAGGTGAAAGCAGAAAACTTCCTCCTCACCGCGCCTGTGATCATCATATCGAGCTGGAGGGGTCTCTACCTCCAGTTGGGGTGATCTACTCTTTATCAAACCAAGAGTCAGATACACTCAGGGCCTACATTTCAGAGAATTTAGAGAAAGGTTTCATCCGGCCAAGCTCCTCTTCTACAGGAGCACCTGTTCTTTTTGTCAAAAAGAAAGATGGTGGCCTCCGTTTGTGTGTTGATTACCGCAAACTCAATGCTGTTACTAGGAAGAACAAGTATCCTGATCCTCCTATGAATCAGCTTCCCACTGTTTTCAATGATTCTTCTATCTTCTCCAATATTGATTTGCGTGGTGCATATAACCTGCTCAGAATCAAGGAAGGTGATGAACATTTGACTTGTTTTAGAACCAAATGTGGTAGTTATGAGTACTTGGTTATGCCATTTGGGCTTACCAATGCTTCTGCTTCTTTTCAAAACCTTGTCAATGATATTTTTTATGATCTTCTTGATGTTTATGTTGTGGTTTATTTGGATGACATTATGGTCTTTTCCAAATCTGAGGAGGAACATGTCACTCATGTGTCCACTGTTCTTTCCAGACTCAGAGCCAATAACCTCTTTGCTAAGGCGTCCAAATTCCTATTCCATGTTTTGAGTGTAGAGTATTTAGGTTATGTTGTTTCTTCTGAAGGCCTCAAGATGGACCAAGCAAAAGTCCAGAAAATTCTCAATTGGCCACCTCCAAGAAACCTCAAGGCTCTTCAATCATTCCTTGGCTTTGCCAATTTTTATCGCCGTTTCATCAAGAATTATTCAAAGAAAATTAGTTCACTCAAAAGCTTCCTCAAGAAAGATTCCCGTTTTCCCCTCAATGAGGAAGCTCTTAGACAGTTTCATCAACTCAAAGAGGCATTCACCACTGCTCCAATCCTTCTCTACCCACCATTGTAGAGACCGATGCATCAGATTATGCCTTGGGTGCTGTACTGAGTCAGGTCTCTGACTCAGGAAAACATCCCATTGCATTTGATAGCCGCAAGCTTCTCCCAGCTGAGCTCAATTATGAGATTCATGACAAGGAACTCCTTGGAATAGTCTGGGCTCTCAAGCGCTGGAGAGCTTTTCTTCTTTCTATTTCTTCCCCTTTTGAAGTTCTCACCGATCATTCATCTCTTCAATATTTTATGTCTTCCAAGATTCTCACTCGCCGTCAAGCATGCTGGGCTGAATTTTTATCTGAATTCCATTTCTCAATCACTTACCGCCCTGGCCGCTTGGCCACCCTTCCAGATGCCTTGTCACGTCGGGACAACATTTACCCAGAGAGGGGGGAGGATTTCATCAGAAATAATCCAATGAATTATCAGAAGATAATCAAGCAAGATGAAATTCAAGCCTCAAAGTTTTTTGCAGTCAAGGTGGACTCATTTTCAAATTTGATTGATTCAATTCAGAAGGAAGTGTGGCAAGATTCCCAATATAGAAGTGTCCTTGAAGATTTGGGTAAAGGTAAATCTGTCCAAGATTATTCTCTTGATTCCTCTTCCAAACTTCTCCTTTTCAAAGATCGGGTGGTGGTCCCAAATGACCCCACAATTCAACTCAATATACTTCAAAAGCGGCATGAATCTCCTCTAGCTGGACACCCTGGCCAAGAGAAGACTCTCAAGCTTGTCAAGCGGGATTTTCACTGGTCCGGCATGACTCAATTTATCAAGGATTATGTCTCATCCTGTCAACAGTGTTCAAGAAACAAAAATATTAATCACAAGAAGTTTGGACTCCTCAAGCCTCTTGCAATTCCAAGTGGTCCTTGGATTTGTCTTTCAATGGATTTCATCACTCAATTGCCACTGTCCAATTCCTTTGATTTAATTTTAGTCATAGTGGACAGATTCTCAAAAATGGTGGTTTTTATTCCAACAATAGCTTCAATCACTTCATTAGATTTGGCCCATTTATTCATCAAGAATATTTTCTCAAAGCATGGCCTTCCTTTAAGCATTGTTAGTGATTGAGGTTCTCTTTTTGTTTCTCCCTTTTGGACCAACCTTTGTCAGCAGCTCAAGATTTCAAGAGACTTGTCAACTGCTTATCATCCAGAAACTGATGGACAGACAGAGAGGGTAAATCAGATACTAGAACAGTACCTTTGGATGTATGTCAGTTATCATCAAGATGATTGGAACACCTGGCTCCCTCTGGCTGAATTTGCCTACAATAACTCTGACCACTCTTCAACAAAACAATCACCGTTTTTCACTGTTTATGGAAGAGATCCTCATTTTGACTCAGTTCACATCACTCAAGATACTCCGGCTGGAAAGTTATCAACAAAAATACAATCCGTACAGCAAGATGTCAAGAGAGAACTTGAAGTTGCCATAAACAGGTTTAAGAGGTATGCAGATAAAAGTAGAGCAAGTCCACCTGTTTTCAATCCCGGTGACATGGTATGGCTTTCTTCCAAGAACATCAAATCAACCAGACCCACCAAAAAGCTGTCTGAAAGATGGCTGGGTCCTTTTCCAATCTTGAATAAAGTCAGCACTCATGCCTACCACCTCAAGCTTCCATCTCAATGGAAATCCATCCACCCAGTTTTCCATATTTCCCTTTTGGAACCAGTCAAGACGTCAACAATCCCAAATAGGCATCAAGAGCCTCCTCCTCCAATCATCATTGAAGAAGAGGAAGAATGGGAAGTCTCTCAAATACTGGACTCAAAGCTCAAGAGAGGAAAATTATGGTATCTGGTGGAATGGAAAGGTTTCAGTCAAGACCCAGAAAGATCCACTTGGGAACCAACCGAAAACCTCAAGAATTGTCCTGAACTTGTCAAAGATTTTCATTAATTATATCCTGACAAGCCTGGGCCAAATTATTCAAAAGCTTGATTCATTATGGTGCTTGGTGGGGAGAGGAATTACCAAAAGTAAGTCCCACTCCTGGTATGCACCTTTAGGGGTATTCTACTCTTTTTTGTTGTAAGCATCACCTTGGCCACTCTGTGAGCACTTTGAAATTTTGGACACAGATCTTTGGCATGACTTTCAACTTCATTTCCAATCTTATGGCCATTTTCACTTGGGACAATGGGCCATTCACTTTTCAATTCATTTCCAAGATTCCAAATTCAAATTCATTCCTTAAACATTTTTGTTTTTTATTTTTATGGCACTGGCAGGAGTGGTAACTACTAAAAGTAAGTTCCTCTCCTGGTGTGCACTTCCCTGAGGGGTCTACAATCTTGTCAAAACATCACCTTGGCTCACTTTGTGAGCACCTGGCATCAAATTTCTCTTTCCAGGTCCTTGGCCAATTTCAAAATCAGTTATCAACCTCCGTGATGAAGATTGGAACCTCCTCAAGATTCAATTCATTTTTCTTATTCTTTTTCCTTTTCTTTTCTTATTTTAATTTTCATTCTTTATTTTTATTTTATTTCAATTTTAAATTTTCTCTTATCACGTCAATTATCACATCAAAAATTTTCATTCATTTCAAAATTAAATTCAAATCATGAAGCCAATGTCAAAAGAAGATCAAGCAAGTCCTGCATCAAATGTCAAATTCTTAATATCAGTTTTCAAATTTCTTATCTTAAGCAGTCCTCTTGAATCACTCTCTCAAAATCTTTCCAATAGCCTCAACAGGCTTCACCTTGTATTGGTGCTCAGGAGCTCACCATTCCAAGGTCGGGGGTACTGTCACAACCATGGCAATTCACCTCCTTGGATCCCCATATGGCATATCAAGCCACATTTCTTTTATGGCCAATTGGCCATATCCATCACCAGTAGCCAATATGGCCACGCCATCATCTTATGGACCATTTATGGCCATTTGTGTTTTGGGGCCATCATGGCCCTTCACCTCAATCCAGAACCCATAGCGGCAATTTATGCCCAAATGGGTATTTCTGGTCATTTCCCTCAAAACCAGGGGAAATGGCCCAAATGGCTGTTTTTGGCCATTTGGGCTCATAATGCGCATTTGCACACTTTTGCGCATTTTGCGCATTTGCGCACATTTGCGCATTTTGCGCATTTTTGCGCACTTTGACGCAAAGTGTCCAAAAGACACTTTCCCGCCTTTTGGGCCAGTTTTGGCTCAGAACCCAAAAGGGCCCAGAAACACCTTTCCAAGCTCTGAAGCCATCACATCCATCCTTTTCCCCTCTGCATTTCCATCTCAAGACCTTTGGACGTAATCTTCTTGCCAATCAATCAATATGCCATAGATGATGTTATATATCATTGTGCATCATTTTTCAACAGCAATTCAATGGTGGCAATATAAAACGATCTTTTCAACATTCCAACATCTCATCACTTCATCAAGGCACCCAATCATTCAGAGGAATCATCAAGGCTCAAGAGCAAGTGTTTCAGCGTCAAAGACCAATGACGCCATCATGCAGTCATTGGTTATTCTCACTCCAAGTATTCCTTCCAAGGGAGTACTGTCAAGTCATTCTCAAGTGTATTCAAGAGGCAGTGCCAAAAAGAAGTTGTCAAGTGTCAAAGCTCCACTCAATCCATCTTGGTAACCATATTCATTTCAATACAGTCTGGATCCATCAAGAACTGTATTTCATTTACAATCATGGGAAATTCATTCAACCCAATTCAATTTCAGTATTAGCCAGCTGTATCAATTCCCAAAACAATCAATACAGCCTCAAGGATCAATACAGATCAGTTTTCAGCCTGAAGAACTCAAGCTCCCAACTTTTCACATATACCGGCTACCCTTTCCACCCTGGGGGGTTTTCCCCAGTTAATTAATATACTTTGATTTTATTTTATCCTTGTTTTCTTTTCATTTTAGTTAAGCAAATACTGATATTATTAAGTCAGTCATTTAGCACCTTTCTCTTTCTCTTTCTTCTCCTGTCAATGGATATTTGGTGGTCATATCCTTACTAATTGCATTATTCATTTTTGGCATGTTGAAACAGTGATTAAGGACTTACTTGGTTGGCTCTTTGGCCATTTGGCTTCCCTTTCCTCTTTGCATCTCATCTTGTACCTTCATATCTTATAGAGGAATTCATTCTTATTACTTTTATTCTTTATTCTTTTGGAGTCTTCCAAGTGAGTTCCCGGATTACTGAGTGCCAGGCCACTCTTGTATTTCTGTCCAAGAGCCCCTGTGACAATATAGTATTATAATGTTATTTATATTTTAACATTATTTTATTTCTAATACTATACTATTATAATGTTATCGTATTCATTATAAGCTCATATTTATGTGAAATATTACCTCTCCTTTACTCATGAATTGGTTTTATTTCATTTGTTTCTTGATTTTCCTGTTTCTTTTAATTTCTTTTCAAAGGAAGGGGGGTTGGCCAGTTTTTTTGTTTAATAATTTTTATTTTTGAAAAAAAAAATTAAAAAAAGAAAAGATTAAATTAAAAATCTGGTAACCCCTCTTTGTGAGTTGGATTCCATGTATGTGCTATGTGTGTGTGCATGCTTTGTGTATGTATGTAGCATGTATGTGTGTTGAGTAGTTTAACTTAATTATTTTCCTTTTGGCTTCCTGATTTCTTCATTTCTATACTATTAAGATAAGTTCCTTCCTAATTTTTTTCTTGAGGGTTGATGCTACACATAACTGAAAAGGTCTTTTTTCTTCCTTCTAAAATGTCTAGTCTTCTTGTAGTGAAAATATCTTGGAGCATTTTTGTTCAACATATCCTCTTGTATTAGTAAGTTAAGAAAACTTATTTTTATTTTTATTTGCAATTTTACTGATTAAATCTTCCTTGTTTTCAGATTATTTTGTCGAATTATATTTTGAAATAATTATTTTAAATTATAACTTGAAGTTTTTTTCAAAAAAAAACAATATTCTTTTGAAGAAGTGCAATGATGAGGAATTTTTGACCTGATGAAAGGTAATTATTTATGAAATTGAGAATTCAAGAGATATCTAAGTAATTCATTAATGGAAAATAAGCTATTATTCAAAAGTAAATTGATAATTATTTATTGAAGTAAAATAATTGAAATTGATTTTCATTTATTAGAGCTATAAAATGATGTTTAATTATTGAAGTCCCACTCTCCCCAAAACTTATAGCAACTGTTGCTTTGGGTGGTATAAGAAGTAGTTAACCACCCCTATTTTTTGAATATGAAAAAAACTAATAATATCACAGAATAACAAACCAAAAAATTCTTTCTAGATGAATTTGATAACCAGCTCTCTTTTTTTTTATTACTGTAATTTTTTTTTTACTTTTTTTATACTAATTGAAATATCTTTACCACAACTATCACTCCTGAACTTCATATCAATTATTAATTTTTATTGTTTTATTAGTTATATATCGATTTTTTTTAATTTATTTATTGATTATGAATAGTTTTTTTCTTTCAATTTTCTTCTATACTTTTTTTTAATGTTTTTTCTTTCTTTATTTTTTTTGATACTATTACAGAAAAGTCAAAAAATTGAATTTGCAGTTTAAGGCCATGCTGGGCCATCATGTATTATTGATCCTTGCATTTGTTGATATATTCTTTGTTTTTTTGTATCTTTATTTAAAATAGAGTAAGAGAAACAGTAACTAAATAATTAAATTTTCAGTTTAAGGCCATGCTGGGCCTTTAATTTTCTGAAGGATAATTTTCTTGAAATAATCTTGATTCTTCATTTTCATTTCAATCTTTCTGATGACAATTACTTTCCAGAACTTATTCCATTCTTGTTTCTTCAAACAAAACTGGTGATTCATAATTATAATTATTAATTGTAGGACTTTATCCTCTACATCAAAATACAATCCCTTTTCAATAAGATAGCAATCCCCTCTCCATTTAATTCTTTTATCCGCCACTTGATATTCTTCAAGACAAAACCATCTCTGAGCTTGTATTGTTCCCCAGTAAAGACTACTCATTATATCTGAATCCATATAGAAAACTTGATTTCAATAGTCACTATTGAGATTTCCTTTAATTCCATCATAATTAAGTATATCCAAAAATTCTAGTTTTGAAAGGTTTGATCCAGGAAGCTGGCTTAAATAGTCTTCTGTAGGGGTTTCTTGAGTAATATCTTCATTTCCAAATAAGTCTTCAAATTAAATAAAGGGGATACTTTGAATAATTGGTATCTTGAAGTATTTAATAATTGGTAAGCCCCATCTTTGGTCTTCATTGTTAAGTCCTTGGAAACTATGATTAATACAGAGGTCTTGGATTTCTTCATTTATTTCTGAGTTTGGCCAATAGATAAAGATGGTATTGTCTGCTTCATCAGTTTAAGACATGATTATTATAAAATATAAATCATGACAAAAAAATTTCTAATGTTTTCTTGATGTTAAGAAAAATGAATAATTATAATAGCTTCTTGGTAAAGGTGGATGAAATAAGTAATCTAAGTGAAATATTTCTTAAAGAATTGATACTCTTTGATAATGCAGGAAGTCAATTCCAAAAACTTTAATCAATGAAAATTTTAAGTGATAAGGTGAGAAATATTTGGGTCTTCTTTGATAAGGCAGGAAGTCACTGCCAAAAATACTGGACTTGATTATTTAAATTAAATTCTACTGATTTTCTGCTCTTCTTTGTTTTTGAAATATGTGATTTGGAGGCTTTCAGAATTGCCTTCAGCTGTACTTTGCTCATTGATGGTAAGTAATTTCTATAATAAGCTAACTTTTCATCCAAAACTCTAAGTTCCTCCAATAACAACCTTATTTCTTCCAATTTTTCCTTTTCTTCTATTGATTGGTGACTTGATGACTGACATTCTTGAAATTCATCTTCATACTAAAAAATGAATTCTTCATATTGCTTCTTCAATTGCCTTTGATTCAAAATCTCTTCATCCTCCAACAATTCATCCCCATAACATCCAAGCTTTGGCATCTTGATTTTTTGTTAATTTTATTAAAGATTATGATCTTATAATTTCTTTCTCTGTTTTTAAAAGGTCTTGAAGCTAAGGATATTGAAATTAAAATTGAATAAAAATTCATATTGAAATTCCCAAGGATTTCATGCCAAAAACTTAAACCATCAGAGGTGGAATAAGAAACAGCCACCCACCCCCAATTTTTAATTTGAAAATGGCCTTTTGTTACTTTTACAGTTAAAACTCTTGCATACCCAAATTGTCCTTCATATATTTTTTATTTTTTCTCTTTTTTTTTAAGTTTTTTTTTTTTGAACTTTCCCTTTTCTTTATGTGCAAAAAAATATGCTCAAATAATGAAGCCCATTTTCCATTTTCTTTTTTCTGAAGAATTCTATTCACACATATATCCTTGGCTATTTCTCCCAGTATTTTCCGTCCTTTCTTCCTTTCTTCTAGGGTATTACCTTTCCAATTTCTTATGAATCCTTCTTCTTTGTGTATGAAGAGGTATCCATACTCTTCTCAGAAAGGATTTCCACCAAAAATCTCCATATTATTCAAATTGAAGTCTTCTTGTGGCCAAATTCTACCATCATAAAGAGCCTTCCTTGTTTGTTCATCAAAGGAAAATACTTCCTCCTAATACTTGTTTTCCAAATTTCCCTTAATTCCTTCCTCATTCAAGAGGTCCATGAAGTCTAATTTATACAGGTCATATCCTGGAAGATTCTTCAACCATTTTTCTCCTTTTATTCTTGATGGACCCTCAAAGTATATATCTTTGCACTCAATGTAGGGAAGAATTTGGAAATCTGGAACTTCTCCAGGTGTTGGAAGTTGCCAGTATGACATTTCATCATAATACTTCAAGAAAATTTCTTTATCCAACTCCATTTCCCTGTCTTTATCAACTCTCCATGGGCTTTTTGGGTTTAAATAATATGACAGAATAGTGTTCATGAGATCCTTTTGCAATGGTGAGACTTCAACTTCTATCAAATTTGCTTCTGGCTTTGAATATGAAGATAATCTTGGGTTAATTTCTTATAAAGAGTCATGATTATTGTAGGCCTCCCAAAGATTTTCATAAGCATGAGAGTGCTTCATTTTCTTCTTTGGAGGATCTTGAGAAATTTCATGTATTTGGAATTCATCACTTTGATTAGATTCTTCTTCATTGTATTCCTTCATAAATTCTTCATCTTTGAAACAGTCAATAATTTTATATCTAAGATCTTTCAATGAGTCCTCACAGTATTGCTCACTTTTCATTTATGGCTCCATTTCAATTTCCATATCTTGTGGGTATTTTTGCTTGGAAAATATGTCAAACAGATTCTTTCTACTATGTATTGATGGTCCTTTTATTATTTATGAGCCACTAACCAAAACCTGATATACCATACCATTGGTGTCAATTGGTTTATATATTATTTGATTTTCCTTTTTTTCTGCTTCATTAACTTCTTCCATATACCAATTTGATTTTTCATCTTGTTTCCATATATACATTTTGTTGTTTTCAGGTTCATAATCAATTTTCCAGAAGTCAGGGCATGGGATTAAGCTTAAGTTGTTTACTTGAGGGTTTTTATTTTTAACATAATTTTCATATTCACTTGAAGGTGGTAGATTTATGTTGATCCATTCCTCCCACTTTTTGGGATCAAAGGTAGCCCATTCCTTGTTTTCTTTTATTGCCTTGTCTAAATACCAGGCTAATGACTTTGGCTCTTATGGTTTTATTTGGTTTGATAGTGCTTCTGTTGATGATCCCTGTTCTGGCTCTTGTGTTTCTACCTCCTGGTCTCCTTCCACTTCCTCCTGAGGTTCATTCTCTATTCACCTATCCATTATGGATAATATTTCATCTAAATTACATTCCATAGACTTCATCTTTTCATAATCTTTGTTTTTTGTTGATTTGAAAATGCTTTTTATTTTTTCTTTGGATTTATCTTAAGCTTCGTTTAATTGTACTTTGCTAAACCAATCCCTTATTTTTCCCGTTGAAAAAAGCTCCATTCCTCTTGGTGGTCCTGTTTGCCATCCTAACATATGGGGTTTGCATATTGGCATACATAATCTTCTACCATCTGCTTCTTGATAGCTAAATATTTCACCTTGTTTTTGTTAATAGTCTAACCTAATGTTATTGTCTGCCAAGAAGGGCCTTCCAAGGACTGTATGTACTGCTCCCTTCGAAATGAAGAAATGCATTTCTTTTTCTTCTCCAGAAGGCAAGAGTACTTGTGTGAATTCAGCTAATCCAATCAATGATGTTGTATGTCCTCCAATTTCTCTTAAATTCATGTTGAGCTTTCTGTTTGGAAGAGAGGCTTTTATTGCTGCATCTTCAGTGATTATGTTGAGCTCTGATCCTGTATCCATCAGTGCCATTACTGGATATTCTTCTTTTCCAACAAATAATTGCATAAACCCAAGCGGACAGGAATAATGAAGTCTTGGTTTTTCAAAGTCTTTAATCCTTATATAAATAAAATCTTCCTCAATTTCCAAAGTGTTAACTGATTTCAAAGTTTCCTTTTCTTTAAGAGAAATCCCTTGCAGCCTGTGAATGAAGGCTGGGGAAACTGATAATATTTCTTTCAAGGTTAAGTTAATTTTTTGTTCCAAGATTTTCTTTATCACATTTTCAATTGCTAGTTTTGGTTTTAATTCTTTCTTATCCTTTATGACTTCTTTATTTTCAGTTTTGTGGTAAACCATCTTTTTATTTAGCTTGTCACTTTCCTCCTCAACATTCTCTTTTTCTTTACTTTCAGTTCCTTCAAATTTTTCATCTCTTTTAGTATGTTTATATTTATATTTAGTTGGAACAATAATCTTCATCTCTTCTTCAGCCTCTTCCTCATGATAGATTCCTGGTAGTATAGGTTTTTTACTTTGAGAATCTTCTTTATTTTGGCTTTCTTTCTTAGCCAATCTTTGCTTTGTCTGTCTGAGAGTTTCATGTGTTTCCAAAATCTCAGTGGGTGAAGATACTGTTGGTGGTTCCCAATTACCCCAGTCTTCTACTTGAGCAATTGAAACTTCTTTTTCTTCCTTTTTCAGATTGACTATCTTTTGATCTTCTGGTCTTGATAAAGGCTTTTCCTTTTCAATTATCTTGTTTGAAGTTTCTTTTTGTTACTTATCAAATTCCCTGACTAAATCATTTGGAGATTTGGTTCCCTCTGATGGTACTCTTTGGAAATTAGGGTAAAGGAAATTTAATCCTTGCCTACTGACAATTCTTCTTTCCATATCTTCTGCCAGGTAGCTGCATCTTGTCAATGAATGACCATTTTCAAAACAGTACTAACACTTTAAGGGTGGCCTTGGATACAGTTGTGCTGGAACATAAGGTTGATAATTTGCAGGTAAAGGTGGCTGGGTATTTCTTTGTCTGAATGGTTGTGCATTTGGTGCTAAGCCTGATCCTTGTGTATTTGGCTTATCCTTCAAGACCTTCTTTGGTGGATCAACAGCCTCTGATAGTTCTTTCAGATTGTCCAAAAAATCCTTCATTGGATTTACTTCTTTTGGTGCTTCATTAACATGAGCCTCTTGAGCTGGTGGATTCTTTGTTTTCTTTGTAATATCTTTCATTTGCTTGATAACCTCCTCCCAGCTTTCATCTTCAAATATGGTTTTCTTGTTGCTTTTGATTTCACCTGACTTTGATAATTGTGATTTCTCTTTAATAACTACTGCTTCCTCCAATTCTGCCTCAATATAATTTCTGAGGATATCCATCTCACATAAGACATATCCTCCATCTCTTGCTTGAACCATGGTCGTGTCTTTGATCATTTCTTTAGTAACACTACTTCTAATTTCTGGTGATAAAGAATCAAAGAAATCTTCATAATAATCATTTTACTTTTTGATATACCCATACTTCAGAAGATATTTTGAAATTATGTCATATTGCCGAATAAGCTTTCTGTAGTGGGACAAACTCTTGACTCCTCCTTCCTGTTGATTTTGATTAAATAGTATTTTTAATGAATATTTCCTGTGTCTTCTTTCTGGTTTCACCTTTCCCCATTTACTGATAATTTCATTTTTCAATTGATCCCAATGCTCCATTTCATATCCTGGCATTCCTTCAATTTCATATCTGATATCCTTATCTTCACTCAAGAATGCTATTTGCATGGCCAAATCCCTTTCATTGGTTCCTTCAATTGATACTATCCTTTCAGCTCTCTTGATAAAATACTCAAAATCACTTCCATAAAAGTTGAGGTTATAATCATTTGCCTTCATTTTAACAATCTTTTTTTTAGGTATTGTAACTCTTTCAGGTTGCTGAGTTGGTGTTGTAATATGTACCCTTTGCTAAATCTTGCACCTCTTGGCAATGTTCCTGGTGTGGATGTTGCAAATGTCTTTGGGGTTGGTGATGGTGATGGTTTCTGGGGTCTGAGCATTCTTCCAATAGTTGCATCCCCAGTAGTTTCAGGTGAGAATTGACTTGATTTTGTCTTCTTTCGATGTCTTCTTGCAGCTCTTTTCATAGCCTTCTGTAATTCTAACCTTTTCTTTTGTAATTCTTCATCATTCTCTAAATAAGAAAGATCCTCTTCTTCACTTTCTTCCTGACCTAATTCTTCAATTCTGGACTTCTCTTTTTCCAATTCCTCCTCCAAGGTTAGAGCCTTTTTTGATGATGATTATTCCTCCATGATACTTGTCATCTAAAACAATGATTCAATTTTTGATTATTGTTTTTTTAGATTGATTCCTTTTGATTTGTGATTTTGATTTTTTAAGATTTTTTAAGATTTTTTAAGATTTTTTAAGATTTTTTAAGATTGTTTATGATTTTTTATGATTTTTTGATATTGATAATGTGATCTTATTGATGATACGTGAGATTGAAAGGCCACTGTTGGGACACCAGATGTGGGAACTCCTTTTGTTGTGGGATAAATAATAGGCAGTACCTTGAGGGGGAAATTATTGGTGAGTCTGTTTTTATTTTCAGAATTAGCCAATAACCATGGGTGCTAAGGTGTATTAGCTGCCCCTCTAAATATACTGAAAAAGATACCCTTTTTGATGAGATCACAAATCAATTATTTAGTTTTGTGGCTTTTCAATTAGAGAATTCTCTTCAGCAGTCTCTATCAGTCTTTCAATAAAAGATAACTATAATAATAATGGTAATAGGTAATATTTGTTCAATAATCAATGTTTTGCTTAACTTCATGTAATTGATTATAATTATTTTTAATTATTTCTTCTGGTATTTCTACTTTCAATAACTGAGATATTTGAAGAATATTTTCTAAGATCACTATTAGTATTAATAATAATCTTGATAGCTAATTAATACTTTAAAGGTGATTTAATAATACTATCAATATAGCTATAATAATTTAAGGGTAAGATAATTTTATAATGGTGGTTTTATTTAATATAAGGGTAAAATATAAATGATATAATAGCAATATAATACTATTAGGATAAATATAAATATAATCCAATATACCTAAACGTTTTATGATATAAGGTATAAAGGTAAGATGATATCCCTTCTATAAATAAGGGTTATTGATAAATTAGATAAAAACACTAATGATAATATCTTCAAACACTAATTCAACACTACTACTATAATAGTAAGACTATTATATAATATTAAAATCTTTTATTAATATCATAAAAATCTTTCATTCATCAATAATAAATGATACTATAAGATACTGAGCCTTGCTACTGATCTTTTTCAATATAATACTAGATTATCCTACTAGAGAAGGGATGGATTGATCCTCAAAATTATTGTCTGAATCAGAAGCATGGGGGTGAAAACAGGGAGAGAGTCCCTTTATTTATACCTTTTGGGCCCTCAATAGAGCCTTCCCAAAACAAGGTACTTAAAAAAATTCCACCTTGAGACATTTTTGCTGGTGGGTAAATTAAAACTGGTGTCATTTGATCAGGATATTGCACCATATGTTTGGTTGATTGCACCATTCTGAACTTTATTATTGTCAGTGCACAGCCCTGAGACATTTTTGCTAGTTGTTAAATTTGGAATGGTGTCATTTGTTAAGGATATTGCACCATATGTTTGGTTGATCACACAATATTTTTCAAATTATACTGATATTTTAACTAAGATTTATTCTTATTATGCACAGCCTTGAGTCATTTGTGCTAGTGGTTAAATTTGGAATGGTGTCATTTGATACAGATATTGCACCATTTTTTGAAACTGTATTCTTATCTCTACTAACCTTATTTTTCTTCTTCACAGCCTTGATTTGTATTTAATTGAGTATTTTTCTATCCAAAATTCAATTTGTAAATAATACCTGTAATTTTTGGTTATGGGAGTTTAAGTGGGGATTGAGTACTGTAACACTACCTTAACTTATATGTAAGTGTTTTTTTATGTCAAGACATGTAACACATGATGTTGTAAGAGTAATTGTATCACTTATGTAATAATACAATTTTTTGTTCATATTGAATATTTAAACAATATGCATTATTTTTAAGCATATTCTTGTACCTAGTATAGAGTGTACAGTATCATTTCTCTTCTTTAATCCATGATATCTAGAGAATTATTGATATTATGGGGTTGAGGCAATATGTGACTATAGGTAAGATTTAATTTGGATTCCAGTGGAATACTTATTTTTGTTATTTAAATATAACTCTATTTCTTTTTCTTGAAATTCTTTACTTTTATATTTATTTTCTTCTTATATATATACCATTATTATTATTATTGGTTAAAGATTTAGATTTGACATTGTGGATTTGAACCTTGTAAGAACTGGTATGGAATACCCAACCATTAGTCCAGTCCCAGTTAAATGTTTGAATCTTTTGGCTGCCATATACTTCTTTTTATATGTTTGCCATTGATAGCGGATTCTGCTTGAGCTAAGGTTTAGGAGATTTTATGATTTTTTGTTTACCTCAATGGCCATAAGCTGAAATCCATGCTGTTTTGATGAAGGAGGTCTTCCAATAGATGTTGAACCACTAGTACCAAAACATGACTTGAAATTGGATTTGATTGAAAGTAAATTAATTATGGTTGAATAATCTGTATGTATTAAGTGACCTGATGGATGAGGCAGGTCATAGGTGATCTTCATATCTGACTTGATGTGTCTTGCTTTGGAATGAGGCATCATCATATGGATAAAGAAGTATAAATGGACTGTAAGCTGTTTGGTCAGATTCTCCAAAATGGAGTATGGAAGAATATGTAGTACAGTTATGAGATGTAAATACTCATCTGGGTTAGTTTTCAAGATGCAATCCCAGAGCCATCGGATTTGGTCAAAATACCATGTGATTTACACATAATAAACCTGGGATTTAGTGTTGGGATTTGGGTTCCAAATCCTGCATTATTTTAAGGTGGGATTTGGTGACTTTGACACCCCTTATTGTAAAAATTATTTTTTAAAATCAAATGTAATATTTTCTGCCTGATTTATTTCTTAAAACCTTGTTTATTTCTCTTAATAAACATCATAAACATTCCTTTTAGCACACATTTTAAGAAGGTTTGATACATTTTACACCACAAAAAATAATTCAATAATCCTTTAATTATATCCCATATCTCATTTCAAGAAAAATAAAACATATCATTTCCAATTAAAATCTATCATAATATATATTTATACAGATGTTCAGTTCTTCATTAAAACACATCTTCATGATTTTTTTATTCAGGATAAGTTGAAACTTGAATTAAATTACTGAATGATAAAATGCCATTTGTAATTTTTCCAAAGACAGGATATTAAAGATTTAATTACAGATTTTATGCTTTCCCTTTTCATTTGCTATTATGATAGATGTTTTATTCTTTGAGTATCCTCAAAATTTTATGTTTCCATGAATTTAATCATGAAAAAGTTAATAACTTTAGGTTTATTGAGACAAATGGGATACAGTAAGTGAAATTTCAAACTAATATATAAATGATCCAATAAATCTCAATTTCTTCAATTTATTTTTCATTATGATGAGTTGAATATGGAGATTGATTACAAAAGGGAATTATATATCTTGTAATAGCATGTCTGGATTTATACATTAATAAATCCATAAAATTAATGAATTTGGTTTGTCTTGAGAAGGTATGAATTCATATTCTTTGATCCTGATGATTTGGCAATTTTTGAGTTCTATTGTTGAGTTTTCAATCGATTTTTAAAAGTCAGGGGCATCAAGTTTTTAACTATAAAAATAGAATTAAATCAATCAAATTTTTAGCTTGTACAAGTATTTGAAATTCACAAATCTGAGTTAAGAGCCATGTAAACGCTTTATAAAATGTGCAAAAAATTGCTTTGATTCTTGTTGCAATATTGAGAATTAATTCCATGAATTCAACATTTGCAATGATATAGTTTATTATTTAAAAACTTTAATGCACAAAGTTTGATTGAAATTTTTCCTGGTAAATGTAAAAAAGGGATAATATTTGGGAATTATGAATTGTTGTTATTTAAATGATATGAGATTCCTTCATTTGCACTGAAACAATGAAAAAAATCTATCTCTACTGGTGGGGGTAGCAGGTCAAACCCAGCTTTAATCTTGCTTCATACTGGTTTCTAACTTGCTATTTCTATCTGGTAATCTTTTAAGCTGGATATTCAATGTTTGAAGATTTTTTACATAGAGCTCAATTGACATGTTTTATATTTAAGTGTCCTCAAAAGCAACTTCTGCAAATTTTCTTGAATAAAGAAATAGAGAAACAAAATACATGCTAAGTCTATTCTCAGTTGAATATTACATCTGACTTCACTATTCCTCATCTCCAATAATATGAATCCTTGAATAATATTTTCCTCACAAAATTCCAAATTCAGTCACTGGACTGAATTAATTAATAAAAGTGACTAAAAATTTGCATTGTTAATATATTTCCTTGTTATTATTATCCTCCATTTAATATAATTTTGCTTTAAAAATGTAAATTTCTATATCTCCTTGTTTTCCCTGACTTTAATTCAATATTCATTTTATTGAATTCAAAAAACCAAAAAGACACAAATTTCATTTTTCACCTTTGAAATTTTTCCCAAGATTTTCTCATGAGCATTTAATAAAATACACAATTTTACAACTATAGTGTCTAATCATGCTTCTTGGATCATCATATTCAAAAACCACTTTTTTATACTTATATGAGATGAAAAACTCCCATAAGTTTTCCAAAGAGAGGAGTTTGGACACAACACAAGATTTTCTGTATGATAAATGTAGTAAAAGAATCATTACTATTTAAAATACAATTCTTCTGTGATATAAGAGCTACTTTATCAATATATAGCTAAAGGCTCTTGTCATAAATGTTTCGTTGTATGTGAAAGTTTAGTTTTTTCAAGGAAGGAATTGATTCAATGTTTTTGAAAGAGACTACATACTTTTTAAATGGCAATTTCATTGTTTTTGTTCATTATATGTCAGCCTGTGACTCAAAACCAGAGCACAAGCATGACAGAAAAAATACCCCAAACCAATGGTATATACAAGTACCACCAGAAACTGAACTGCGCCAAAATATCTCATAGATAGTGTTAAAAGAAAGAGGAAAGTCACCTATCTCAAAATATATGATTCCCATAACCATAAGACAATGAATAAAGAATTTATTCTTTCTCAAAGCAGGAACTGAGCATAAAACTTAATTTTCACCTCTAATCTAAAATCCAGAGAAAGAGGAAGAACACCACCAAATGTGTCAGCCTGTGACTCAAAACCAGAGCATATACATGACAGCCAAAATAATATAAATTAATGGTAGAGCAAAACTTAACTCAATAGTGAGATGATCCAGAAGAGCTCATAAAGGGCATAAAAGGAAAGGGTAAAGTAATATTTCTACAAATGAAAAACACCCATAACCATAGGATAAGGAGTGACAGAGTTGTTCCAGCTCAAAGCAAGAATGGAGCATAAAAATGAATTTTCACCTCTCATATAAATTGATAGGAAGAGGCAAAATCCCATAAAATGAGTTTTAAAATTGAAGCACTAAATAATGGATATCTTATGGTACTAACCCAATTAAGCTAGAATCAAAACCACAGAGGTTATGGCTAAAAACAAGCCAAATAAGGGTGAAGAAATGTTTCACCTCTCATTTAACTTCTACAGTTTTAGTGTGGGATACCCAAAGTGGGGTATTTTTGGAAAGAGAACAATTAGTGATTTCTGATGGTGGAATCCATTTCCTCATAAATAATCTATAAAAAACATTGCTGAGCAGACAGAGCTCCATACAACATTAATAAAAAATCCACAAATTGATAGTGGAATTTAGAATTGGTAGAAGTTTGCAATATTTGATTCTACCTATACCCAATGAGTAACATTGTGTAGAGCTCCTCAAGGACCAAAAAATGAGCCAATTTTCAGCTGTCTACCCTCAAAACTGACAAAGCTTTTCAGGTTTTAAGATTTTAATCCCACACAAGACAGTATGGGATCTTACTGTGGGCCAGCTGTCCCTACAATTGAATTAACAGCTAATCAATTGAATTAAATGTGTTTTATTCTTTTATTTCTCATAAACTGACAAATAAGAGTAATACAGGAATTTTCTGTATTGCTTCTGACACTTCAGAAGCTCCAGAACACACCTGTAAAATTCATTGGTGAAAACCTTCACCCTGTATAGGGTAAAAATGCTAATCTGTGGTTCTAAAACCACATTCCCACAAAATAACAGTCTGTATTGAGTGAATAAAACCAAAAGACATCTAAAAGTAGGGGAAAGGTTTACTCTGAGGTTGTCTTCAGAGGTAAGAAGCCTCCCACTACCACAGAACAAGATAAAAGGAGGCTTTTCCTCATCAAAAAGCTGATCCATCATCCTCTTCTGAGTATTCTTATGTGGTATAGCTTCTTTAAGAAGTGGTAACCTCTGAATTAAACAGGTAAAATTATAATTTGAATTATTGTAGGGTTCATTATTGTAAACAAACAGGTAAAAATGCAACCAGCACTATTAGTAGAACTCACCATAACTCAAATCTTTAGTACAGCCATTTGGAACAATCTTATCATTATTTTATCATTATTATTTTTGTGTCACTGTAAGGTGTGGATATGAAACTTTGATTAAAAATCAAGTACTTTTCCTGTCCTCAAAATTTGTATAAGGTGATAATCAATTAAAAATAGTATGAAATATTATTTTTAAGAGAAAACACGCCAATTTTATTGTTTATAACTTTATTAGTATAAAACAATAATATTATAAAAATTTATTGTTTTACCAACAATAAAAATTTATCCAAAAAAATACTCTACAAGAAATATTTTAAGGCTACAAAAGAAATTTCTTCAAGAGCAATTTCAATTGGAATTAATTGAGCAAAGAACTGCAAGCAATTAATTAAAGAACAAAGTCTTTAAAAAGAATATTAAAGAGAAAACACGCCCAAAAGTGACCAGAGTGAATTTGGAAACAAAGTGACAAAGTTTACAGTGATGAAAGATGCTTTAATTCACTTTTGGGGTGGTTCAGGGGTAAAAATGATGATAAGAGTTACAAACAATGATTATAATGATTTTTTCACGTGGTTAAAAGGATTAAAATGATTTAAAAGTGGTGGTTGGAATCTTTGATTGATTGGTTTAACAGTTTTAAACTAATTAATAAAAGGAAAAGATTCTAACATGAAGAGAAAAGTGGGGCAAAGAAGACATTCTTTTATAGCCATCAATTCTCTTGCTCCAAAAGTAAAATTTACTCTTGTCAGTCGTGAAAAACAGTCTGACAACAGAAAAGCAAATTATGGCATCATTGAACCCTGGTTTAGACCAAAAAGGGCTGGTTTAAGCCATTTTTAGCCATTTTTAGCCATTTTAGACCCTTAAATCAGCCATTACTATAGCAATACCAGGCCTAGAGCCTTCAAAACACGTAAGAATGTGTGTCAGAGGCGTAGAAACCAGTTAAAACTGTTTTTATTATGATTGTTTTATCTTAAGGGTAGTTTTACCCTCTTGGCAACAGCTAAAACTACCCCAGTTGGTATCAAAACCTCATCATCAATTGAGTCCACAGACCCTGTAACTCAATTCCAGGCCAAAAGTGATGAACTTTTGCGTGAATTTTGACATCCCACGCCTGTCAGCAAGGATTTTGGGGGTCTAGCTCCCCCTTAGAGCTGGAGTTCCTTTTCCCCCCCAAATTTAATCTTTCCAATTTATTTTTCCTTTAATTCCTCATCATGTATTATACTTATAATTTACATATGTAATTCAATTCAATTGTACAGTACAATACAGTAATAATTGACACCTCATATGTAAATCAAAGTTCACTTATGTAATACACGCGCACATTTTGACATTTCAATTGAATTCAATTGAAAATGCTTCAATTCCTCATAACTTCTAAACTAAACACAACACCTCAATTTTAACACCAAAATTGATGGTTAACACCACATGTGGTGTGAATTAAATTAAGGTTTTGAGGATTTTCAACTTTTGTATTGAAAATACTAAAAACTTAATTTAAGCTTATTTAGAGTTGAGTTACAAGAATTTTACTCAGAGGTGACCCCACCTGATTTTTTATGAGGAATCCAATGGTGAAATAAGTTTTATATGTTTATTTATTGGATAAAAAGTTATAATAAATTTTATTTAACTTTTTTCCAAATTTATTTATTTTCTCACAATTTTGTTAAAGTTTCATTTTTACTTAATTTTTTCAAGTA
Source organism: Austropuccinia psidii (assembly GCA_023105745.1). NCBI lineage: Eukaryota > Fungi > Basidiomycota > Pucciniomycetes > Pucciniales > Sphaerophragmiaceae > Austropuccinia > Austropuccinia psidii. The sequence goes on from JALGQZ010000005.1 coordinate 52,909,351, forward strand.
TAAATGTAATTTTATATTTACAAAATTTAATGTATTAATTTATTTTTAAATTATAATTAATTTTTTATTTTTAATATAATTTTATATTTATATTTTGATTTTTATTTTAATAATATAAATAAATTTATTTTATTTATATTAATATGTTATTTTTTATATTTGTGGTCTTTTGGGTATATGAAATTACCTCTAAGGCTCACATTCCCTCCCCCTAAAAAATGAATATTACTTTGTAATATTGGTGTTTCTAGTGTGTCTGAATCTCCTCAGGAGTTTGGTAGCTTCTGGTATATCTTTTTCTTCTAACCATTCATCTTCACAAGTTGGGTCACTGTACCTAACAAGGTATTCCCTTACTTTCTTGGTTCTTAATTTCCTTTCTTTAAGAACTTTGGTTATTTTCTTAGTACCAGATGTCTCAATAGGAGGTATAACTTGGGGAACCTTATTCCTCAAGGGAAATTTCTCAGCATCACTAGATTTATATGGTTTTATCAAGCTCACTGGAAATGTAGGGTGCTTATTGCTAAGTTCTTCAGATAACTCTACTTCAACATCATTTTCTCCATGGAGGGCCTTAATCACAAAAGGTCCTGCAAAGGAGTCTTTCAACTTTTTACATCCTTTGATGTTATTGAAGTTAGTGGTGGATACAAGAACTAGGTCCCCCACTTTGAAATCTGGAGTTGCATGAGATTTATCCCATTTGTCTTTAGCATATGCAAAAGAGTCCTCCATGCACCTTACTGCATGCTTTCTAGCTTTGTCTAGCATTCCTTTGAAGCTAGCAGCTGTGGGATGTATTTCAATTAAGTCTTTCCTCAAGGAGTCTTGGGGTAACTTGGGGTTCCATCCTTTTTCTAGAACAGCAGGAGTCTGATTGGTACTAGCATGGATTGATGTTTTATATGCTAATTCCAGTGCTGGTAACAGAGTACACCAATCATGGGTAAATCCATCACAATCTTTGAATTCAAGGCCATACGCACAAAATCTTCTCACCATGGCCTCTAAGGTTTGGATCATTCTTTCAGCCAGGCCATCAGTTTGTGGGTGGTAGGCTGTAGAGAAAGACAGTTTAGTGCCAAATAATTGGTGAAGATTTGTCCATAGTGCTGAAGTGAATTTGGGATCTCTATCACTGATGATATTTGTAAATATCCCAGTCCATGACACTACTCTATTCCATATCAGAAGAGCTGTATCCATGGCTGTATCATCTTTGTGACATGGTAAAAAGATTGGAGTTTTACTGAATCTGTCCACAATTACTAGGCAATCAGTATAGCTCCTGTCACCTCCTGGTGGTAGGCCAGTTACCCAATCCATATGGACAATTTCCCAAGGTCTGTTTGGTTCTTGGATTTTTATCATATTTCCAAGTCTTTTGCCTGTGGATTTATTTGCCTTTTGCCATCTGGCACAGGTTTTGCAATACTCTGAAACATCTTTCTGCCACATTGGCCACCATATGCAGGTCTTGACTTTTTCTCTTGTTCTGTCTTCAGATAGATGTCCTGAAAAGGGACTATCATGGCATTCTTTCAGTACAAGATTGATTAATGACCTGTCTACAACTGTCATTACACAAGTGTGCTTGGTTCTGTGGTAAATTATACCATCCAGTAGGTGAAATATTCCTTCATTATAAGATTTTCTCCATACTTCATCCAAGGCATGTATTAGAGAGTTGTCTTTACAGTCTTTGTTAAGTAATTGGCATAAGATGTTACAATTCTTATCTTGAGTGTAACTATTTCTGACTTCTTCAAAGAAGGTGGTGTTCAAGTCTGTAACACTTATTCCTTCTATTGGAATTTGTGGTGAAGCTTCTTCTGGAACATAAGCAGGATTATCAATGTTATTTGGTAATGGCCATCTGCTTAGTCCATCTGCATTCTTATGAATATTCCCATCCTTATGAACAATAGTCATATTGCCTCTGTATTCTTGTATGGCTATTTGCCATCTGAGCATGTGTCTGTTAGGTGTTTTCATGTTCAAAAGTGATTTCACAGCTGTACAATCTGTTATTACTTCAAAAACACATCCCTCTAAGAAATAGTTCAATTTCTCCAAGTCCCAGACAAGGCATAGACATTACATTTGACTTGCTCCATATCTGGCTTCAGTTGGTTTGATTTGCCTGGATATGAAACATATTGGTCCTTCTACAGGTTTGTCATTTATGATCTGAACTTGGTGAAGTGCAGCACCTAGTCCATCCCCTGATGCATCAATATACAGTTTGAAAGGTAATTTAAAGTCTGGCATCAGTAAGAGTGGAGCAGTGGTCAATGCTTCTCTTAGAGATTCAAAAGCTTTGACTCTGTCAACAGTCATCTCAAATACTGTGTCTTTGTCACACAACTTATAAAGTGGTCTTGCTATGGATGCAAAGTCTTTAATGTGTTGCCTGTAATATCCTGCAAAACCCAAGAATGACTGAATTTCCTTCTTATTCTGAGGCATGGGTTTTAACAATACTGCTGCAACTTTGTTTTTATCAATTCCAAGGGACAAACCAGATACAACATGTCCTAGTGCCTTAACTTCTTTAAATCCAAAATGACATTTCTTCAAGGAGATTTTCATGTTTACTGATTGGATTTTTGTCAAAACTCTTGATAATCTGTACATGTGCTCCTCCCAAGTCTTTGAACAGATAATAATGTCATCAATGTAAATGATTAACCATCCCTCTGAGAGTTCTTCAGGGAAGATTTCATTCATCATTCTTTGGAAGTGTGAAGGTGCATTTTTGATACCAAAGGGCATCCTTAAGTATTCATACACTCCACAATGAACAATAATTCTCAAGTATTTTCTTGCTCTTGGTGTTACCACATTTTGATGGAATCCTTTAAGGGCATCCATAGTGGTTATATACACTGCTTGAGATATTTGAGTAAGGGCAATTTGGATTTTTGGTATTGGGTATCTGTCTGGAACAGTGTAAGTGTTCAGAGCTCTAAAGTCCCCAACCATTCTGGATTTTCCATTATGCCACGCCACTATGACTGGTGTAGTTATTTCTACTTCCTCATTGTGGCCTACTTTTTTTATTACACCAAGGTCTAGAAGTTCTTTGATATGAATTTCTAGAGCTTCTCTTGATTTTGGACTTGCTGGATAAGCAGGTCTTCTTAAGAGTGGTGGATAAGGTCTCTCAATGTTAAGAATGATGTCAACTTCATGACCAATAATTGCTCCCAGAGGTTCTTTGTCTGTAGCAAATGCTCCTTTGTGGTCATACAAAAGGGAAGAAAGTTCATTTTCTTGTTTATCAGTCAGATGAAGGCTTATCTCAGCCTCATTTAACTGTTCAGACTTGAATTTTTCTAACTCTAAGTTGACTGGTGATACTTTGTTTACTGTAATTTGTCTTTTAAATGGTAAAAAGGCAAATTTCTGGCGCTTATTGTCCCCAATTGTAAAGTATCTGTCTTTGTTATTATGTAAATCTATCCCATACATGATCAAATAGTCATTTCCCAATATAAAATGGGTACTAGAGCAATTTTCCATAACAACAAATTCAACTGTGATCCTTAAATTCCCATTTATGTGTGGGAATATGACATTGGTCTCAAAGATTCCCAATGCTTTCATTGGGTTACTTGCACTGTTGAATTTTATACCATCAATTGGTAACAATTGGTCTTCAAAATTTGGCACACAAGTCTTAAGAAAGGATTTTCCAACACAAGAGCAGAAGGCTCCTGGGTCAAGCAAAAGTTTGGTGGGCTTGTTGTCAATTACCACTTCTGTTATACAGGAGTTACCAGCTGTATAACCTTTTCCTCTGTTTGGTTTTGTCTTCATAAGTTGTGCATCTTGAACTTTTGATAAATCAACTTGATCATTGCTCAATTGTGGTAAGTGGGAATAAGATTCCATGATTTCAAAAGTGGCATTGATATTTTCTATATCTTTTGAAGATTCAGAAAATATGGATGACTTATCATCTGAATTGTCTTCAATTATGTCTTCTTTTTCAACATCTGGTTCCTTTTCAATGTCAATTTCATTGATTTCCCCCCTCTTTGGACATGTATTGGCTAAATGGGTGGTGCTTTGGCAAATATGGCATTTTCTGACTGTATCTGCAGATTTATATTTAATATTACCAGAATTTTCTTTGGGGTTTTTGTCCACAGAATCTTTCCAAGGTGTATTAAACCTTGTTTTGAGATTCACCCTACTAGAACCAATTTTGGTTCTGGTGGTTACTTCTTCTAGTATATTGATAATATCTTCTGTGGAAGATTGTTCAGTAGTCCTGCTTTTGACAGCATGCTCTAAGTCACCTCCACATTGTCTCAGAATTTTTCTATGGATCATAAACTCTGACATGTCAGGATATAATGCTGTTAATCTGTCCTTTCGTTGGCAAAACCATGGTAAAGCTCTGTCTTTATCAGCATTAAATTTGGCAGATTCAAAGGCTGTTTCAACTTTAAACCTCCAAGCATCATTTGCCCATTTGTTGATGATTTGGGTTTTCCACCAAGTCCAACTCTGGTGTCCATGTGCTTGTCTTATTTTGATGTACCATCTGTGAGCTGATCTGGTAAACAAGGTGTTAAACCTGGCTGTTACCAATCTGTCTGGTAATTCAAAATCCTCTTTGATCATGTCAATACCTCTAATGAATTCCATATGGTCATACTATCCTTCACCACTGAAGTGAGGCCATTCTTTAAGTTTTGGAACTTCTTTCAAGAGTGCTTGGCCCATTGATGGTTCCAAGTTATGAAAAGAAGTGGATAATTCATTTTTTAATTGTGAATTATCAGGATCCAATACTTGTGGATTTGGAATTCTTGTGCCCTCATTTTGATTTAGAGGTGTAGACATTCTTGGTAAGGTGTTCAGTATTTGTTCAATGTCATTCATTTTACTGTTGCTACACCTTTGGGAATTTCTGTATTCATGTTGGAAGCTTTGTATTAAATTTATTACTTCAATTTTATACATGTCTTCCTTATGTGTCAGTTCTTGCCATAACTCTGTCTGTCTTGTATTATCAGCAGTGACTTGATTCAATTTCATTGATAATTTTGATACTTCTTCTTGTGAAGTATCAAAACACTTTTTCAAGGCAATGGTATATGTCTTTACTTCAGTAAATGGATTTGAAATGTCATCAAGGACTTTCTTGTTATCTGTCTTGATAATATTTATGGCTTGTTTAATTCTTGTTTCAATTATGTCATCAATATTGAATTTAGAATATTTATCTGTTAATGCTTTAATAATGGCAGATTGTTCATTTATTTTATTGTTAGAAGAATTATCATTATTTGAATTTTTAATTGTTCTCAAAACTTTTTCAAAACACATAAGTGTTTCATTAATTTGGCACAGACTCAGGTTGTTTGTTTTAATGTTGTTACAAATGGTTTCATTTTTATCAGAAAGATGTTTTTTCACGTCATTTATAGCATTATACAACTCTGGGTAGGAATCAAATATGTCAGAAATCATTTCTGGAACCTTAATCTGGCTTCCTCCTTCTTCTGTAATTCCATCATGGTTCTGGCCATCTGAAATACATTTTCCATGGCATCCTGCTGAATCTTTGGGATTCTGTAGCCCTGGCTGTAAGGTTTTGGGGCTGGTGCCTTCCCTTTGCCCTTGTTTGGAGTTTGTGGCTGCTTTTTCACGTTGGAATTGCTGCTGCTGGCCACTGGGGCTGTTTTTGGCACTGGTTTGGGTGGTGGAGGGTTGTTTTTCCTCCATTCTAGTGTCAAAAGCATCATGTTTTTCTTCTCCATCAATGGATGCCATCCATTGAGCAATTTGCAAGTGTTGGTATGGCCCAAGAATTTTCTTACTGTCAGGTAAGAATTCATGCAATTCTTCCACAGGTCTGCAAGGATCTGGTACTCCTTGAATTGAAGTGCATTGTTGTATGCACTGTGGCTGGCTTTGTATATGTCCACAGAGGCTTGTTGTGGCGGTGTCAGCTCTTTTTGAAGGTAAAATAGTATTATCAGCTTCAGAATGACCCAATTTAGTTGTTTGGAAGTCATCAACTGACCCTTTTCCTTCTGTACCTGGTTGGCTTCTGCCATAATCACGTCTATTACCTTTTTGGGAGCTGCTTGAGGGGTTGTAGCTGGCTCCTGACCTGGTTGAAGGCATAATTATGGTTAAAAAAGGCTTAAAATAGTATTTTTACGTCAAAAACTTACTATTGGCCAAATTTTTAGCTTTCTGAAGGGTATTACTTATGTCCAAGTTAATCAATTCAGAAGATATTGGTTCAGGCTGGTTATTTTGAGTCACAATAACAGTACTATTATGATCAGAATTAACAGTACTGTCAGGGATAATGCTGGTTACTGTTGAGGCTGTTTCAATGTTTTCTTGTCTTACCACGTTGTCAGACACTAAAATTAATGAAAAAGCCAATTAATTAAGTAAAAAAAAGGTTATTTCAAAAAGAAATAAAAATATAAGCCTCACTTATAATATGAAAAAAAGTTATTTTTTATGGATTTTTTGAATTATAAGCATTTTTTATATGTTTTTAAATTTTTCAATATAAGAAAAAAGATTTAAAAAGAGTAAAAAGATGTCACAGGTAAAATATCACAGCTGGGCCCCCAAATGTAAGGTGTGGATATGAAACTTTGATTAAAAATCAAGTACTTTTCCTGTCCTCAAAATTTGTATAAGGTGAAAATCAATTAAAAATAGTATGAAATATTATTTTTAAGAGAAAACACGCCAATTTTATTGTTTATAACTTTATTAGTATAAAACAATAATATTATAAAAATTTATTGTTTTACCAACAATAAAAATTTATCCAAAAAAATACTCTACAAGAGATATTTTAAGGCTACAAAAGAAATTTCTTCAAGAGCAATTTCAATTGGAATTAATTGAGCAAAGAACTGCAAGCAATTAATTAAAGAACAAAGTCTTTAAAAAGAATATTAAAGAGAAAACACGCCCAAAAGTGACCAGAGTGAATTTGGAAACAAAGTGACAAAGTTTACAGTGATGAAAGATGCTTTAATTCACTTTTGGGGTGGTTCAGGGGTAAAAATGATTATAATGATTTTTTCACGTGGTTAAAAGGATTAAAATGATTTAAAAGTGGTGGTTGGAATCTTTGATTGATTGGTTTAACAGTTTTAAACTAATTAATAAAAGGAAAAGATTCTAACATGAAGAGAAAAGTGGGGCAAAGAAGACATTCTTTTATAGCCATCAATTCTCTTTCTCCAAAAGTAAAATTTACTCTTGTCAGTCGTGAAAAACAGTCTGACAACAGAAAAGCCAATTATGGCATCATTGAACCCTGGTTTAGACCAAAAAGGGCTGGTTTAAGCCATTTTTAGCCATTTTTAGCCATTTTAGACCCTTAAATCAGCCATTACTATAGCAATACCAGGCCTAGAGCCTTCAAAACACGTAAGAATGTGTGTCAGAGGCGTAGAAACCAGTTAAAACTGTTTTTATTATGATTGTTTCATCTTAAGGGTAGTTTTACCCTCTTGGCAACAGCTAAAACTACCCCAGTTGGTATCAAAACCTCATCATCAATTGAGTCCACAGACCCTGTAACTCAATTCCAGGCCAAAAGTGATGAACTTTTGCGTGAATTTTGACATCCCACGCCTGTCAGCAAGGATTTTGGGGGTCTAGCTCCCCCTTAGAGCTGGAGTTCCTTTTCCCCCCCAAATTTAATCTTTCCAATTTATTTTTCCTTTAATTCCTCATCATGTATTATACTTATAATTTACATATGTAATTCAATTCAATTGTACAGTACAATACAGTAATAATTGACACCTCATATGTAAATCAAAGTTCACTTATGTAATACACGCGCACATTTTGACATTTCAATTGAATTCAATTGAAAATACTTCAATTCCTCATAACTTCTAAACTAAACACAACACCTCAATTTTAACACCAAAATTGATGGTTAACACCACATGTGGTGTGAATTAAATTAAGGTTTTGAGGATTTTCAACTTTTGTATTGAAAATACTAAAAACTTAATTTAAGCTTATTTAGAGTTGAGTTACAAGAATTTTACTCAGAGGTGACCCCACCTGATTTTTTATGAGGAATCCAATGGTGAAATAAGTTTTATATGTTTATTTATTGGATAAAAAGTTATAATAAATTTTATTTAACTTTTTTTCAAATTTATTTATTTTCTCACAATTTTGTTAAAGTTTCATTTTTACTTAATTTTTTCAAGTATAAATGTAATTTTATATTTACAAAATTTAATGTATTAATTTATTTTTAAATTATAATTAATTTTTTATTTTTAATATAATTTTATATTTATATTTTGATTTTTATATTAATATGTTATTTTTTATATTTGTGGTCTTTTGGGTATATGAAATTACCTCTAAGGCTCACAGTCACACTCAGAGCTATAGGTTTTTACTATCATTTTGAAGCAATATCATGGAGTCACCCTGACAAAACAGGTTTTCAAATTGAAGCCCTCAGTCAGGGATATCCAATGGTACTAGCCAAATCACACTAGCACCAAAACCACAGAGGTTATAGCCAAAAGTAATCCAAATAAGGTTGAACACAATATCCACCTCTCATCCAGCTTCTACAGTTTTGGTGTGGGATACCTAAAGTGTATCTCTTCAGAAACATAACAATCAGGAATTTCTCAAGGTTACCTTCATTTCCTTGCAGCTCATATAGAACAAATGTTATGGAGAAAACAAACTCAATATAAGATTTATAGAAAATCCATATCTAGATAATAATATTTAAAAGTGGCATACCTTTTCCATATTTCATGTTAAACATATCAAATTAGATACCATTGTATAAAATAACTCAAGGCCTACACATTGATTCAAGTTTGAGCTCATTATCCTCAAAACCAACAAAGATATTGCAGCTTCAAGGCAAAGATCACACAGTATGGTCAAAAGCTCAATACTGTGGGATACTATTCCATATTCTTGAATATGAGGTGCCAGTTCAACAAAGGCCCTTTTTTATCCTTCAATAATTCATAGTTTGGCCTTTATGAGGTTCCCATACAGGATATGTATAGAATTCTATGTGTAATACACATCAGAAGAGGGCTTTGTGGTCCCTAAATGCAAATTTTCACCCTGTATTGGTGAAAACTTCCCAGATGTGGTTTCAAAACCACATCTGATATAAATAAAAGATATAAAAGGTGGGTATCAACCACAAGCCTACCTTTGAGAGTGAAAAATATTCACTCTTCCTATGTGGACAGGACCACAAGTCCTTTCCACACACTATCAGGATTAAAAGGGATCTTCCTCTGACCCCAAAAGGAATCCCCATCCTTATCTTAAATTATTATGTAGTACAACTATTTACCAGTAGTTATCTATGGAAAACAATCAGGTATAATCCTAATCTTAATTATTGTATTCTTTATTATGATAATCCAATTGATAAATACTACACCCAGGGCTTTCAGTATTGCTCACCACCACTATCTATTTATATTAAAGCCTCAAATAATATTAATACCACCTTATATTCACTTTATATCCATGCCACAGTCATAGTTAAAGCTGTAATCACACTTACTATCACTTTATCATAGACTCGTCCTGCCATTTTGTGAGTCTGGCTCTGTTTTTGGACTAAAATTATAATTTTTTGGTGTAAAAGTGAGTAATCTCTCTATTTTATCCTTGATTATTGTCCCCATTATAGTTTTCTAGTATAAAGATTAACTTTGATAAAATATCATATATTATTGTTTTTAAAGTGGTATATAGTCTTATACCACTGTGTTTATTTTATGTTCATTATTTAATGTGGTTTAATTATAATTAATTACCACAGATTAAATTGGGTGCGTTTCTGATATCAAAAAACTAAGACCCTTATAGAAATATTTTTTCTATAAAAAGACTACTTCTGAACTGAAAATAACAGTCTCAGAGGCATGGATGGATATATTGATAGTTTCAATTGTCCATTACATGACCACTTGAGAGATTAGTCTTGTTAATTAAAAATTAATCTATGAGATATTTGTGATACTTTAGTAAACCATACATTCAAAAAACGGTATTTTTGACATAAAATCGATCAATTCAATAATAAATTACAATAAAAGGGTGAAATATATACAGATATTGTATCAAAAGCCATTCATAGATGTGCAAAAAGAATAATAACAGTCTCAATTGAAATAAGCCACTATTTCCTGTTTCAGTGGAAGAAAACTTCATACTACTAGAAACCAAGCCACAGGGCAATACACCAGTGGCACCTTGAGAGACAGACATGAAGGAAGACAAAGTGAAAGCATCATATCCAACAAAAAGTGGACACAGATTTTCCACTCAGTGAAGTAGAAACCTGCAAACCTCCTCCTCAATATAAAAGGTAAACCAGCCTTGATAACTTGTAAAGGGAAGATAACAATCATTCAACAACTTGTAATCTCTAAAAGCAATTTTCCAAAGCAGTTAAGCATACAATTTTAAAAATCACAGTCAAAGGTAAATACCATAAGAAAAGAAAGTTTTCACTTCTTGAAAACACTGATAACATGTCCTCTGTACACCTCAGAAACCTTGCAGTCCCAAGGAACTAACCAGAGGACCAACCAGGACTTTTTAGAAGCAGAAAATCAGGGTCTGAGCACCATGGTGGATGGCAGAACACTAAGGGAAATCATCAACATGCTTCCATTCACCTTCAATTCAACAGGAATATCAAAAACAGAGGACTGGAAGGATATGGATCAAGCTCTTCAGTTCCACCAGCTTCTCAAGGACTTATTCCAATGGAGCATATACAACAGGACATTCAATGTAGAATTAAACTGGGAAGAAATTGGGGAAGGCTTCCAGAGGATATTTCTCAATGAGATACCTTTCCAAGACCTTATAGAGATCACTGAATTTTGGATTCCCAACAGGAAGTTAAGACTCCGGGAGGAAAGGGCAGCCAGGATAAGGGAGAATCAAGCCACTATCCAAGCCATAGAAGAACAATTGAACCAGAAAGAGCATACTCTGACTCCTTCAAGATCACAAAGAGTAAAACAAATAGACTATTCAGTGGCTTAAAACCACTCAGGAAGCAGCAAATGTTTGACAAAGAGTCACCATTCTTCACAATCCCAGGTAGTTTCCAGGAGAAGACTAGGATTACAGGGCATGAACAAGACTTCTTCCAACTAGAGGCAGAAATAGTCAGACCCAATAATCCAGAAGCTTTTGTAATTGGTTAAACAAGTACAACAGAGCCATAAACAGTTGTAAATACTTCTGATAGAATCAGTAGCACTAACATTGGAAATGACATCCCCTTCAGAAGGAACATAGTAACCATGAAAAAAATTCTACCCCCTCCAGAAGGGGTAGCAGGTCCAACCCAGCTTTTAATTTTCTTCATACTTTGTTCTAACTTGCTATTACTAGTTTAATATCTTCTAAGACAGATTTTTAAGATGGAGAAATACTTCACCTGAAATTAATTGAGTCATGTAACCTGTGGTACTTCTGACTAACCCTTCATTACAAAAAATTCTTTTGAAACCCAAATCAAGATAATTTCAACAAGAATCAAGAGTTTAACTGTATATATCTCAATATCAAAACAAGCTTTTTTTACAGTTTATATCACATCTCCTCTTTTTTTTTTCTAAATTATATCTTATTGGATATTAAGAGTTCCATCTTCAGAAATATATAGATCAATATATTTTGCCATAAAATCTTCCATCATCTGTTTCTCACTCACAAAAAACTAGAAAAATTGTATTTTTAATTAATTATTTTTGAAAAAGCTTAATTTTCCTTTGAAGAAAATTGAAACAGGTGAGATATTACACTTCTTTCTTTGACCATCAGAATAGTATGTTTGAAATTCTTTTCAAGTATCAAAATAAAAACAAAGTTATTCTGAAAAAAGATTCACTGGAAATATTTTTCTATTCCCAAATGCCCAAAGGTTTTATTATTTCTTGGGAACCTGAGCAGAATTCTCATGCTAGTAATTCTCAAATTTAATATTTCCTTATTTTTACCAATTTCATCCATGATAGAAATGACCTGCGCACTCTTGTTTTTTGAAAAAATCCCTCACAATATCATATATCAGATGATATACCCACAAGTAGAAGAACAAATAATTGCTAAGAATATATTCAGTAATTTTCTTTAATTAATAATATTTTGTTTTTGGAAAATAATTGATTAATTCCTGAACTCATGGAAAGATAAAAATTAACTCATTTTCCAAATTTTATTACATTTATTAGAGAACAATGATAAATTTTATGATAAGCTGTCCCAATCAAAGCAGTAGATACAATAATATTCCTTCATTGAAGTAAGGACTCTTGAGTAAAGTTAACACCAATTATTTCATGTATATAAATATTCATAAGAATAAGAACCTCCTTCTGAATGAAGGTCTGTACAAAGCTGCACATATTGGAAATAATTATTGATTACTTTTAAATTTTTGAAATTGGCTTAAATATTGATAGAGGGACAATATCATTTGAAAAAAAATTAAATTTTATGGTATAGATGCTCAATTATCGCACAATTGCTTTTCTGAATAAAATGAGTCATGCTAAAAATATATTCAAGTTATTTTTATTCCCTTTTTCAGTACTTGTACCCTTATTAGAAATTTCATATCTTATGGCAACTGATTATCATTTGCAATTCATGAAGAATATTTCATCTTCTGAAACATATATCAGCCAAAGTAGATGTAACTTTCACATGAATCTTTTTATCTAAAATAAAAGACAAATTCACACTCTCGAAGATTTCAAACTACCAATATATTAAGTCAATAAGCTTTAGAAATCTTTTCCACCTAATAATAAGCTTACTGCTAATATTTAAACACAAATATCACATTCTGGCTCAAAAATGCTATATCAAATGTAAAAAATTTCCCTTCAATCAATAAATATTTGTTTAAGAACTAAATAATTTTCCATATTTGGAGAAAGTTTATTTAAGGATACTTATACCTATATAAAAATACAAACTAATATTACAACTTATCTTTTTTAAAAAGCTCATTTCATCAGAAATTTTAAGCTTTATTGGAATAAAATGTATTCCTTAAGCCTAAAAGCTGGAAGCTACTATTATTAAAAGAACCTGCCTCAAGAGCGTTTGTAAGAATTTATACCCTTTATGTGTGGATTATAAGAGGAAGATATTTGGTAAATTTTTCTATCAGCCTTTGTTAAATTAAGAACTGATTAAAAAGGGCTTATTTGAGGACTCATGTAGTTGAATAGAAAAAGTTAGCTCTAAAGATGCTAATAATCTAATATTATAGTTGGAAGAGAAAATCACAATTTTGTAGTTCTTATCAATTTTTGAAGATTCCTTCAGGGTAGGAACTTTCTTCAAAATTTGGAAAGTACATATATATATATCTTTACCCTGAGTCTTGACCATAAATTCTGGTACTAACATTTGGTTCAATGTTTTTCATTAGCTACAAGTTCAGCTAATATTCATAGAGGGAATAAAAATGACTAAATCAAATTGTTAGTTTACTATTCAATTCAAAACATATTCTGTTCATATTTTTAAAAAATTGGAAAGTTGAGGATGTAAAGGTAGCTTTTCACTTTACAAATTTCCTTGACACCAATGGTGTTTTGATGAAGTTCAAAGGCTAATTTTGTCTTGGGAAAAGCTGTGTATTTGATCCCTTTTTTTGTGAAGAGCCAAATAAAGGAAATAAATGCCTCATGGTAAAAATTTATGCCCATTTTTTATGGCAATTGTTTGCAAGAAAGAATTGTGAAGTTCATGTAGGTAAGTTTTTAAACTCATTTTTTGTTCATCATTATAACAAAGAATATTATGAAGATTTTATTATTTCTCTCTTTAATTGCAAACCTGTGGGTAACATTCATTTGAAGCACTGTTATAGCTGATTATTTGTGAAATTTGGGGAAAGTATCATATCCAAAAATCCCTCCATTTAAAATCTCATTATACAATACCAAATTTTTCATATTGATAAATAGAATTATTATAAATCATTCTATGGTCTGCAAAAATGAAAATAAAATTTCTGTTTGAGATTTAATGACAAAAAGTTTATGAAAGAAGTAGGTGGTTCACAATTTTATTTTTTTTGATGGAAATTGAGACATTTGGAAGCTAGAATTCCATAAAAAACCTTAATTGAACCTCTTGTCAGGGTTTGATGTTGCTTTGGATTTATGGATAAAGCTTATTTTCAACTCTGTTGAAAGTCTTTTTAACTCTTTGTCTGACCTACCTCCACTGGCTAGGTTGAGCCCTTGTTATATTCAAGTTTGAAAAAATGTGTAAATGCAAATATTGAATAAGCTATCATTGATATAAAGTTTCTATTTATTAAATAGCTTGTATTCTCTTGGCATCCATGAATTAAAGTGACTTATACATAACATTTATTCAATCATTTTATGGGAATATACTCTATTGGGTTATGAATAATTGTGAAAATAGTGATATATTTGGCCTTCAAGGTTTGTGAAAGGTCTTTCAATTAGGTTAAAATTGGCTTTAAAATGTTTAAAGACTTTGAAATCCTGCATATTTTTATCTGAGGGATGTATTATACTGAAAATTTTCATTTCTCATATAAGTGCCAATTTCCAAAACAATATTCTTCCATATGTCCCTATGGTATTTCTGTGAAACATTATCTGCATGTTGTATTAATTATATATTTTTCATTTCTTTTGTTATAATTTAAGTTTTTGTCATACAATATCTACATTCTGCTACTTTGGTTTTCAATCATACTGTTGTTTCTGGTTCTGCAATTTTACAATTTTTTGGTACTTGATGTCTTTTCTCATTTGTTTTGATGATTAGTATTTTAATTTCAGTATTCTTTTTTTCTAAATCGCTTATTTTTCTTCTTATATTTATTTTAGGTTTTTTTCTTTAACTATTGGGAAAAAAACTTGATTTATATCTATATTCATATTTTTCATTCATTCAAGAGAAATTTAATATTTGGTTTATTTTAAAAATCAAATTTTTATGAATTTTATTCATTTAAATTAATTTGAAACTTTTTTCAAATTTTTGCTTTCATATGCTTTGTTTAGATTATTGTTTTACTTTTTTTGCACTTTTGCTGTTTCTAAATTTCTTGATGTTGATTTTTTTTTCAATTTTTTTAATTTTTTTCGAATTTTTCTATTTTTCTTTTTCTTTTTCTTTTTTTGTGGATTTTTTAATTTTTTTTAATTTTTTGGTAATTTGTCTTTTTTATATTGTTTTTATTTTTTTCAATTTTTTTTGAAGTTCTGGGGTGGAGATACATGGGAATCAGTGTAATTACATTGAAATCAATGTAATCACACTGATTCCCATGTATCTCCAACCCAGAACTTCAAAAACAATAAAAGAAAAGAAAAAATTACCAAAAAATTGAAAAAAAAAAAATTCCAAAAAATTAAATAAAAGATAAATTACAAAAGAATAATAATGATTATAATAAAAGAAAAGAAAATGAAATATAAAAGGGAATGAGAAATTAAAGAGAAATAACTTAAAGGAAAAAAGATAAATATGAACATAAAACAAACATAAAAAGAAAAAATAAACCAAAGAAATTAAAAAAACAGAAAAAAAAGAATGAAAGAAAAAGCAAAAATTAAAAAAAACAATGAAACACAAACTAAATCTAAATTTAAAAAAAACATGTCAAAAGATTAAAAAAATTAAGAAAAAAATCAAAATAATGGTAAGAAATGAGTTGAAATGAAAAATGACAAATGAAAAAGTGAAAAAAATGCGATATTTAATTTTTCAATTGAAGTAACCTTTGATGAATATTTCTGTTTTATGCAATTTTTCTTAAAAATTATTAAAATTCCAGATACTGAAAAGATTGAAAAAGAGAATTTAGATTGTGGGAAATGAATACATAACCAAGCCAAAAGATGGAGGAGGTCAGCTGTAAGATGTTTGTATGAACCTGTTGATAATATTACTATCAACCAACAGTACTATGACTATTCTTATGAAATATAATAAATAAATCTATTATAACCACAATTAAATAATTAACTACTTAATTATTTCTTTTACTTGTAATACACTTCTAGTGATTATAACAGTAAGCAGTAGTTGTTGACAAGAATCAATTACAAGAATTATAAACTTCTTTTTTGAAATAATGAAATTATTTAAATATATCTATATTTTGCAAGAATAATTATAAGTATAATTCTTAAAAGAAAACTATTAACAGAGAAAAACTTTAATAATTAATAAAGCACCTCACTAATACTCCAATAAAACCTTGAATAGAATTGGTAGAGAGATTTTATGGAGAAATTGTGGATTTAATGGATCAAAATTGCTTTATAGCACTAATAAAGCGACATGATAGCCAATTACCATTTAAATTAGTATATTGTCATGATATCACATATTTCTGATTGATTTGGAAAGATTTAAAATACTTAAGAAAAGATTTTGACTAATACTTGCTGGTACTAAAGGTATGATTGAATAATAAGAGGAATTGAAAAAAAGCAAGAAGAGGCCTCTTTCAAGGAAATAACAGCTCAAAGAGATGTGAAATGAGGCAAACAGAAAGACTAGTGAGTGAGAAACCAATTATCCTCTTTGGGTCATTGATTGCATCATCTGTTGTCATGTAAGACTAGCATAATTACTTAATTAAGTCATTTTTGTGACAACCAACCCATTTATGGTTAAAGATAAAAGGATTAGCAACTGTTAATATGCTTTTATTTTAAAGTGAAAGTTAATTTTCAAAATTTATTAATGTTATCAGAAATTTAATCACAGGTTGTATTTTCTGTGAATTTTCGAAGATTCAGTGTTTCATGTAGAATCATCAAAAATGGACTTTAAGTAAAACTTTCAATTTTAATTAGGAAGTCATAGCTATTCTTTGTTTCATTATGGATCATACCATTCCTAATTGGTCCTGACAGTTTCAGAAGTATTAATTAAAAGTTGTATTTTTAATTAATTTTTGAAGTTTTTACCTTATTTCTATGTAGAATTGCAAATAGCACAGTATAGCTGGTTGCCATGAGGTAAATCAATTGATACTAGTCAAAAGAGGGTTTTAATTAGTTTTTTAAGGTTTATAAATGGAAAATAATTAATAATTGACATGGCTACAGGAGTCAGAGCTGCTCTTTACCTCCTTGCCACATCAAAATAGCAGCTTCTTTGCAATTTTCTTATGACTTAATGGGACTTTAACTTGGTAACCAAGTTCCCAAAAGGTTTGAGTATACTAATGAGGCAATTCTCACCCATGAATCCAAGCTTTAGAGCTGTTCATGCCTCAGAGGCCTCAGAAGTTGGGTACCCTGGCTCTCTTTGATGTCTTCTCTCCCCTTAGCTATTGTGGGAACTCCTCTTGTGTGGGATTAAAATGAGGCAGTACCTGGAGGAGGAAATCACAGGTAACTAGTTTCGAATTGCTAATAGCTCCTGTCACCAAGGGTGGCAAGGGTGTATTGCCTGCCCCTCCTAAAATACTGAACAAAATCTTCCTTGGAGCTCACAAACCAAAATAAAATTAGTAAGTGGCTTTACAACTGCAGAAGACAAAATTCAGCAGTTTCAGATCAGACCTATTCAATAAATAATATGAAAAACAATGTCAGTAATTTTGGTTAATTTTTATATTTAATGAAATACTTGTCTGTTTAATTTTGATATTTTTTGGTTAAATTGAGGTGAGTGGTTTTTTCTTGGTGATAAATCCTTGGTAAGATGGGTTATTTAAGGTTTTCTGGAAAATTTGATGAGTGTTGATAAAGGTAATTTTTGTTAAGTTAAAGTTATAATAGAGTAAAATAATTTTTTAAAGGTTTGTTATTTTCTTAAGAGTGTTGAATAATAAGATAAAATTGTATTTGTTAAAGTTAAGAGGTAAGGTTCTTTGATATTGGATTTTTAAAGGGGTAAGTTATTTTTAAGTGTTGATAAATGGTGTTAATCTTACTAGGTGAAATATTTTAATAGAGTAGTAACCCTAATCTTGGGTACTGGGTAATTTTTATTTTTATTTTAATAATAATAAGATTCCACTGAGCTTAGCTACTGGGTAATCTTCAACACTATACTTCCACTGAGCTTAGCTAATGGGAAAGTAAATTTACTATGATATACTGGACTACCTCCCAGGTGAGGGATGAATTATTCCTGTGCTTGCAATGTGCAGGGGATATAATTTGCATGGGGGGATTTTGAAATTTGGGGGGAGAGGGCCCCTCTATTTATACCTTTTGGGAGCCCAGGGGGCTCTCCATGGGAGCTGTCTTTTTCCACTTTAATTCCTCTTGATTTCATCATGTGACTCCATTTTTGGTGAGGACCTTTCTTGCATGGGTCAGGTGATTTAAGGTTTGGTGATAATTTTTTCTCTGCACAGCCTCCATTCATCACATGACTGTCTTTTGGTGAACTAATTATGATGTGATATTCTTGAATTTTCCTTGCATACATGAGGTGATTCAATTTTTGCTGGGGATTTTTGTTGTGCACAGCTTCTTTCCTGTCACATGATATTCTGTTGGTGGATGCAGTATCACATGATGACCTTGTAATTCTTTGCATATGTCTCATTTTAGGTGTGGTAGAAGTGGCTGTGTAATTTATGCAGGTGTCATGGTTGTTTTTCTTCTTTTTGAACTTTAAAATGAAGTCAGGTGATAATTTCTTGCACTAGTGAATTTACTGTTATGTATGAGATGATGTGATTTTTGAGTTCGACACATGCTGTGCATAGTCATGTGGTTGAGATTTAATTAAAATTGTGTACTGCATGCAACCTGTTGTAACTTGCTTTGTTTTTCATGAGGTGCTGAGTGGTGTAAATGAATCTAATTCTGTTTTAAGGCTCCAAGTGGGGTTACTGTGGATATAAGATAAGGTACTCCTGTGGCTGTGTTGTAAATGAGCTGCAGGAATTCCATGGGGCTGGGCTTTGCATCATATGACTTTGAATGCAAGTTGGCTATGTAGCTAATGCATGTTTCATTTTCTTCCTGCATGAGTCCTGTGGCTGTAACAGGATGTGTAATTTAAAGGGTGGTACCTTATTGGTTGTAACTAGTTTACTATATGTAGCTTTATTTTTACATATTCATAATGAAATTGAATAATTTATTTAAACAAATACACTGCCCTTTGGTTCCTGTGCCATGGGTTTATGAGTTTCATCCAGCTTTGTGCTGTAAAATTGACTTTTTGGTGTAAAATTTGAGTGTAAGTCTGCCTGTAGGCTGAATTTACTGCTGTTATGGGGTACTATGAGCTTGAGCCTGGTGAAAAAAATGATATGGAATACCACATCCCCCTCTCCATTTAATGCTGTCCCCAGAATTCCAGGTGAGAGCTCCCTATTCTTCATCTGATTCTATGGCTTCCTCCAATACCTCTTCCTCATTTATTGATTCATCTTCTTCACTTTCCTCTTCTTCTTTGTCTTCTTTTGTGTCCATCAACTTTCCTCTTGGGTAAAACCTTTTGACTTGAGAGGCTGCAAATCTTCTTGCTAATTCTGTTCCATCCAGCTCCTCAAGTTCATATGGTCCATTGTTTATTTGCCTGATTACTCTGTAGGGTCCATTCCATTTTTTTTGAAAAGTAGCCCCCAATTAGTTTCTATTGCTTTGTTGTAAACCAGGACCAAATCTCCTGATTTGAGTGGTGATCTTAGTTGATGTGCCATTCTTCTATCCCAATATTTCATTGAGTCCTCCCTTGATTTTTTGAGTTTTTCTGCTGCTTTTCTTCTCATCTCTCCTTTTCCTTCCAACTGTTTGGCTCTGGCTTGCAGTAATTCCTCAGTTGTGGATATTTTGTGCCATTCCACAGCTAAAAATGTTTTTGTTTCAATGTCTATTGGTAACACTGGTAGTTGTCAAAATTGAAGTTCATATGGTGAGAAACCAGTTGTTCTTTTAGTTGAGATTCTTTCAGCCAATGTAACGAAAGGTAGATATTTTTTCCATTTCCCTCCATTTTCTCCACATATCTTGACTAATGCATCTTTGAGTTGCTTATGGCCCCTTTCAACCATTCCTTGAGACTCGGGATAATAGGGTGTGGTGACTCTGATCTTTGATCCTGCTTTCTTTACTGCATCTTGCAATTCTTTTCCAAACTCTGGCCCCCCATCAACAGTTACTTCTTTTGGTGAGCCATACCTGCATATCCATTCTGAGGTGAACCATTCTGCAACTGCTTTTGCTGTTAATTTAACTAGTCCAACTGTTTCTGCCCATCCTGAAAAATCATCTCTGGCCACAACCATATACTTCCATCTTCCAGATTTGATATGGACTGCATCCATACTGACCCTTTCAAATATTGTTGATGTTGCTGTAGATTTTCCTTTTTCCCTTCCTAAGCTTTGACTTCTCTTTTGGCAGGCCAGGCAAGTTTGAACCCATTTCTTGACTGATTTCTTCATTCCTTCCCACCAAAATCTTGCTTTAATTCTTCTGTAAGTTTCATTTTCCCCTCTGTGGCCCATTTCTTCATGAAGTGATGTTAAAATGTAGCTTTGAACTTCTTGACTTGATATCACCAGTTGAGGGTTTGGGTTGTTTCTTCTTTTAAGCTGGCCATCTTCCAAGAAAAAGTTGGGTGACCTTCTTTTAATCCTTCTGAACTCTTCATCTTTGCTTGATTGTGGTCTTTTCATTTTACTCAAGTATTCTTACATTCTCTTCCCAAATCCTTCTTGTTTGGTTGGTACTTGTACTCCTGAAAAATGGAGTGAATTTACATTCTTAGCCCCAAATACAGGGTGTGGCTTGATTCAATCTTCTTCTTCATCAAATTCTGGTGCATCTTCATCTTCTTCTTCTGAGCTTTTTGGTCTTGTTGACAGCCCGTCTGGCATAGTGAAAGTTTTCCCTTGTTGGTGTACCAAATCAAAGGAAAATAGTTGAATGAAAGCCACCCATCTTGTCATGGGGGCATTGGGTAAGAAAGGGGTGTTTATCATTTCAATTAAGGCCTTGGCATCAACCTGTAATTCAAAATGTTGTCCCCAAACTATTGTTTGAAGCTTCTTGAGAATTCTTGCAACTCCACAGAGTTCTAATTTGGGTTGTGAGTATTTTCATTCCAATTTAGAAAAAGTTATTGATTCATATAATACTGGTCTGTCTTTTCCTTCTTTGTCTTCTTGAGTGAGTACTGCTCCAGCAGAAATGTAGCTTGAATCTACTGCTAGCTTAATTTTTCCTGCTCCTTTGTCATAATCCAATTTCTTGAGGGTTATTTCTTCTCCAACTATTTTTCTGAGCTTATGGAAATCTTCTTCACATTTTTGATCCCAATCCCATTCAACATCTTCTCTGGTGAGCCTCCTGAGTGGTGACGCAACTTGTGAGAAGTTTTTAATAAACATCCTTACATAAGCACAAAGTCCAAGAAATCCCCTTATTTCCTTCTTGTTAAGAGGTGTTGGCCAATTTTGAATTTTGTTGATCTTTTGTTTTGAAACTGTTCTTCCTTTAAATTATACAACATTCCCTACTATGTCCAAAGCTGGAACACAGCATGCAAACTTTGATCCTGAGATAGTAAGTCCTGCTTCTTCAATCCTGAATAAAACTCTTTCTAAGGTTATGGCATATTCCCATATAAATCTTCTTATTGAGGGATTTTCTGGTAGTGTTTCTTGGTTGTAAAGTGATCTTGGTCCTTTTATTCCTCCATCATCAATAAAAATTCCTATACTTTCTGGTATTTATTCTTGAAGTATCCAGGTTATTTGGGCTTGGTATACTGCTACTGAGTTGGTGGCTCCTTGGGGTAGTCTTGTGAGTTGCATCCTTCCAAGGGGTGTTTCAAAAGTGGTGAGGGGTCTTGTAGTGACATCTAATTCTCTTTCATCATATCCTCCCATTATGTCTCCTAGTCCATAGCATGCTCTTCCTGCAAATGCATCTACAAATTCTTCAATGTGAGGTGGTAAGCCAGCATCCTTGATGGTGACTTTGTTGAGTTCTTGAAGGTCATGGACAATTCTGAGTTTCCCATTTGATTTGGCCACACAAAAGATTGGGCTTGTGTAGGTTGAGGTGGATTGCTCATAGAGTCCAGTCCTGATTCTTTCTCTGATTAATTCAGTAAACTGAGGTAAAATTGATTTTGGAATGGGGATTGGTTTCTTCTGCCAAGGTTCATGAGGTATAACTGGTATCTTGTAAGGCTTTCCATATGAGTGTTTGAGTAATCCTCTTTCTTCTTCACAGAAAGCTATTGCTTTTTCCCTTAAGGTAATAACATTTTTGAGTAAATTGATTTCTTCACTTGATAACCATCCTGGTGGGCCAAAATTTACTGCTTGCAGTCTTTCATTGGTGACCTTGAAAGTTTCTTGAAATATAGGTGGGTTTGGTGATAAGGGTGTTTCATAAGGATCTCTTGACAAAGGTGGTCTTTCCAAAGGTGGGTTAAGGTCTTGAGGCATTGGCTCATTGACTGGTCTCACCTTCTTCAGGACTGATTTATATTTGGCTGCTAAAATTTGGTGATCCATCTTCAATTAGTGATTTTTAATTATACCCAAGAATTTGCTAGTGTCCTGAAATATTGAGGTCTTCACAATTCTTCTTTTCTTCTTTCTTCCATAAAAAATGTAGTTTAAGGTCATACAGGACCTACAACTAGGTGTGTAACCCCTGTATATTAGGTATACAAGTCCTGCAGCTTAAGTCATGCAAGGACCTCCTGGTCTAATCCAAGGGCTTATCTTGATTCTTGAGCTCCTTTGAGCTTGAATTTTGATTCCACTTGACTCTTGTTTTATTCTTCAATCTTCATGATTCTCACTTGATGCAAGATTCTTCTGGTTGTTTCATTTCTTGATAAGGAATTTTCTTGTCTTAATTTATGGCTTGAGACTTCACTTTGTTCATTTTGGCCAATTTGATAATGCTAAACACCTGTGAAACCCCTTGTTCCTGTTACACAAAGGGAGCAGTTTATTGTCACACTAAGGAAAAAGACGGTCCTTCAGCACTTCTCCTGACTAGGACAATCCCCTCCAGCTGCTTGGCTGTTTTTTTTGAATTTTCCCTTCCCAAGTCTACAGGGGAAGCAGTTTACTGTCATGCTGAGGACCTCCTGAGTCTTCAAGATTC